>JAVRXN010000002.1:12422090-12984590 GCA_033556935.1 Timema podura | reverse complement strand
AGATCATGGGATGTCTACCAGTTGGTGGGGGAGCACTAACCAGCTAAAGGGCTGAGTGTATGGTAAACTCCAGATGAATAGCGATCACATCAAACGACCTTCGGGTTGTTCACTTGATAATAAGAATATAATTATATATACATGTATGTATGTATGTATTACACCCTGAAAGTAAAATAGGTCTTTGAACTGAACGAGTGTTTGTCCGGTCTGTGAAAGGGTTTGATCCAAACCTTCAAGTTCACAAAATGGTCAGTTTAACTAACAGGATGTACTATACAGAATGGTTGGAAACTCATAGTCCAACTGTACATGTAGCTTGTTTGAACCAAAATTAATATAATTTCCCAATACACTTACATCCGGAAAACTATGCTAATAACCATTAAATTGTGTTCAAAGTTTCGGCATACAGTACCGAGAGAGCAAAGCTGTTCAAGCATGCGTGTACAACAGGTTGCATAGGAGTTAGGCGCGTGCACTGCACATGTAATATGGCAAGCACTTTCTGTGATGTAGGACGTTAATGATGACCCTCAGAACGTATTCGCATTTCTAGATGGACTGGTGTGTTGTTTACTATTCAATGCGGTATGTTCTGCTGCCGTGTTTCAAGATGTTGAGGTGTGTAGTGCCACGTGCCTAGCTCCTATGCAACCTGTTGTACACGCATGCTTGAACAGCTTTGCTCTCCCGGCGCTGTACCCCGAAACTTTGGACACAATTTAATGGTATTAACATAGTTTCCAGGATGTAAGTGTACCGGGATTTTGTGTTACTTTTGGTTCAAACAAGCTATATGTGCAGTTTGGGCTTTGAGTTTCCAAAATACTGTATATAGTATATACTAGTGGATAGTTACAACGATGGCTGAAGGCTATCCCGCTAAAATATATTATACTTTTTATTGTAAAAAGCTCTATACAGCGAGATCTCACTTGATTTTCTAGCTAAGCTTTTACTCGGCAAAGGATATCAACTTTACATAGGTTTTGAACTTTCGGTGTTTCATTTTAATCAAAACGTGTATTTCCCCCCCTCCCCTTAACTCCACGGTGAGAACTTTAAACAACCCCTCTCCCAACCATCTCATTAAGTTATATCTCAAATTTTAATATATTCTAATAATATTTTGTAAAAATATTATAATATTAATAATGCAGAAAAATATTTTAGGAATCTTGCCACGCACTAAGCGGTAACATTCAGTAAAAATTGTACATGAATTGAAATATAAATAAATGTTATACAACTTTACAGATTTTAAACTGGTTTTTACAAATTAAAATCTTAAAATGTTGAATTGTCTGAAGTATTAATATTTTTAATGAAACAATGTCATGTTGTGACACATTAATTAGGCTATAATTACAATTAGCAGTTTTGTGGAGGTAGAACAGTATTTTTAATCTTAACAAATTGGATAAATACAAAGAGAAACATTTTGTTCATAAACAAATCGTGGTTTCCATGGAGATGTAAACAAATAATGATGTACAGCTGAGACACTGCACATACAGAAGTAAAATCTGGAAAACTCGCTATGAAATCGTATTATCATTGGAAACTACTGTTTTTTCCGACATCCTGGACTCTTAACCTTTAAAATGATTAATCGTTTGTCAAATTAATCTAGAGGTTTTTTCATAACTTAAATTACCGGAAACGAGCTGATAGAACTATATTAACCCTACAGATAATGAACAAACATGTCAAGAGAAAACAATATACTGGATCTAAACCTCAACATTCCATCTGTCACCGTATCGGTGGACACGTAGACTGATGTCAGGCTCATACAGTGGCGTGTTTCCGGGTACCAGTGCATCTGAGGGAGCTTAATTTTTATAATTTGTTTCTCACTTTCCTTCTGCGTGAATGCGGACACATTATGTTTAAATTCTACTTTTCCAAATTTTCTTCAACCACTGACATTTTCACTAGCTTTTTTAAACCGCATCTCAGTAAGTTACCCTTTGGGTTATTCGCATGTATTATTATTAATAAACTACGCTGATGGAACAGGGATAAGGTAAGTAGAATTGTAGAGGAAATGTGCACACATTTGCAAGGAGGGAAAGTGTAAAACCATCTAGGAAAAAACACCTCTAACCACCATCATCAGTCCAGTCCAGCACGAGTGTGACGCGTTAGACCACACGACCACCGATGCGGTTATTCCCAACTTATTGTTATATTTTAAGACTATTATAAGTGTTCTCAAACCTATATTCAGTGTCGTGTCGTGGAATATTGCCAGGATAAGCAGAGGGGTTTTAAACTGTAGCCTACCTGTGAATTGTTCTCATCACTCGGTTGAACACTCGTTGATCAGTTATCAACGAACATATTTCTCATGTGAGGTGTGTAGAGCAGAGCCTGTGCCTGATTGGTTAAACGGGGAGTGAGTAGGAGCGAGTTTGGAAGAATTGTGGTGTTACATAAGATACAAAGGATTACAAAAATAATCTATAGTTTTCAACATCAACACAAAGAAGTATGACTTGCTATATATTCTCATGTCGTGAATTTTGATTCAGTTCAGATTAACTTTTAGCAGAAATATAGGCTACTGGAAAATGATCTCATCTACTAGAGTGAACGTTTATATCACTGGAACAGGAAATATAAATATACCACTGGAACAAGGAATATAAATATATCACTAGAACAGGAATGTAAATATATCACTGGAACAGGGAATATAAATATATCACTGGAACAGGGAATATAAATATATCACTGAAACAGGGAATATAAATATATCACGGAAACAGGGAATATAAATATATCACTAGAACAGGGAATAGTAAATAATCACTGGAACAGGGAATATAAATATATCACTGGAACAGGTAAATATAAAAAATTATATCACTGAAACAGGAATATAAATATATCACTGGAACAGGGAATATAAATATATCACTAGAACAGGAATATAAATAATCACCGGAACAGGGAATATAAATATATCACTGGAACAGGAAATATAGATATATCACTGGAACAGGAAATATAGATATATCACTGGGAACAGGAAATATAACTATATCACTGGAACAGGAAATGTAAATATATCACTGGACAGGAAATATAAATATATCACTGGAACGGGAATATAAATATATCATGGAACAGGAAATATTGATATATACATGGAACAGTGAAATATATATATATCACTAGAACAGGAATGATGAATATATTCACTGAACAGAATTAATTATCACTGAAAAGGCTACTGGAAAATATATATCACTGAACAGGAATATGAAGATTAATCACTGGAACAGGAAATATAAATATATCACTGGAACAGGGAATATAGATATATCACTGGAACAGGAATATAAATATATCACTGGAACAGGAATATAGATATATCACTGGAACAGGAATATAAATATATCACTGGAACAGGGAATATAAATATATCACTGAACAGGGAATATAAAATATATCACTGGAACAGGGAATATAAATAATCACTGAACAGGGAATATAATATATCACTGGAACAGGAATATAATAATCACTGAACAGGGAATATAATATATCACTGGAAAAGGAATATAATATATCACTGAACAGGGAATATAAATATCACTGGAACAGGGATATAAATATATCACTGGAACAGGAATATAAATATATCACTGGAACAGGATATAACATACACAATAAATTGCCATTCTATAAATACAGTTCATTGAATTTAAATGGGATCCTTGAAATTTAACTAAATTTTTAATTGAAAGATCATTCACTATGCTTCCTACAAACATTGGTGTTTATTTAACTAAATAATCCACTATTTATTCATTAAAAAAAATAGCGGGCACTCTCTGGCCCGAGCTGTTGCTAACTCTCCATTTCAACACTCCCTCGTTCGTAACCCGCCACTGTCGAAAACACTTTGTCTTCACATCGAGAAATCAATGTGAGACAAACTAACCTTGACTGAGTGAAACATAGAGGTCGGAATCTCGCGGCCTGGTTTCCTCCTTGGAATAATGGATGAGAGCGTAGCTAGCGCTGGCGTGGCACGGCGACGGCCGGAGGAACTAGAGAACTTCCACCCCCTTCCACCACGCCGGTAATTCCACGGCTAGAACTGCTCAATTATTCACAGCGTTCCCGCGTGGATATTCCGGCTCCTGTGCTCGGCGGGAAGTATAACGGTCTGGATTGGGTGGAGGGGGGGGGGGTGTTAAAAAAAAAGAGAGGAAAATCGCGGTTCCAAATGAAATTCTGACGTCCCTGGAGATGATTAAGGGAAGAATTTCTGTGCGCAAGTAGAAGTTGGGGGGTGGGGGGTTGCAACGAAACGCTTTAGGGCAGTTTAGCTTTCAGATGAACAAAAGAGCCCGTTTTTATCCCTTCAACAAGAAACAACATTTTCGTTAGATGGATACCGCGACTTACAAACCAAATTATGAGATTTTTTCTTCTTATTGTATTGTTCTCCCTGCTTGAAACTATAGCTTATTCTCGACACCTCTGAGAGAGTAGTATTGTAATCGTCAAAATAATCAAACTCAAGATTTTGATAAATGTCGATGTTTTATGTCCCCCTGAAAAGAAAAAAGTTGTTTTTGCAATGCCGTCTGTCTGTTTGTCTGTCTGTCTCTCGGCCTAGAGTCGAAACCATTATACCGACCGGGCACAAACTTGGTATCTCGGGTATACATAAGGTCCACCCGAGGGAATTTTGGAATTAGATATCTAACCCTAAAATTAAGGGTAGCTTACTGAAGGGTGAAAAGAGAAAAAAATATATTTCTTCAAATTCACTCTAAGGATTTTGACTAATTTTTTATCTAGATATTGTTTGACACTTCAAACAAAATGGAAACTCTCGTTTTCCCATGGAAATGACTGAGATCACCTCACACAGACGGAAATGTCCAGTTTTGATCACAGCTCCGCAACTATTTGAAATAAAAAGTTACTTATAATTGTAAAGTTGTAGTACTCTTAAAAATTAAAATATTTTATATGAAATATAATTTTATAAAACCAATATTTTCTGAGCTATAAGCAAAGCACTTTGAAATCGATTGTTATTCTCTTTGGTGTACAAAGATATTCCTCTTTTCTCAGTGTTTCTGTAACAGTGTAGGCCTATTATTACCCTCACCAGTTGAACGTTAGTTTGTAAGTCGCGCTATGAAGTATAGAAAGCACCTCGTGGGAAATTACGTCTGCGGGTCTCACCGACAGACAATGGGGTGTGCATCGGGGGATCAGTGACGTAGCAGCTCACACTGGGGACCAGTGATGTATTAACTTACACCAGGGGACCAGTGACGTAGCAGCTCACACTGGGGAGCAGTGACGTAGCAACTCACACTGGGGGACCAGTGACGTAGCAACTCACACTGGGGGACCAGTGACGTAGCAACTCACACTGGGGACCAGTGACGTAGCAACTCACACTGGGTGACCAGTGACGTAGCAGCTCACACTGGGGACCAGTGACGTAGCAACTCACACCGGGGACCAGTGACGTAGCAACTCACACTGGGGACCAGTGACGTAGCAGCTCACACCGGAGACCAGTGACGTAACAGCTCACACCGGGGACTAGTGACGTAGCAGCTCACACCGGGGACCAGTGACGTAGCAACTCACACTGGGAACCAGTGACGTAGCAGCTCACACCCGGGGACCAGTGATTTTAGCAGCTCACACCGGGGACCAGTGACGTAACAGCTCACACCGAGGACCAGTGACGTAGCAGCTCACACCGGGGACCAGTGACTTAGAAACTTACACCGGGGACCAGTGACGTAGCAACTCACACCGGGGACAAGTGACTTAGAAACTTACACCGGAGACCAGTGACGTAGCAACTCACACTGGGGACCAGTGACGTAGTAGCTCACACGGAGACCAGTGACGTAACAGCTCACACCGGAGACCAGTGACGTAACAGCTCACACCGGGGACCAGTGACGTAGCAGCTCACACTGGGACCAGTGACGTAGCAGCTCACACCGGGGACCAGTGACGTAGCAGCTCACACCGGGGACCAGTGACGTAACAGCTCACACCGAGGACCAGTGACGTAGCAGCTCACACGGGGACCAGTGACTTAGAAACTTACACCGGAGACCAGTGACGTAGCAACTCACACTGGGTACCAGTGACGTAGCAACTCACACTGGGGACCAGTGACGTAGCAACTTACACCGGGGACCAGTGACGTAGCAACTTACACCGGGGACCAGTGACGTAGCAACTCACACGGGGACCAGTGACGTAGCAACTCACACCCCTCCAGCGACACCTGTTAGATTGTTTGGCAAGAGATTTCCCTCATGACTGGGACTTCCTGACCCTCATGTCCCGTACGAGTCGACTATTACCATGTGAACGTTCAACTATAGCTTCGGTGGCCGCATGATCTAAGGCGTCACTCTCGCAATACGCTAGTTTGCTAATGACGGGGAGATCAGAGTTCGAATGCTGGTCAGTTTCCCACTCTCTGCTCACGTAAATGTCGGTACACTTTCTCTAAACTTCCACCTTCCTCATCCCTAACACGATATGTATGTAGCTTATACATCGTGGCGTCTTTTATTTATCATCGCGTCTTACTACCCGTATGGGTAATACGCCCATGTACTCCCATGGCGAAGAGGAGGGTTGAATTGATATGAAATGTACCCGGATTGGCTCTGAGGTAGAGTGGAAAACAATCGAGGGAAAACCACTCCCAGTACACCCAACCAAGATTTGAACCTCAATCTCCCCGTCATCGATAGTTTGCGAGAGTGACGCCTTGGACCATGTGATCACCGAAGAGGTTTCTTCCTCGCTACCCCATGGTCCAATGAATAACTGACGCAGCTTTGAGCTTGGTGTCACCCGTTTGCTGTAGCACCCAATGCAGCACCCACCACTCGGGCAGATGGTGACAAAACGATACATACGCTGCGCTACTTAGTGTGTGAAGGTCGCAGCTACAGGTCTACAGGGTGTTCCTCAACTGGAGGCAGCATTTATATGTTGACAGACATTCTAGGAGGAAAACAAGAACACAACATTCTAGGAGGAAAACAAGAACACAACATTCTAGGAGGAAAACAAGAACAAAATATTCTAGGAGGAAAACAAGAACACAACATTCTAGGAAGAAAACAAGAAAATAACATTCTAGGAGGAAAACAAGAACATAACATTCTAGGAGGAAAACAAGAACACAACATTCTAGGAGGAAAACAAGAACACAACATTCTAGGAGGAAAACTAGAACACAACATTCTAGGAGGAAAACAAGAACATAACATTCTAGGAGGAAAACAAGAACACAACATTCTAGGAGGAAAACAAAAACACAACATTCTAGGAGGAAAACAAAAACACAACATTCTATGAGGAAAACAAGAACACAACATTCTAGGAGAAAAACAAGAACATAACATTCTAGGAGGAAAACAAGAACACAACATTCTAGGAGGAACACAAGAACACAACATTCTAGGAGAAAAACAAGAACACAACATTCTAGGAGAAAAACAACACAAGATTCTAGGAGAAAACAAGAACATAACATTCTAGGAGAAAAACAAGAACACAACATTCTAGGAGAAAAATAAGAACATAACATTCTAGGAGGAAAATAAGAACACAACATTCTAGGAGGAAAACAAGAACACAACATTCTAGGAGAAAAACAAGAACACAACATTATAGGAGGAAAACAAGAACACAACATTCTAGGAGGAAAACAAGAACATAACATTCTAGGAGGAAAACAAAAACACAACATTCTATGAGGAAAACAAGAACACAACATTCTAGGAGAAAAACAAGAACATAACATTCTAGGAGAAAAACAAGAACACAACATTCTAGGAGGAAAACAAGAACACAACATTCTAGGAGAAAAATAAGAACATAACATTTTAGGAGAAAAACAAGAACACAACATTCTAGGAGGAAAACAAGAACATAACATTCTAGGAGAAAAATAAGAACATAACATTCTAGGAGGAAAACAAGAACATAACAATCTAGGAAGAAGACAAGAACATAACATTCTAGGAGAAAACAAGAACACAACATTCAAGGAGAAAAATAAGAACATAACAATCTAGGAAGAAGACAAGAACATAACATTCTAGGAGAAAACAAGAACACACCATTGTAGGAGGAAAACAAGAACATAACATTCTAGGAAGAAGACAAGAACACACCATTGTAGGAGGAAAACAAGAACATAACATTCTAGGAGGTAAACAAGAACACAATATTCTAGGAGGAAAACAAGAACACAACATTCCAGGAGGAAAACAAGAACACAATATTCTAGGAGGAAAACAAGAACACAACATTCTAGGAGGAAAACAAGAACACAACTAAGGTCACATGACAAGCTCTGAACCAATCATAAGAAACCAACACGAACTGCACTGGTAGAAACAATCTCAGCTCTGTCCGCGCTTCTCAATAAAATCTGCCTGGAAGAACCAATCAAATTTCAAAACCAGCTGACTCAATCAGTGCGCATGCGCCTACAAAGTGAGTGACAAGAAGACGGCTGCGTCTACTGTTGTAAGGTTATTAGAAATAGCTCGTTGAATAAAAAGTGAATATGTTGCTCTCGTTTCGTGTTGATTTGTCTCACTACACGATAATGGTAACATATTAAATGCACCAAGCTAAGGTCGAGGGACTACCAACTGTCGAGGGATTTTGATTGAGAGTTTGCAGCCAGAAGTTTGGTATTCATGTACTTACTCAGAAATAATTAGCCCTTTAGCTGGCTAGTGACGCTCTCCCTCCCTTTATGGGAACAAGAACAGTTTCTAGGGAAGTGGTGAATAAGCGCGATGGTTTCCAGGCACCTTCCGCCCTGAATTTCCTCGAGCGAGTGAGGAAGAGCCTGGAAAGGTGCCTCATTTCCAGCCTTTTAGGGATCTTTAAACTTAGTTGACATAGGACCGATGGCTCTACATATTAACCGAAGGAAGTTGTGCAACGGATGTCCATGACGGTTGGTATTGAGCCAGTTAACTAACATCGAGTCAACCCGCTTCGGTGGTCACATGGTTTAAGGCGTCATTCTCGTAATAGATTGGACTGATGATGATTGGGAGATCAGTCTGTAGGAGTGTTTTTTTTTCCTAAATGGTTTTCTACTTTACCTCCACGCAAATGAGTTTACACTTCCTCAAATTTCATTCAGCCTCATTCCTAGCACATTGGCGTAATCATTGAATATGCTTATAGCCAGAATGGGTAGTAAGCACCCCCCCCCCCCACCAAAAGACCAATGAGTTCGACTTTTGAAATTAATAGTCTCGACATTTTTTGAAACAGTCTGTAAATCAGCAGCGCAGTCGCTAGCTTCTTTATTCAATCCTACTAATGCACTACTACTTTCCAAGTGCACTGTGTAATGTACCCCCATTGTCCCCACTCCCAGAGCCGATGATTGAGGGGGGGGGGACAATTTGGGACATTCACAGCCACGGGTTATTGCTTGATGACGGGACAGTTTCACTTGATGAAATATGACGGAACCTTTTTATACGTAGGGGAGGTTATTCAACACACAAGGTTATATCAGGCGTATGACTTACAATAACTACAATAACACAGGTCATTATCACTCGACACTAGCGCCAGCAAACATACACTATTACAATATTTAAAAACATGTGCGACATGTTGGAGGGAGCGTCTGAATTTCAACATGAGGGGCCCAGGTTTGAGTCTTGATAGCATCTCTGTCAAGTTTGTTGGCTCTGACTGATACATTACCGCTGCTGTGTTGGTTGTTGTTTTGCTGTATGTTCACGGAAGGGTGCTCTATTAATAGTATATCAAAGCACTGCCATGTATGGCACCCTTGTTTTTAATTGGCCTCCCTAACCACTCAGCCACTTGGCCATCTAAATGAAACCAGGATCCTATCAGCTACTAGATCAACTGTCCAGTACCAACATCTGTACACATCCTCAGTGATACACCCTCTATCAACATCTGTACACATCCTCAGTGATACACCCTCTATCAACATCTGTACACATCCTCAGTGATACACCTCTATCAACATCTGTACACATCCTCAGTGATACACCCTCTATCAACATCTGTACACATCCTCAGTGATACACCCTCTATCAACATCTGTACACATCCTCAGTGATACACCCTATCAATATCTGTACACATCCTCAGTGATACACCCTTTATCAACATCTGTACACATCCTCAGTGATACACCCATATCAACATATGTACACATCCTCAGTGATACACCTCTATCAACATCTGTACACATCCTCAGTGATACACCTCTATCAAATCAGTACACATCCTCAGTGATACACCCCTATCAACATCTGTACACATCCTCAGTGATACACCCCTATCAACATCTGTACACATCCTCAGTGATACACCTCTATCAACATCTGTACACATCCTCAGTGATACACCCTCTATCAACATCTGTACACATCCTCAGTGATACACCCTATCAATATCTGTACACATCCTCAGTGATACACCCTCTATCAACATCTGTACACATCCTCAGTGATACACCCCTATCAATATCTGTACACATCCTCAGTGATACACCCTTTATCAACATCTGTACACATCCTCAGTGATACACTCATATCAACATCTGTACACATCCTCAGTGATACACCATCTACCAACATCTGTACACATCCTCAGTGATACACCCCTATCAACATCTGTACACCTCCTCAGTGATACACCCTTACCAACATCTGTACACATCCTCAGTGATACACCTCTATCAACATCTGTACACCTCCTCAGTGATACACCCTTACCAACATCTGTACACATCCTCAGTGATACACCCTCTACCAACATCTGTACACATCCTCAGTGATACACCCTCTACCAACATCTGTACATATCCTCAGTGATACACCCCTACCAACATCTGTACACCTCCTCAGTGATACACCCTCTACCAACATCTGTACACATCCTCAGTGATACACCTCTACCAACATCTGTACATATCCTCAGTGATACACCCCTACCAAAATCTGTACACATCCTCAGTGATACACCTCTACCAACATCTGTACACATCCTCAGTGATACACCCCTATCAACATCTGTACACCTCCTCAGTGATACACCTCTACCAACATCTGTACACATCCTCAGTGATACACCCTCTACCAACATCTGTACACATCCTCAGTGATACACCCCTATCAATATCTGTACACATCCTCAGTGATACACCCTCTATCAACATCTGTACACATCCTCAGTGATACACCCATATCAACATCTGTATACATCCTCAGTAATATACCCCTATCAACATCTGTACACATCCTCAGTGATACACCTTCTACCAACATCTGTACACATCCTCAGTGATACACCCTCTACCAACATCGGTACACATCCTCAGTGATACACCCCTATCAATATCTGTACACATCCTCAGTGATACACCTCTATCAACATCTGTACACATCCTAAGTGATACACCCATATCAACATCTGTACACATCCTCAGTGATATACCCCTATCAACATCTGTACACATCCTCAGTGATACACCCCTACCAACATTTGTACACATCCTCAGTGATACACCCTCTACCAACATCTGTACACATCCTCAGTGATACACTCTATCAACATCTGTACACATCCTCAGTGATACACCCTATCAACATCTGTACACATCCTCAGTGATACACCCTCTATCAACATCTGTACACATCCTCAGTGATACACCCTATCAACATCTGTACACATCCTCAGTGATACACCCCTACCAACATTGTACACATCCTCAGTGATACACTCCTATCAACATCTGTACACTTTCTCAGCGATACACCCTCTATCAACATCTGTATACATCCTCAGCGATACACCTCTATCAACATCTGTACACATCCTCAGTGATACACCCTCTACCAACATCTGTACACATCCTCAGTGATACACCCTATCAACATCTGTACACATCCTCAGTGATACACCCTATCAACATCTGTACATATCCTCACAGATCCATGTCACTAGTTCTGTCCCAGCAGCGTACAAACGTCTGTGGTATTGATTACTATTGACGCTAATGTGGAAATGTCATTCAAAAGGGTGGGAAGGAGATAGGGGTTGGCTCGCAAGTGGGGTGGGCGATGAATAAAACCATACCCCAGCCCCAAACCAAGCCACCACACTCGGGGGGGGGGGGGGGGGGTAAAGCCTACAGTCAGTAGCAAAAACCGTTTCACACTTGGACGGCCGGTGATTCCCCGGATAAACCATTTGAATCTGGCAAGTTTTTGTTCTGTATTCAAGCGCGTGATTGGTTGTTTACTCCCCCTGAGTTTTTTGATTCCCAAAGAAATGAATTATATTGAATGATATTAACTAGAGCAGTGTTTATAATCTGTAGCTCTGGAGGGATGCAGAGCAATTTGGAGGGCTTAGAGACAAGAAATGAATTATATTAATGATAATAACTAGAGCAGTGTTAATAATCTGTAGCTCTGGAGGGATACAGAGCAATTTGGAGGGCTTAGAGACAAGAAATGAATTATATTAATGATAATAACGAGAACAGTGTTAATAATCTGTAGCCTTGGAGGGATGCAGAACTATTTGAAGAGTTTAGCGAATTAACGTTGCTCACAACTCTTTAGAACTAGTCTCACACAATAAACACGTGATTCCTTCGCCCAAAACATATATTTCTGAAAGTGGATTTTCTGCAGTTGTAAGTAACCAAACCACTGAAATAATCTGGATGTGGAATCAGGTTTAAGGCGGTGTGGATGAGAATGTGGATTAAGGTCTGCATTTTTACAGATGTTTATAATAACACACTTTTCTGGCCAAAACACATAAAGTAGGCTACAGTAGGCTCCCCATATCCACGGATAGTACGTTCCTTGATCCACCGCGGATACCTGAATCAGTGGATACTATCAGTGGATACCAGGGCCTTACTGTATTGTTTCAGTAGAACTTCTAGTTTAATTCTCTACACAGTGCTTGAATACTGGCATATTACATAAACATAGAACATTTTCATTTATTTTAATTCGCGGTATTTAAAGTGCACTCTATGAACCGACTGATTATATCAATTATAACCACACCAGAATTTCTATGAGTGAGAATGAAAAGACCTACCAATTTTGTCGTGACAGGTATTCTCCCATGCCTTATGTGGTTCTTTTACACTCCACAATCCACATGGGACCAACAGCTTTACTTCCCCTCCGAAGGAAGTTGTGCTGCGGAATTTTATCGCTCAAGAAAAATGTGTTGACCTCGGTTGAGTTTGAACCCACAAACATTGGGTCCTGAGGCGCGCGCGCGCCCCCCCCTCCTCAAGAAATTAAACCAATTAAATCAATGTTAAAGTCACTAGGCTACTAGTTTTATTATCACGTAATACTACTTCACTAACAAGAGTTCATTTAAAAAAATGTTACTGGTAATATTATTAAATGATTAATATACGGTAATTATTATAAATACTAAGACAAAAAGGGCATTTAATCATTTTTATGATTAATAATAAATGAAGATCTTTAAAATAATTTCTTTTTAAATAACTTGCTTTAAACTAAATCTTTGAATAACACCACACATAACTTGTTAGTATGGCTTAGTGGTAAAAGTTCGAGTTTGTTTGAGAAATAATTAGTTAAATTAAAGTTCGATTGTTCGAAATCTGAATAATTTCATCTAATTTGTCTAGTTGATTGAATAGCTAAAAAACTATCTATATAATAATTGTTATGATGTATAAACTTATTTTCCTCTTAATAATCAGTTAATCACTATTTGCTAATGTTCTTATTATTTGTTTTTAATAAATTTTAAAACTAATCGCAAATTTCGAGTTATACCCCTCATTTGAGGATGATTCTCAAGTCTAGCGTTACAGTGAAAAATTACTTTAAGATTTACTCTCAAATTTTGAAGTATTTTTCTGTCAACATTTCTTGAGGGGACCTCCCCTGATCCGATAGAGTGAGAGCACCCCCCCCCCCCTTCATGAAAATCCTGGATCCCCCCTGGTTTATTTGTAAAGTATTGCAAACTAAATTACAATTTCCATTCTCTAATATTATATCCCCGAGTTTAATAAGAGATATATTTTAGAAATAGGTTTCAAAAACAGTTTTAGAATCTTTCAGTAAAAATATGACAAGCATTAGGCCTAATAATACTATATTTATATTTAAAAGTAGGCCTAACCTTTCAGCCAAAATATACTTGCAATACTCTAAATACCATATTATATTTGACTTAATTTAATAGTTAGACTTTTAAGTGTTTATCAAAATACTTTATGTGCTAGCTATTATTTGTTATTTAAAACTAGGTCGAGACGAATATTTATTTATATTTCAGATACAAATTAGAGTTTTGCATTTCCATATTTAAAGAAAAAGTTTCATGATTGTAGTAATAATAATATTCAACATGGCAGCAACTAAATTTTACTAAATAATGCATGGAGACAGGCTCAATTTTGCTTGCTGTGGACCGTTTACAACCAAACGCACCCGTTTGTCGGATTATCAACCACGCAATGATGTTATTTTATCTGTATACAATAGCACACGCAAACATAATCTTGTGTCGGAACTGTTGGACCCACTTTTCGGAAGAAGATGAACACTGTCCATGAATATTATTATAAACATCAGCTGAGTGAAAATCTGAGAAACGCTTGGTCAAGGATGCCAATATACTTTGAAACTATATTTACCTCCTTTCTTGCCTCTAACTTATTAAAAGGTAATATTCTTTGGAAAATTGTTGCCAACTGTTGGTGCAAACTGGTTTTATTCTGTGCGTTGATGCTAAAAGCAATGTCCCAGTTTGTGAGCCCTATGTTTTCTCTAAAAGGAAGGCTGAGACGCCAGTTTTGAATATTTTATTTATAATTTATATTTTAAATTCGTGAATTCTCTTTATTTTATTATATTATTTTTAATTGTTCATTTGCATTTTAGAATATTTAAGCTCTTTAGGCAGTTTGGAAGTCAGTACATTTCTTCTATTTTAAATGTTCTTTCTAGGTGAGTTGGACATTGAAACCAAAACGGAAAGAGCTGATCTAGCACTGAGTTTTCGTTCTAAGAGAAATACACCTTTTCCTTAGTACAGAGCAGTTGCATTGTCCAGCCAACCAGAAAGCCAGGATTCAAACTACTCTCGTGTGATAGGTCGAGATTGTCAGTCCACTCTGGTGCAATCTACGTGAGGAAGAAACGAACTCTCATTGTTACACGAGAAAAGAGACGTGCAGTGACTGGGATGGCGTCAAGACGTGTGTTGCTTGTCGCCACATATTTAATTATAATATATTATACAGTGACTGGCGTGGAGACTGGTCGTTTGTACAAGCCATTATAGGAATACATATAACAAGAATACTGTCTAACAATAGATTTACATAAAAGCGATCAAAGTATATTTATTGTATAAGTGGGAATTTCCTTATACGATAAACACGTCCAGAAGGGAATCTGAGCTAGCTAGGGACAGATATCAAGATTATAAGTCGTCTTTACGTAGAATTTTACAATTGGCGCCCAACCAAGGGGCATTAAATCGTCGTAGGTGGTAGAGGAAGATATTTATAAATTGGAGCCCAATAGTGGGGCCTTCATCATATGTCATTCTAATAATTTTACAAGATCTAGCGGATGATACAAAGTGTGGCGGTCATAATAACTCAAACGCTATCTTTTCCTCTAAAGCAGTGGTTCTTAACTTTTTTTTCGCCATGCCCCACCTCAATACTTCAAAAAATGTTATGCCTCTCTACCCCAATTAATATAAAAACAAATACGGTGTTGCAAGGTTATAGTAAAATTTATAATTTAACAATACAATTAATTTAATTAATAATACCACTTTAAATTTACAATATTAGGTATACACTCGGTGAATTTAAATTAGCCTTTGTAGGCCTAGCTAGCAGCCCTAGCTCATTAGATTCAAGAAAAAAATCTATGAAATGAAATAATATAAATTATTGTGGAAACACTCCACCAAAGAGCCTAGATTAAATAATACACACCGTTACAGAAACAATGAGAAAATAGGAACAGCCCTGTCCACCAAAGAACATAATAATCGATTTAATTTTTCACACTTCCATACAAAATATATATTTGCTTATATCTGAGAAACTAACATTTCTATAAAAATATATTTCAAATAAAAGGTTGTAATTTTTAATAGTAGTACAAACTTAGAATGATAAGTTACTTCGTATTTCAAATATTTGCGGGAATGTGGTAAAGATTGGAAGAGAGAGAACAATAAAGACAAGACAAGGAGAAACTGAGATAAACTCTCAAGACACAGGCCGATAAAGGACAGAGAGGGAGGTTTGAACAATAATTATAGATTGGTGTATCGACTTGTCGAACCCCCCATAATACCCTGCTTGCAAGTGTTGTTGACGGAGATTCCCGGTAATCCCCGCGACACTTACCACGAGGGTGCTGACAAGGGTGCTCCAATCCTGTCATCCGGCTCACAGCTGACGTCACACACGCGTTCATAGGACTAAGTTAGATCATGATACGAGCAGGACTACTGTAGCAATGTTTATAACGATCATGATACGAGCAGGACTACTGTATCAATCTTTATAACGATCATGATACAAGCAGGACTACTGCAGAAATGTTTATAACGATCATGATACGAGCAGGACTACTGTAGCAATGTTTATAACGATCATGATACGAGCAGGACTACTGTATCAATGTTTATAACGATCATGATATGAGCAAGACTACTGTATCAATGTTTATAACGATCATGATACGAGCAGGACTACTGTATCAATGTTTATAACGATCATGATACAAGCAGGACTACTGCAGCAATGTTTATAACGATCATGATACGAGCAGGACTACTGCAGCAATGTGTATAACGATCATGATATGAGCAGGACTACTGCAGCAATGTTTATAACGATCATGATATGAGCAGGACTACTGCAGCAATGTTTATAACGATCATGATATGAGCAGGACTACTGCAGCAATGTTTATAACGATCATGATACGAGCAGGACTACTGCAGCAATGTGTATAACGATCATGATATGAGCAGGACTACTGCAGCAATGTTTATAACGATCATGATACGAGCAGGACTACTGTAGCAATGTTTATAACGATCATGATATGAGCAAGACTACTGTATCAATGTTTATAACGATCATGATACGAGCAGGACTACTGTATCAATGTTTATAACGATCATGATACAAGCAGGACTACTGCAGCAATGTTTATAACGATCATGATACGAGCAGGACTACTGCAGCAATGTGTATAACGATCATGATATGAGCAGGACTACTGCAGTAATGTTTATAACGATCATGATATGAGCAGGACTACTGCAGCAATGTTTATAACGATCATGATATGAGCAGGACTACTGCAGCAATGTTTATAACGATCATGATATGAGCAGGACTACTGCAGCAATGTTTATAACGATCATGATATGAGCAGGACTACTGCAGCAATGTTTATAACGATCATGATATGATCAGGACTACTGCAGTAATGTTTATAACGATCATGATATGATCGGGACTACTGCAGCAATGTTTATAACGATCATGATATGAGCAGGACTACTGCAGCAATGTTTATAACGATCATGATATGAGCAGGACTACTGCAGCAATATTTATAACGATCATGATACGAGCAGGACTACTGTATCAATGTTTATAACGATCACGATACGAGCAGGACTACTGTAGAAATGTTTATAACGATCATGATACGAGCAGGACTACTGCAGCAATGTTTATAACGATCATGATACGAGCAGGACTACTGCAGTAATGTTTATAACGATCATGATATGAGCAGGACTACTGCAGCAATGTTTATAACGATCATGATATGAGCAGGACTACTGCAGCAATGTCACGGAGACTGACAAAATGAGTTGTTTGACTCTATGGAGCTCAACAGACAACTCACCGACTGTGAACAGCATCCTTCCTACGCCGGGACAGCCAGTCGACTCCGTGAGCCGGTTATTCGGGTGAAGACGACGCCAAGTTTTGGTCTCGAGACGGTCGTTGAGAGCTCGTCGCTCCGGTCAGCTTTACGAGAACATTTGATAAAAAATAAGAGGCCTACATCACATTTATTAAAATGGCCGCCAATAAACACTTTTATCGATCGAAGTTCTAATAAAAAATGACACTAGATCGGATACCGGAATAGGCCTAGTGGCTGCCCTCATTTTATTCCAATTAAGTAAATAAATACGTTTAAGAGCCTTCTGTACACATATTTGGACCGAAAAACTACAATTCAGAAAACAAATCTATTTGGCCGACAAATTATCTCATCATTTGATGAGATTATTTATGGTAATTGAAATTGCGAGGATACGGCTGAGCTGATGTTTGACAAACTACAACTCATTTCACAAGTTAGGGGTCCAGAATGTCGGAAAAATAGTAGTCTCCAATGAAAACACGATTTCCCTTTCGAGTTTCTCGAATTTTCCTTCCGTGTGTGAGATGTATCATCTGTACAATCGTTATTTGTTTACATCTCCATGGAAACAGTGTCGTAACAGATTAAGCTTGCCCCCCTCCCCCCACGCAAGTTTAATTTTCGAGCCCCCTTTTCTAAGTCATTTAACACCTTAATAAATGTTATACGAAATAATTGATAGTACTAAATAATTATTAATTTAGTAATCACACCTTAGATTGACTGTTTTAGACTAGGTTTTGTGTTGGAAACGTCATCAATCAATCAGCTTGACCGCGTGAAGATAAACTAATTCTGCGATACTAAAAACCGAATAAAATAATTGAATTAATGTTATAGCTTAGTTATAATTTACAACACTTTATGGTAAACATATTCAACTATCTAAATTTGTAAATAATCAGGACATGAGTTATTTGATTACAATTATTTCGGCCAAATTTATAGTAATTTAAATTTCCCTTTCGTGGCCCCCCTATATCATTGGGCTTCCCTCCCCGTATTGCAGGCCTTGCGGACCTGGGTGTTAGACCACTGCATGGAAACCATGATTTGTGTATAATTGTGGTGAATTAAATATCTCTCTTTTGCTACAAATTATAATAACTCAATTCTTACCTTAGTGGTTTGGTGCAACAAATAGATAGAGAGCTGGGAGAAAGTTTGTTTTAAAGTTCTCATCGGGGTGTGAAGGGGGAGATAAACGTTTTAATTAAAATTAAACACCGAAATCTGAGAATCTATGTAAAGTTGATATCCTTTGAACAGTAAACTTCTAACTATAAAGTCGAGTGAGGCCTCAGTCTATAGAAATGGTAAAGATACAAAGTTTTGAATACATTTTAGAGCGATAATCTGCAAAGATCGCTTCAAACTATCCACTGGTGTGTATAAACGTGTTAGGATTTGTAAACTAATATTAAATAAAGGTAATCAAATCAGTGGTAGAATCGTGTTAGACTGAATTGCCTGTGACGAGAGATCGGGGATTGAGTCCTGTTCGGGTGTTTGCCCCTAAACGGGTTACTACTCTCCCTTCACGCAAATACTGGTACATTTCCTCTAAAATTGTACCTTTCTCATATTTTTTCAATTACGGTAGCTAATTTATGCGTAAGATCCGAAATTATACTAAGACGTGGAAGGGGGGGGGAGATTATGTTACCCGCATCAGTGGGCACGTGGGCTAAGGCGTCATCTGGTCTGGTTTGACAGTGGCAGGAAGGTCCGTGGTTCTAATCCTCCGTCCAATAAAATGCAGGCAGTAGTATGCGTATAGCCTGATATTTCTTCGGGGAGATAAAATTGAGATGAAAAAGGAAGCTTTAAACCCCAACCCACCATAAAAATCATGACTCTAAACTGACTTTCTTCACACACATATAAATGTGACTGTAACACTATCATACAAATGCTAACAGAGTTGCCAATTACAATTACCTGGAGAGCGGGGGGGGGGGGGGGGTGGAGGCAGGGAATTTTGCAACATCTAGAATAGAATATTTATTAGTTTGGGACATTTAACCGAAAACTTAAAATAGTAGGTATTTGGATGGACTAAAACGTGAACTAAAAAACTATTCATGCTATGTTAACCTCGATAGTCTTGGGGTAAAATGCTTACCTCAGGACCCGATATTTGTTGGTTCAAACCCAGGCAGGGTAGACATATTTTTTAATCGAGCTATTAAAACCGTAGCACAACTTCTTTCGGAGGAGAAGTAAAGTCTTCAGTGCCTTGTAAAATAACCCTGGAAGATGTGTGAAAATGTGAAAATGTGAAAATACCTTTCCTGACAAAATTGGTAGGCCCTTTCACTCTCGCTCAAAAAAATTGTCGTTCGAGTACTGAAATAAGCAATTGGTTCAGATAGTGCATCACATGATTTCACACATGTTAGTTTGATGAAAAATAAAATGTTATTTTTTTTGTCAATCTTAAGTTGCCTGAAAAAAAAAAAAGAAAGGGAAATCCTTCTGGTAAACCTGGAAAACACAAGAAATTTGGTAATAATGAAATATCGTTAACGCTGGTTAGGGTTTGTTAGACGAAATACAAAAATCTTTACTGACCCTAAAGCGAAACTTTATCTCTATTATTCCCTAATACGTAGCAACTTGGAATTTGGTTCTATTATTTGGTTTCCACATTTAAAAAAAACTCCAATTGCTTGAAAAAGTACAAAACAAGTTTGCTAAATCATTTTCATATGATAATCACGATATTATACCTTTGTTACAACCATAAACCCGGCGAACATACTTTGATATGAACTTTATTGACAGACTTATAAACTGGACTAATCGACTGTGTTGACCTATTAGAACATATCAAACTCTAACTGCCGTTGAAACTTAATATAAATACTAATATTGTACATTCTTGTGTAATTGTAAATCTACTAATTACTTGTAAAACTCGTCTTTGTCTCGCATACCTCGAACATATCATTTAATAAGCAACAGTGACAAGACTGTAGAGGCCTACCTTTTCCTCAGCACACAGTCTGTATTAAAAAAACCAATTAACAAACTACTGTTGAGTACCACAATGCCACACGTCTGTAGAGTATAATATGTTTTATGTTTTACTCAAGATACCGGTGTAATAATTATTTAATTAATCTAGCGAACTGTTGTTATTGGAAATTGGCTTTTTAGCCAATAACTGTTTGTACTTCCTTCTAATAAAATAAAAGCAAATAAAAATTAACCCCACTGGTCTAGGTCGTTTCTAGACATAATATAAGACGCTTCTAACACACTCAAAGTACAGAAGCACCTTAAACCCCACCTAGTCCCGGTATATCACTGGATGTTAGCTCTAATATCGGTCCAATTCACGAGTTTAAGGTGTCAACACAATCAAAGTACAGAAGCACCTTAAACCCCACCTAGTCCCGGTATATCACTGGATGTTAGCTCTAATATCGGTCCAATCACGAGTTTAAGGTGTCAACACAATCAAAGCACAGAAGCACCTTAAACCCCACCTAGTCCCGGTATATCACTGGATGTTAGCTCTAATATCGGTCCAACTCACGAGTTTAAGGTGTCAACACACTCAAAGTACAGAAGAACCTTAAACCCTACCTAGTCCCGGTATATCACTGGATGTTAGCTCTAATATCGGTCCAATTCACGAGTTTAAGGTGTCAACACACGAAGTGTCACATTACCTGTTCGTGTCTCCAGTTCCTTGAATGCTATTGCTCTCCCGTTATTTAACTGACTGGGGTTGCTTCTTCAGCGCCATTACTACCTGAGGGAGGGGAAAAGGGGGGTTGCCGTTAATTGAATTGCGGCTCAGGTTGCACCCGGAGAATAATGTCCGCCGTCCGAGAGCTACACGATCAAAAATATATAAAACTATGTTGATTCTCTAGAGATGGAAGATTGTTGTTTGTTGCAAGGCCTTGCACGCTAGATGCGAGGAGAGAATTGAGGGATCGTCTTACTACCCGTCCCCCCATCATTGGTGGTCGAATGGTCTGAAGCCTGGTAGACCCGGCAAGATGTTGGAACTGTGTCGTACCAGTAATACCAACAGTTGTTGTTGAATATCTGTCGAAGATGTCCTGGAATTTAATGACAACCTTTTATCTTAATTTAAAAAGTTTACATCTAATTCGGCTATGCTCATGGCAGATATTCAACAAATGTGAACTCTCTATGTTTGTACTGGAGCAATATTGTATTTGGTTTGGCCAAGTTTTGCTATAAAAATGCTAAAAACATTTACCTTAATTCGCGTCCCTAAACTCCCACCTCAAGGCAGTGTTTCTCAAAGTTTTGTTGATAGAGGACCACCAAATGGAAGTCTATGCTCACTGGGGGGCCACCAAATGGAAGCTATGCTCACTGGGGGCCACCAAATGGAAGCTATGCTCACTGGGGGCCACCAATGGAAGCTATGCTCACTGGGGGGCCACTAAATGGAAGATGCTCACTGGAGGCCACCAAATGGAAGCTATGCTCAAAGGGGCCACCAAATGGAAGTTATGCTCACTGGGATGCCACCAAATGGAAGTTATGCTCACTGGGGCCACCAAATGGAAGTTATGCTCAAAGGGGCCACCAAATGGAAGTTACGCTCACTGGGGCCACCAAATGGAAGTTACGCTCACTGGGGCCACCAAATGGAAGTTATGCTCACTTAGGGGCCACCAAATGGAAGTTATACTCATTGGGGGACCACCAAATGGAAGTTATACTCACTGGGGACCATCAAATGGAAGTTATGCTCACTGTGGGGTTATCGGGGCTCTGGGAGTGAGGGGGTGCATTATGCAGAGAAAACATTATTTTAGGCAATTACATTTTATGACTATAAATACAAGACAACAACTTTTTTTTAGGGAAAATGTTGAACATAAATAATATAAAATTCTCTTGAGTTATTAAGTAATAGTTTTTTGATTATTTTTTAACATTCTAAGCTTCAAGATTTTTGATAAATGACGGTTCATATTTGTTGACTCAAGGTTAGTACAGACCACCTCTTCTATAGGTCACTCATTTGGTTTACCGAGAAAAGAAAATATACAATATAATATGGATATATCACATTTAATATATAGAATTTCAAAATTTTGTGCCATATTTGATCAACGTTGTTTAATTAATTTTAATTGATAATCTTCCTTGGATCCTGCGGACCACTTGGCAGGCTGTCGCGGCCCACACTTTGAGAAACACTGATCTAAGCCAAGGCGTCACTCTCATGATAGACTGGACTGACCATGATGGGAAGCTCGGGGTTCGAATCGTGGTCGGGTGTACTGAGGAGGGTTTTCCTACAGGTTTTTCACTCTCACTCCACACGAATGCGAGTAAACTTCCTCTAAATTCAACCTTACAAATCTTCAACACAGTAGAGTAATTATTAGTACGTATGCGTATAATCCGAACGGGTAGTAAGACGTGGTAATGACATTCTAACATCCACGTGTCTACTACAGCGCTTGGCGGTTGAATGTGTAACTAGCGTGGGGTCTGCTGTAGACCAGATATGTCAATACTACAACAATATCCCGCTGGGGTCTGACATTTTCATCTCTGAATGTCACAGCGCTCTCGAGCACATCTGAGGCCAATAAGTCCTCGTCACTCGATGGCTGTGTCGGCAACGATACAACGGCTGCCGTCTGTTGGTGAAGAAAGTGCCAACTTCTATGGATGTAGGGTGTCATGTGGTCAGCACAACGAGCCTTCCAGCCATTAATCTCAGTTTTCTAGACCGAAGCTACTAATAATTTATTCAAGTATATCTCCTCATTTGTCCTCAGGAGGCTGAGTTGATCTCGTTACAGACCCCTGCTACATTATAACAAGCTGGAAGCTCCGGGGATCAAACCCAGCACCTCTGGATCTGTATTCAGGACCTCTGATCGCTAGCCCACAGAGGCCGTCAGATGCCTCGTAATTAGATATTATTTATTATTTTTTGTTACCTCGTCTTACTACCCGCTCGTGCTATACGCATACCTACATACTAATTACGTTAATGTGTTAAGAATGAGGAAGGTTGGATTTAGAGGAAGTGTACCCATATTCGTCTGGAGTGATAGTGAAAAACCATTTAGGGAAACCCACCCCCAGTACACCTGACTGGGATTCGACCCCGATCTCTGACAGTCTAGTCTACTGTGAGAGTGACGCCTCATAACACGTGACCACAGTTGCGGGTGCTCATAGAGTTATAATATATCACTGTAGGCCCCACAAGGGATAGAACCAGGGACCCCGGACAACCACCGGCCTCGTGTCGGCCAGTCGGTAGAGTGTCTGTCTAACGAGCTAAGGGTCCTTGGTTCGATTCCCGGAATGGACGAAAAAATGTATTATTGGTGAAATGTGAGTTTCCCCTTTCACAGTGATGAATTAAGGTCCGGGGGGCTGGATGTTGTGTCTGTTCTAGATTTATGAGTCCTGTGCTGATATAATTAGTCGGTTTAGAAAGTATACGTTGAATATCTCAAATAAGATAAAAATGCTTACTTACTTTTCTTTGGCACTTTGGCCACATGTTCTAAGACGTCAGGTTTACAATACACCAGATTGACAATGATCCAAGACCTAGGTTTGAGTCCCAGCTGGGTGGTTTTCCCATGCCCAACACACTTGGATACACTTCCTCTCAAACTACCCTTCTCATCCAATCCAAGACGTCCCTCTCGTGTTAGGCTGGATGGCTGGTGATAGGGTGATCGGGAGTCAAATCCAGGTCGGGTATCCTGAGGTTTTTCCCCCCTAAATTGTTTTCCAATCTCCCTCCACGCAGATGCAGGTACACTTATTTTAAGTTCAACCTTCCTCATACTCAACAAATTAGTGTTATTAGTACATGTACGTGTGGCCTGAACAAGTAGTAGGACAAGATGACAAAATAATATACCATGAGCCTGACACCTTATAACATGTGACCACCAACGCGGGTGGTGTGGGTTTTTTTAAATTTATTGTCATCGAAAATGTCTCGGGTATGATGGGGATAAAAAATTGTTAAAAGTCCGTCGACCAATTAGATTGCTCTGAAATCTAATACGCTATGCTCCGTGCGCGTAAAAAAGTGTTTTCAATCAACTAATGTACTCCACCCGCAGACACGCCTGTCATCCCCGTCAAGGGAGGCAAGGAGGAGTTTGACGGTGTAGGAGAACCTCTTAGCCCCCACAGCCACAAAGATGACAAACAAAACATAATTGTGTTGTGTTTATAGCCATACACTTTGTTCCCCAGTTAGAATACATCGATAAAGTTAATTGGAAGGTTCAGTGTAAAAAAACGTGCCAACAGCCTTGTTTTGAATGCCTTACAACACCTCCTTAAACAAAATATGATTTATGTTTGTTGGTTTTTGTGATAAAAACCCCCAAGGACGTATAAACACAATTAGTTTTGTTTTGGGTACAAAGCTGTTATGTTAAGTTTTACAATAATTTGTATGTGTTTGTCAGAAATCTACTGGCTCGTTCGAAATAAATAACCAAGGAATTCTGGTTCACACTCCTCCTCCTGTTTAACTACGCTATATATTTGAACACACGAGAGTCACACGGAGCTCAAGAAAGCTATTAAGTTTGGTACTTTAGCTTTCGTAAACAATATTAGTGTTTCATTTTGGGAGGCTTGTTTTCTGTGCACAGTGTCTTACCACCCCCCAAGAACTGTTGGCCTCACGGTCTAATTAATCACTCTCGTGTTAGACTGGACTGCCGATAGTGGAGATATCAAGGCTCGAATCCTTGTCGGGTGTACTATGGTTGCGGTTTTCCATAATTAGTTTTTAACCCACCCTCCCAGAAATTGTGGGTGCACAAGAAGAGGTTACTGCTGACCATCAAGTGGAGTTTGGAACTCAGGAAGAAACTGATGAGCCGCTACATTTGGAGCAGAAACTTGTACTCTCAGGAAGACGGAAAAGAAGAACTTGGAGAGCTTTGAAATGTGGCATTGTAGAAGAGTTGAGAAGATTGGGGGACAAATGAACAAGTCCTAAGAAGAGAAGATCAGGTGGACAGACAGGGAGAGAAATGAACAAGTACTAAAAAGAGTGGGTGAGAAGAGAACCATTTTGGAGGTGATTCTTTGGTACAAAGCAAACTGGATCATACACATCCTTAGGAGGAACTGTCTTCTGCGTGACGTCATAGAAGGAAAAGTTGAGGGAAAGGGGAGCTTAGGAAGAAGGAGAATTCAAATACTAGATAACTTGAAGGAAAGAAGAAAATTCTGGGAGCTGAAGGAGGAGGCAGAGGACAGGGAGCATTAGCTGTATAAGTTCACTGACAAAAGTAATGGACCTGTCATAAGACAGAACACCTAATAATAATAATAATAATAATAATAATAATAATAATAATAATAATAATAATAATAATATAGTGAGATGTAGCCTAATCTTGAAATCGCGTACGAGCTGCGGCTACCCACTTGAGAGAGGGGTACGAATGGTGGCTACCCACTTGAGAGAGGGGTACGAATGGCGGCTATCCACTTGAGAGAGGGGTACGAATGGCGGCTACCCACTTGATAGAGGGGTACGAATGGCGGCTACCCACTTGAGAGAGGGGTACGAGTTGCGGCTACCCACTTGAGAGAGGGGTACGAATGGCGGCTACCCACTTGATAGAGGGGTACGAATGGTGGCTACCCACTTGATAGAGGGGTACGAGTTGCGGCTACCCACTCGAGAGAGGGGTACGAATGGCGGCTACCCACTTGATAGAGGGGTACGAATGGCGGCTACCCACTTGATAGAGGGGTACGAATGGTGGCTACCCACCTGATAGAGGGGTACGAATGGCTGCTACCCACTTGATAGAGGGGTACGAATGGTGGCTACCCACTTGATAGAGGGGTACGAATGGTGGCTACCCACTTGATAGAGGGGTACGAATGGCGGCTACCCACTTGATAGAGGGGTACGAATGGCGGCTACCCACTTGATAGAGGGGTATGAATGGTGGCTACCCACTTGATAGAGGGGTACGAATGGCGGCTACCCACTTGATAGAGGGGTACGAGTTGCGGCTACCCACTCGAGAGAGGGGTACGAATGGCGGCTACCCACTTGATAGAGGGGTACGAATGACGGCTACCCACTTGATAGAGGGGTACGAATGGTGGCTACCCACTTGATAGAGGGGTACGAATGGCGGCTACCCACTTGATAGAGGGGTACGAATGGCGGCTACCCACTTGATAGAGGGGTACGAATGGCGGCTACCCACTTGATAGAGGGGTACGAATGGCGGCTACCCACTTGATAGAGGGGTACGAATGGCGGCTACCCACTTGATAGAGGGGTACGAATGGCGGCTACCCACTTGATAGAGGGGTACGAATGGCGGCTACCCACTTGAGAGAGGGGTACGAATGGTGGCTACCCACTTGAGAGAGGGGTACGAATGGTGGCTACCCACTTGAGAGAGGGGTACGAATGGTGGCTACCCACTTGATAGAGGGGTACGAATGGTGGCTACCCACTTGAGAGAGGGGTACGAATGGCGGCTACCCACTCGAGAGAGGTATAAGTTGCGGCTACCCACTTGAGAGAGGGGTACGAATGGTGGCTACCCACTTGATAGAGGGGTACGAATGGCGGCTACCCACTTGAGAGAGGGGTACGAATGGCGGCTACCCACTTGATAGAGGGGTACGAATGGCGGCTACCCACTTGAGAGAGGGGTACGAATGGTGGCTACCCACTTGAGAGAGGGGTACGAATGGTGGCTACCCACTTGATAGAGGGGTACGAATGGCGGCTACCCACTTGAGAGAGGGGTACGAATGGTGGCTACCCACTTGAGAGAGGGGTACGAATGGCGGCTACCCACTTGAGAGAGGGGTACGAATGGTGGCTACCCACTTGAGAGAGGGGTACGAGCTGCGGCTACCCACTTGAGAGAGGGGTACGAATGGCGGCTACATAATAAGCAGTCTGGTCTCTCTCATGCTGTCAGTGGCGTCGCGTCAGGGAAAGCAAGGTAAGCACTGCTTTCCTTTACTTGAAAATAAGTAATTATATTAGTTAATGTTTGAAAAATATTCCTCAAGCACCAATGTGCTTTAAAGTAATTTCCCCGCACATGCCAGTGATCGTAACATGCATGCAAGACGTGCACTTGTCCATTATATGGTGCTTGAAAGTCGGTATTTTTCCGTCTTTCACCCCATAGCTCTACCTAATGTAGTTCTTATTTGTGACGTCATAGATTTAGAAGAAGGAGAAGGGGAAGAGAGGTGGGACTCAGGTAGGAATACAAGCAACGAAACTGCGACTTCTCAACAACCGAAGCTATGCCCGAAGGTTAACGAATATACCAGAAGAAGCTAAAAAACACTATCGCATACCCCTCTCTTCACCTTTCAAAACACAAAAATGACAAAAGTAGAAATTTAAGGGGGTGGTAATAGAACTAGAAGAGTTTTCCGTGACCCCCCTCGTACCTACACATCTTTTGTGGAGTTTGTTGCAGCAGGTGTTTTTACAGGCGTTTTAAAAAACTGTGCGAGCTTGTGGCGACGATCCCGGCAACGACATCGTCAGTTGAGAGATCATTTTCAACATTAAAAATAGAAAAACATATTACAGAAATACTGTGACAAAATACACTTTCTGGTTTGGCACTTCTTTCGATTGAAAAGGCTCTGTTTTTTAAATTGAAGCAAGGAGTAGACTTCCATGAAAAAGTCATAGCAGAGTTCGTAAAAAAGGATAGAAGGATGAACTTAACTTACAAACAATAGAAAAAATATGGTAGGTAAAAGATCAGTGATATAGGCCTACGTATATAAAAATTCATTTAATACCAAATATGTTGCAGGTTGCAATAAAAGTGAGAACATAAACAATATATAATGTTTTATTACTTATAACTTATGTACATTTAACGTAATTAATTAACACACAATATAGTTGGTTAACATTTAAATATAAATATAGGATTTTTTTATGTATACTTAATTTAAAAATGGTCACTTGAGGAGAAGTGGAATTGAGGTGGAAGACACAGGGGGAATTTCTCCTCACTTGTTAAAATAAAGGGGTGCAAGATATGTTCTATCCCTCTACCATCACATCATTTTGGATGTTTGCTATATAGATTCTTCTACTGTACCTTATGTAAATCACAGAATAGAAGAACACCCAAACCCACAACTATCATAACACACCTCCAAATAGCTTCTTGAAGCGTTTAATTTTTTTTTAATCTGGAGGGGGACCCCGGACTGCATGCTGTCTTAAATTTCAGATACAAACTATCATCGTCTCATGTCGACATCCCTCGTAATATCCAAACTTCCTCAGTTCTTGACGTTCAATGGTTTTGGCAAAAACTTTAGACTCAATTTTTTTTTAAGAAGTCACAACGCTCTTTTTCTTTTTACTCAAACTTTGCCATTTGTTTCCTAATGAATACTTCTTCTTAACTAACCAAACCCTGGCGACTGTTGGGGTAGCTTTTCTTTCTGTAAAAATACCCAAAGTACCAGCCGGGAATCTAGTCGTGGACCCCTAGACTCGTAGCCAGGTGCATTAACTACTACACCACGGGACCGGTTACCTATTCAGGTTATAAACATATATTATAATTACTCTAATGAGGCAGAGGATGAGGAAGGAAATATTTTAGAGGTAATCTGCTCACATTTGCATGGAAGGAGAGTGGGAAAACATTTAGGAACAAAACCACTCCGGTACACCTGACATGGATTCGAACCCCTGATATCTTGGTCATCAACAATCTAGTGCGACATGAGATTGACGCCTGAGACCGCGCGACCACCCCATGTGGGTAAAACATAAAATTCGCGTGACGAATTGAAAATAGGTTCATGGATGGGAACGAGGGGGGGAGCGGGTGTAAAAAAACAATAGAACGGCCAACCCCGTCCTGGCATCATTTATTCAGGCGGATGCACAATCGCTGATGTGACCGCTCTCTATCTATCTATCCGTCTCTCTTATCCACTCGTCCTGTTCAATAATTCACCGGCCCATCGAGTTATTCCATGACGCTATGATGAGTACAACCATTTGTTTGTGCGTGTACCACCCTCCCTACCCCTCACCTATATTTGAAAAAAAAAGCGGCTAGCTATTATTTATTTGGGCGTGACGTCAAAAAGTCCCATCATTCAACGCGCGGTGGGCAACAAAAGAGCTTCCCGCTAATACGCGAGTAATTACTATCCTTCGTGTCGACGAGAGGGGGGAATTATTTTTTTTTCGCGCTTGCGCATCGGGGTATTTTTAAAAAAAGTGTTGTCGTGCGTTCTAATGGATCAATATAGATTAGTGTCGGGGGGTAACCTCCCCCCAGCCCCCCCTAGCTTGTTGCATAGCGAGTGATATTTGTGACAGAAGACTAGAGGAATATTACTTGTCGTGTTCAACTATTGATGGTCCCTGCAGTGTTTTGGAACGGGCTGTGATCCACCTGAAATATCACCTCATGGTCGCGTCTGTTGTGCAATAACAACATAACATTCTATATAATAGTATCTGTAATGTAACACTCGATATAATAGTCCCTGTAGTGTAACACTCGATATAATAGTCCCTGTAGTGTAACACTCGATATAATAGTCCCTGTAGTGTAACACTCGATATAATAGTCCCTGTAATGTAACACTCGATATAATAGTCCCTGTAGTGTAACACTCGATATAATAGTCCCTGTAATGTAACACTCGATATAATAGTCCCTGTAGTGTAACACTCGATATAATAGTCCCTGTAATGTAACACTCGTTATAATAGTCTCTGTAGTGTAACACTCGATATAATAGTCTCTGTAGTGTAACACTCGATATAATAGTCTCTGTAGTGTAACACTCGATATAATAGTCTCTGTAGTGTAACACTCGATATAATAGTCTCTGTAGTGTAACACTCGATATAATAGTCCCTGTAGTGTAACACTCGATATAATAGTCCCTGTAGTGTAACACTCGATATAATAGTCTCTGTAGTGTAACACTTGATATAATAGTCCCTGTAATGTAACACTCGATATAATAGTCCCTGTAGTGTAACACTCGATATAATAGTCCCTGTAGTGTAACACTCGATATAATAGTCCTTGTAGTGTAACACTCGATATAATAGTCTCTGTAGTGTAACACTCGATATAATAGTCCCTGTTATGTAACACTCGATATAATAGTCCCTGTAGTGTAACACTCGATATAATAGTCCCTGTAGTGTAACACTCGATATAATAGTCCCTGTAATGTAACACTCGATATAATAGTCCCTGTAGTGTAACACTCGATATAATAGTCCCTGTAATGTAACACTCGATATAATAGTCCCTGTAGTGTAACACTCGATATAATAGTCCCTGTAGTGTAACACTTGATATAATAGTCCCTGTAGTGTAACACTCGATATAATAGTCCTTGTAATGTAACACTCGATATAATAGTCCCTGTAGTGTAACACTCGATATAATAGTCCCTGTAGTGTAACACTCGATATAATAGTCCCTGTAGTGTAACACTCGATATAATAGTCCCTGTAATGTAACACTCGATATAATAGTCCCTGTAGTGTAACACTTGATATAATAGTCCCTGTAGTGTAACACTCGATATAATAGTCCCTGTAATGTAACACTCGATATAATAGTCCCTGTAGTGTAACACTCGATATAATAGTCCCTGTAATGTAACACTCGATATAATAGTCCCTGTAGTGTAACACTCGATATAATAGTCCCTGTAATGTAACACTCGATATAATAGTCTCTGTAGTGTAACACTCGAAATAATAGTCCCTGTAATGTAACACTCGATATAATAGTCCCTGTAATGTAACACTCGATATAATAGTCCCTGTAATGTAACACTCGATATAATAGTCCTTGTAGTGTAACACTCGATATAATAGTCCCTGTAATGTAACACTCGATATAATAGTCCCTGTAATGTAACACTCGATATAATAGTCCCTGTAATGTAACACTCGATATAATAGTCCCTGTAGTGTAACACTCGATATAATAGTCCTTGTAGTGTAACACTCGATATAATAGTCCCTGTAATGTAACACTCGTTATAATAGTCTCTGTAGTGTAACACTCGATATAATAGTCTCTGTAGTGTAACACTCGATATAATAGTCCCTGTAGTGTAACACTCGATATAATAGTCCCTGTAGTGTAACACTCGATATAATAGTCTCTGTAGTGTAACACTCGATATAATAGTCCCTGTAGTGTAACACTCGATATAATAGTCCCTGTAGTGTAACACTCGATATAATAGTCCTTGTAGTGTAAAAGCGATGTAACCATCACTTGTTTAGAATATTTATGCTGACCTCCAAAAATACGGCTGCCAAGTCAATAATGGTGACGATAATTTCCTACCTGGCTAATTACTTGTATATTAATTTTAAATAATTATGAATTGATTTAATTTTGATTCATGCTAGTTGATTGAGTTTTTAAACTCAAAAAGAGTTTTTGTACTCGATTGATATAAAAGGTTTTTTTTGTTAAATACTTCAACAGCTCCAGGCCAGAGTTTCTAGAAGCTAATGGAAGCACGATGGAATCTAACGAAATTTCTAGAAGGACTTTACTTGAAACTATATATATATATATATAACTAAAAATACATGCTTTCTAGTATAATTCCTAATTATTTTATTAATATTGTAAAATATTCTTTAATACTTTTTAGACGGAACTTTTTATTTGTTAAAAAAATGAACGTTTGTATTATTAGCATTTTTTTTAGTTTCTTTGCTATCCTATGAAGTTAAATAAATAGTTTTTTTTAAATAAGGTTGGATGCTTGGAAAAATAATAGAATAGGAAATGTTCAAGAATCGAAATCTAGAATCGAAGAATCGAGGTTTATATCGAGAAAAGAAGTTATCGTGACATCTCTAATATATAATCATAAAGGCTCTTCTCTTCCCTCGACCTCCAACATTGCTGTAGACAGGATCCGCGACGCGCTAATCTCTAATTTAAACTTCAAGCTATCGGCTTGCACAAACATAAATCATTTCTAAGTCAAGTGTTCTTTAATTCAAAATAAATTAATATCTATCGATATGACTGCATTTCAATTTTAAAATTAAACCTGATTTTCATTAAAGTAAAAAACTGACGTCATTATAGTTAATAAAAAAAAAAGCAAATAATATAACAATAAAACGACGAGAACATGACGTTTCGATGGGTTGACAAACCACAGCACTTCAATGAAATGTAAGGGGACGAACAGACCGACAAGCGTGCGAGCGACTAAAATACCAAATAGAACAAATTGGTTGTAATGAGAGGTGGCCAGACTGGAGCGAGCGAGTGACCGAGCGCGCGCGCTTGAAAGATTGAACTGGTTCTATTTTCACGCGCTCGAGCCGGTACAGTCTAGTTTACAGGCGCTAGGAAATATTACTGTGTGTTGGTTCATTGAGTGCTGGGAAAACTTCTCAATTTGACATAATATTACCTTTTTTTTTATGATTATCGATAGGTTTAGCACACTTGCTACTAACGGCATAATTATTAGGTATGATCATAAACCATATATATATATTTGTAAAGGCCTACTTTGAATATAATATTGAAGTATTTTAACATATCAGTTTTACATATATATGTAAAACTGATATGTTAAAATACTTCAATATTATATTCAAAGTAGGCCTTTACAAATAAGAATCACCATTAGCGTGGAGAGAGGATGGTGAAACCACAACAATAAATCACTTGTCAAAAACCACCATCAGTTCACTGAGACAAGATTCGGAGCCTCCTCATTAACAACTATCGAGAGCTATCTGCTAATGACGCGCTTGACAGTTTGGCCACCTCTCATTACAACCAGTGGGTTCTATTTTATATTTTAGTCGCTCGCTCTCTCCAGTCTGGCCGTACCCTAACACAACAAATGACGGTGACAGCGGGGAACCCAAAAGAAGTCAACGCTTCAGATTGAGTGGAAGGAGAATGGGAAACCATTTAGGAGGTCACCGAAGTGTATAGCATACAGGAATTGATGATCTGACTTGACCGTATCAGTCGTCACGTGAACTAAGGTTTCAACCCTCGTGTTATCTGGTTTGCCAATGCCGGGGAGGTCAGGGTTCGAATTCCGATACTACCTCCCCCCTCCCCTCGCTCGGTTCAAAATGTCGACTGATGAGAAATGAATATTTGACGCTGTTGTCGGTTAATGCCTGAGGTCGAGTAAAGCAAGCAATCATCGTGTGATGCTGGTGGACTAATGTGGGGTTTTAGGGGTAACTGTGTGTCTTTCAGTGGAACAAACCCTCTCTACGGGCTGGTAGTGACAAGTAGGCAGACAGGCGCTGACTCCTGCCTTGATTAGAGAGAGCCATGGTGTTATTTGTACCATTGGGTGTGTGAAGCTTCGAAAAAATTTCGATTTCACTTATCAAAAATATTGACAGGAAAAATATCCAATTTATGTTCGATTATTGCCATTCTTAGTTGATGTAAGATGTACCATACTTTATAAATTAATATTTTTATGGAGACAATTTGAAGTTATTATTATTATTATGTGTTATTTTTTACGACTGGTCTATTCTTTTTGTCAGTGAACTTAGACCTCCTATGTCTCTTGTCCTCTGCCTCCTCCTTCAGCTCCCAGAGATTTCTTCTTTCCTTCAAGTTATCCAATATTTTAATCCTTCTCCTTCCTAAGCTCCTTTTTCCCTCAATCTTTCCTTCTATGACGTCGTGCAGTAGACAATTCCTCCTAAGGATGTGTCCAATACAATTTTCATTGTACCGAAGAATCACATCCAAAATGGTTCTCTTCTCACATACTCTTCTTAGGATTTGTTCATGTCACCCTGTCTGTCCCCCTGATCTTCTCACCCACTCTTCTTAGGACTTGTTCATTTGTCCCCTGTCTGTCCACCTGATCTTCTCACATACTCTTCTTAGGACTTGTTCATTTGTCACCCTGTCTGTCCACTTGATCTTCTCACCCACTCTTCTTAGGACTTGTTCATTTGTCCCCTGTCTGTCCACCTGATCTTATCACGCCACTCTTCTTAGGACTTGTTCATTTGTCCCCCTGTCTGTCCACCTGATCTTCTCACCCACTCTTCTTAGGACTTGTTCATTTGTCCCCCTGTCTGTCCACCTGATCTTCTCACCCACTATTCTTAGGACTTGTTCATTTGTCCCCCTGTCTGTCCACCTGATCTTCTCACCCACTCTTCTTAGGACTTGTTCATTTGTCCCCCTGTCTGTCCACCTGATCTTCTCACCCACTCTTCTTAGGACTTGTTCATTTGTCCCCCTGTCTGTCCACTGATCTTCTCACCCACTCTTCTTAGGACTTGTTCATTTGTCCCCCTGTCTGTCCACCTGATCTTCTCACCCACTCTTCTTAGGACTTGTTCATTTGTCCCCCTGTCTGTCCACCTGATCTTCTCACATACTCTTCTTAGGACTTGTTCATTTGTCACCCTGTCTGTCCACTTGATCTACTCACCCACTCTTCTTAGGACTTGTTCATTTGTCCCCCTGTCTGTCCACCTGATCTTTTCCCACTCTTCTTAGGACTTGTTCATTTGTCCCCCTGTCTGTCCACCTGATCTTCTCACCCACTCTTCTTAGACTTGTTCATTTGTCCCCTGTCTGTCCACCTGATCTTCTCACCCACTATTCTTAGGACTTGTTCATTTGTCCCCCTGTCTGTCCACCTGATCTTCTCACCCACTCTTCTTAGGACTTGTTCATTTGTCCCCCTGTCTGTCCACCTGATCTTCTCACCCACTCTTCTTAGGACTTGTTCATTTGTCCCCCTGTCTGTCCACCTGATCTTCTCACCTACTCTTCTTAGGACTTCATTGTCACCTGTCTGTCCACTTGATCTTCTCACCCACTCTTCTTAGGACTTGTTCATTGTCCCCCTGTCTGTCCACCTGATATTCTCAAGTCTTCTCCAGCACCACATTTCAAAGGTCCCCAAGCTATTTCGTCTCCATCTTCCTGAGAGTCCAAGTTTCTGCTCTAAATGTAGCATTTAATCAGTTTCTTCCTGAGTTCCAAACTCAACTTTCTGGTCAGCAGTAACCTCTTCTTGTTGAAAGTCCTCGACCTAATTTCCTTGGTGCAATGGGCACCCTTTGAAGTACTAATTGAATTAAGTTGTGATAATAACTTGATTTATTGGAATAAAACGAAATATTACAAACAATTAATTTATTGATGCAATAAAACATTTTACAACTTAATTTTAGTGCATAAAGTAATATAACTAACCATAAAATAATGTTTCCTTGTTATAAAATAACTAAAAAACATATTTTACTTCAAAGAATATTTCATATAGGCCCTATTTGATTCGAGTTAGCTTACAATCAAATCTTAAAAGAGACTTCACATGCCCCTACATTATAATCCTGGTACGGTGGAGGGTGGTGTCTTTAGGTGGCTCGGAAACCACCTGGGAACCACTGGTTTCAGAGTTCACTAAGTGATTCGCCATATTATATATTATAATCAATAAAATGTACAGTATTCATTTTAAAAATCTATGGCGTCAGACCGAGTGGCCGGCATCTGTTGGTGAAGATAGTGAAACTTCTACGGAAAGAGGGTGTCATGTGGGTCAGCACAACAAGCCCTCCAGCCACTAACCTCAGTTTTATAGACCGAGCCGCTACTTATTTATTAAAATATCTCCTCATTTGTCCTCACGAGGCTGAGTTGACCTCGTCATAGACTAACTGCTCCACTATAACAAGCTGGAAGCTCCAGGGATCAAACCCAGCACTCTGGATGTGTAGTCAGGAGCTCTGACCGCTAGCCCACAAAGGTACTTATAAAATATTTATATAATAATAAAATTTAATTAACTTTTTGCTTTATAAAAGTGCTGACCTACAGTCAACACGTTCCGCCCTCAAGAGGTAAAGTTTTAGACTAATTTTACTCTCATTTGCGTTAAGGTAGGGTGGAAAACAGTTTAGGACATACCTCCGGGCTGATGATTCAAATTCAATGTAATTAGGAACTTAGACAAGATGAGACTAGCGCCTTTCCTCCCCCCCACGTGCCCGGTGAACAATCACCCCTGGGAGTTAGAGTCTCCCGCCAGTAGGTCGAGGCATGAGTGGGCTCAGCTGCGGTCCAAGTCGCGTGGACCCACTAATAGTGACGTACGATCTCCCAGGGACAGACCGAGGTTCGGGCAGGGGCGGAGTCCCCAAGGACGTGGTTGAAGGGATTTTATTACCGTGGGATCCATTCGTGGGCTGGCCCCTGGACACGAGATTAACAACAGTCCAATTATCGTAGGAAGGGCCTTTATCTGACCGCTGAAAAAAACTGCTAGATCTACTTTCACGTGTTCATACGTCAAGTCATGTGATCTTCAGCTGCTTCAGCTTCACTTTTCATAGATATTATCAATTCCTATAAAATAACAATTATAATATTTCAAATGTTAGGGATCTTGACGGTAAAAAATAGGCCTATGTTTAAATTTTCTTTAAGGTCCTTCCTATTAAAATTGGGTTGTAGCTGGCAAACTTGTTTTATAACAATGTGCTTACAAGCTGACAAGCTACTGTACTCAGAGATAAGACTCTTGTAATTTTTAGTTTTTTTTTATCGTATGACATTACTGACCGAGAGAAACATGACATCCAGTTCTGTCCCCTGTAATGTAGACTATTAGCTGCTCTAGTGGGACAGAGCATTGCCCCTTGGAGGTTGTCTACACGTCGTACCCGTAATGAGATGATGTGATGATAGTGAATATAAAGATGCAGGTCAGTGGGAGTCTTAACCTAACTTACCAACCCCTGGTGACCGTTGGATTAATTCCTTTTAGGGTCGGTCTTATGGCTATAGGCTAAATATTGCCATCGGAAGGTTAAAGTTAGTTACCAGTTAAAGGTTATCACCACTTTAATATTTTACGAGTTTTATGAACTGAATTTATCTGCTGGATAGCTATCTTTAAGATAAATATATTTTTATGTAGAAAATGCAATGTTGGTACTGTTTTTACTGGTGCGCGCATGCGTATAAGCCCAGACGCTACCGCTACAACCTAGTGAGTGGCGAGAACATAAAACATTGGTTAAATAATGGCGGCTAAACGAGTAGCAGGAAACAGATGGTGTCACGTGGGTGCAGAAGATAAGTTGTTGCAAGTACTAATTTCGGTGTCTGCCAAAATGTGGTCAATAGTTGGGTACAACGTTTACAAAATTTCATTTATTGTACTCAGATTGTGATAATTTGTTCTTATATAAATATAACTCTACAAATAGCTTGTCAGTTTGTATAAAGTGTGAATTAAATGTTCTAACTTTATATAGTTAGAGCCCGCGCCTGTGCTTACTAAACACGTGAACCAAGATTTTAACCTAAAAACAGATTCTGATAGGCGAAACCTCATGAAAAACAACGCGTCACTATGGCAACAACCATTTTAACTTCCAGATAAAAGTTATCAGGTACTTAAACCTCCCGATAAAAAATGTGATGAAAAAATACATTTTATCTGGCAGATAAATGATATCTTGCAGTCACAAGATACTTTTAACTTTCCACCAGATAGAAATATTTATCTACCAGATTATTATTTATCCAGAGTCATAAGACTAGCCCTTAAGGTAAAAATATCCAAGGTACCAGCCGGGAATCGAATCACTGACCACTACACCACGGGGCTGGATATATTTGTTAGTTACGGTCATAGCCGCATCTAGATATCATGTTTTTTGTTTTTTTTTTAATATTACTATACACGAGTCTTTAGACATGATCGTTCTGTTTAAAGAGAACGCCTATGGTTTCCTTTAGAGAGTGATGGCCTAGAATATTTATAATTATGTGCTGTGCTGACAACAGCTGATGGGGGAAAATATAAACCGGTGGATCGTTTCAGCGATGGTTGCAGGTTATCATTCTAAACTTTATTCAAAACATTTTATTGTGAAAGTTCTATAGAACGAGGCCTCACTCGACTTTCTAGTTAAGAGTTTACTCATCAAAGGATATTAACTTTACATAGATTTTGAGATTTCAGTATTTCATTTTAATCAAAATATATTTACCCCCTTCACGCCAAGATTATAAATTTATAAATGACTCTTGCAGCTTTCTATCTAAAAAAAGAGGACTAGTAATAAAAACACACTTTTGATGAGCAAATTTTTGTAATTTTAACATATATTCCTTCTCCCATGAATCTGACCCTGCTTTGTGTACTACCCCCTTCAACCCTCACCTCGTCAGAAACTTTACTAGAATCCTCAGTGCACGCTGCTAGGTCGCTCGGCGCTAATTGTGTGATCTACCTCCCCCCTCCCCCAGCGAGGGGAAACGTCCAGTCCAAGGGATGATGGGATGATGTGTGTTTATTGAAGGGGTTGAGTGCGTGTTGACCGAAGTGGGTCGGTTCTGCAGTAATCTGTGGGACAGGCCCCCGGGCACGTAGCCACCTCCTGACCTCACCCCCTCCTGGTGACACTACTAAACCCCCCACCCCACCACCCTCTCAACGTGATCGGTTTACAGCGCGACTTTTAGGGCCCTATTCCAACTCTACGCCCTGCGATCACAAACAAACACAGCCCTAAGCTCGTCACAATGTCACAAATGTCACATGTTTGTTCCAGAAAAGATACAAGCGGTACTTTACAGCTTTAATCACTGTTTACGTTCAGTTTCAATGTTGTAAGCGTTGGAAACTTACTGTTTATAGCGGCTCGTATTAGAGGGTCAATATCATCCAGCCATTCTGGTTGGTGTTTATTCTAACAGCAATCTCATGGAGACCCTCAATCAGCCACTATTCCAACAGTAATCCCTGAAACCACCAGTCAGCTGACAATTCAACAGTAATCACCTAGAGACCCTCAGTCAGCCATTATCACGACAGTAATCCCCTGGGATACCCTCGGTAAGCCATTTATTGCAACGGTAATCCCCTGAAACCCTCAGTCAGCGGGTATTCCAAAAGTAATCCCGGAGACCCTCATCAGAAGGTATTCAACAGTAATTCCCTGAGAACCCTTAGTCAGCATGTATTTACGCAATACCTGTAGATCAGTCACAAGTACCCTGACGTAATCCCTGTGACCACAGTCAGAAGGCAATTCTAACAGTAAGCCCCTGTAGACCCTCAGACAGCAGGTATTTGAACAGTAATACCCTGTAGACCCTCAGTCAATAGTAGTCTACCCTGACAGTAATCACCTCTAGACCCTCAGTCAACAGGTATTCTAACAGTAAACCCCTGTATATCCTCAGTCAGCAGGTATCCTGACAGTAATCCCCTGTAGACCCTCAGTCAGCAGGTATCCTGACAGTAATCCCCTGTAGACCTTCAATCAGCAGGTATCCTGACAATAATCCCCTGTAGACCCTCATCAGCAGGTATCCTGACAGTAATCCCTGTAGACCCTCAGTCAGCAGCTATCCTGACAGTAATACCCTCTAGACCTCAGTCAACAGGTATTCTAACAGTAAACACCTGTATATCCTCAGTCAGCAGGTATCCTGACAGTAATCCCCTGTAGACCTCAGTCAGCAGGTATCCTGACAGTAATCCCTGTAGACCCTCAATCAGCAGGTATTCCTGACAGTAATACCCTCTAGACCCTCAGTCAACAGGTATTCTAACAGTAAACCCTGTATATTCCTCAGTCAGCAGGTATCCTGACAGTAATCCCCTGTAGACCCTCAGTCAGCAGGTATCCTGACAGTAATCCCCTGTAGACCCTCAGTCAGCAGGTATCCTGACAGTAATCCCTGTAGACCCTCAGTCAGCAGGTATCCTGACAGTAATCCCTGTGACCTCAATCAGCAGTATCCTGACAGCAATCCCAGGAGACCCTCAGAGAGTATCAGTGGTGTTGCTCAGATATTACACCTGGCTCGATGTTTGGCAGAAGCTTTGCCCCCTTTTCCCCCTAAACCACCCCCCTCCCCATAGTCTTGATCAGCCCCCAAGCCGTGGGATAAAATAACAGTTTGAAAGTTAACGTTTATGTTCCAGAGTAAAACTAGACATCCGCAGATGGCATCCGGGTCAATTACACCAGTGACTCGGGAGCAGCTCAAAATAAGAGCAAATATTTGGCCGATCTTTGTTGTCAAGAGCGGTAAAAAGCGCGCCCGTGGGATTCAATGGGAAAAAAATAGGGTAGTGTGGGGAAGGGGGGTGTAACCGCTCTTAAACCAGTCGGTTAACGAAGGGTGAAATAAAGCCCCCCCCCCGCCCCTGCTGTAATCCCGGGGGAACTGCAACAGCGTGGAGTGTCAAGATTATCCCGGAGATGCGGCCACGTGGATAGACACGTGAACATGCCACGCCCCCTTCCCCTTCTCGACACGTGACCTTGGCTCGGGGCAGTCGAGAAGGGATGGCTCAGTTCATGCCTCGGCCGCTATTTGTGTGCGAGCGTGTGCCCGCATTTGCGTGGCAGGAGAGTGGAACATTACCGTGAAATAGTAACGTGAAACTTTGTTACAAAATTAGTACGTGGGGTGCCAACAGACCTCCAACGTTTTTTTTTCATATTTGTTGCTTTGTTTTTACTATTAAATTTTAAGAAATTGTTAAAAAAATACTAATTTGAATTATTTATTAAAAATGTTCATCAATTTACATCAATTTCAGCTTCAGACATATCTCCTCCGTTTCCATAAGCAATTGCCTTATACGGTTCATTTCGTACGGGTCTATTCTGTAAAGAAAAAACATAATATTTATGTACATTTTTAAAATGTTCTAAATAGAATATATCGCAATTGTATAACATATTTTCCACACAGTCATTTAATAGTTCTATTCAAAATATTTCTCTTTGTGAAACAAGACTCAAATGTACCGTTAAAAAAATTTCTATAATAAGTTAAAATGGTCAATACTCGGGCATCGCAGTTTTCAGTTCACGTTACCATGCAAATAAAATATGTCCGTTTTTAACCAAATACCTGACGATGCCATTCAACCCTATAAAACTCATAGCTGTAGTAGTTCCATTAGATAAACACACTATTCATTTCAGATTATTTATCACTATCACATACAAAATACATTGAACGTAGCAAAAAAACAGCAAAAACTAGCTACAGCAACTGTTAACCATTTAATTAAATAACCTAATTTCTAAACTATGATACAGTATTTATTGTGAATTTGTGACTTACCTGAAGAAACAGTTTGGTAGAAAACTGTTGCACACATAATAACGTGGGGAAGTGTCTTCAAACTACTATGAACGGACAATGAACGTGTCAAACACCTTGGTTATATGAAACACAAATAGAGAGTCTTAAAGGAAGGTACTAAGCATGAGACAGTGTAGTCAACATACTGGAAAAAATATTCCCTAGTAGATCTGGTAGCCCCACGTTTACCATTCCCAGGGTTAAGAGAGAAAGGAACACCTGTTATCATCGAACCAGACAGTATGAGACTAATGCCTTATTCCCCGTGCTCAAAGATGCGGATCCGCGCCGATAAAAAATTATTCAAATATTTTGGAGTGTGTTGTAAAATTAGGTTAAATATCTGTATTTTGCTAATTATTTTATAGAATTTTAGTTTATTTTTTAGACAAACTTACAGTCTCATAAGGTCAATTAAATTAAACTTAAAGTAAAACTATGTTCAAGTTTCTGGCTGCACATCCAAAGGTCCTTGGCTCGATCCCTGGAGCTTCCAGCTTGTTATAGGGGAGCAGTGTATCTGGAACAAGGTCAACTCAGCCTCGTGAGGACAATTGAACGAAAAAAAGTAGCGGCTCTGGTCTAGAAAACTGGGGTTGAAGGCCGGAGCGTTCGTTGGGTTGACCACATGACACCCTTATATTCGCATAAGTTGGTACTATCTTTACCAATGGTGGCCACTCGATAGGTTTGACTCGATTAGAGGCTGACACCGTGGAGTTTCCTTGAAAGTAAAGTTGAATTGACTATGATGCATTATTAATTATAAATATTTATAATTTATTGAATAACATTCATAGTTAGTTAATTAGCAACACAGTTGGCTTTATTTGATGAATTAACGTGTCATATTTTTATCTTTCAATGTGTACTGATATTATTATTATTATTATTATTATTATATATTATTATTATTATTTTTTAATTGGGGTGTGAATATCACTTTTTAATATGAGAGGCAACGTTCGGATTCGAAGATAATGTTTTTGTTGTTGTCACATAACAATAGTTTTAATATTCAAACATCCACTAAGTGCATTTAGGTAAAAGAAAGACTAGAGGAAAAAACGAAGTACATTGTTTATTTAATTCAACATGTCTACATTTATCTCTGTCTACATTATAGATATTCTCAATTATTAATCTCTCGCCGGTGTTAAAGAAAATACTGTTTGTAGTGTTCTACAGCTTTGTTTGAAATATGTCATATCTTGTTACAAATCCATTCGCCACAGGAGGGTTGGTAACTGACAGAATAGTTTTATTGCCAACATTGGTTGGAAGTCACTAATGTGGAAATAATTATTATGTTCTTAATAACACTAAATTACCAATCAAAAATGTTAATAAACTCTTGTAATAATACTTCCAAAGGATTGCTGGATAGGCCCTAATTGGCTTTTTCGTAACTTACTGACACAACAGAAAATATTAATAAAACTATTACATCTTTTGTTTCATGGTTGTGGCAACAAGAGTTTTATAGTTTATAAATAATAAGTTATCTTGCTATAACTGGCACCAACATAAACAAATATTTTCAAACTTAGAGAAGAGACGTACAAAATATTCGTTTCAAAATAAAATGTTTTTATTTTGTAAACATATGCGCATAAACACAGTCGAGGATGGTTTTTATGATGTCATCAACCGCATTTTGGTTTCGTCTGATCTCGTTTGGTTCACCATCTTAATTTGTGAAGTGAATGCAGCTTTTATAAGCTCTCGTTTGTAAAGTATTGTTAAATGAACCACAGACGCCGTTTTCCTATAATAAGTTCCTGTTTCAATAATGTAAACACGGTTAAAAGAAAAACATAATATAAAAAAAACAATTTATATATTGTGAAAATTGTGACCACCAAAAAAGACAACACATTATCATATGCAGATAATATTGCTTAGCGTATGAAACATGAGAGTATATCTGGCAACATTTCTAGCTGTCAGCTACCTACACTCCGGTGGCGAAATGATTCTAGATATTTAAAATCTGTTTACTGTGAATTGTTTCAAAATGGCGAGGGTTATTGTGGGTGTAGAAGTCGAAGCGAAAGATATTTTGACTTTTTACTTAGGTTTCGACATTTCGAATCTTCGCACACCCCGAATTATGATTAGCCTATTCATCATCTCATCATCATTCATCATCAAAACTGTTTAAGCCTGTTACCGGGTCAGTTTAGTAAAATACCTCCATCTTACTCTTTCCTTCCACCATTCTTCCTCTTTTTATTGATTCCATTGCTCTCCTCTCATTTGAACACTTTCTTTTATCTGCTCTTCCATCTCATATACTCCCTGCGCCCCAATTCTTTCTCAGATAACTTCTTTCATAATCTTGTCTCTCCTCGTGATAGCTCTCCTTGTCTCTCTTACACTCACTGTCCATGTTTTTAGCTGCATGTGGACAATGGCTACAAAGTACGTCCTGTATAACACTTCCTTACACTTCAAGACTTCTCTTCTTCATAGCAGGTCTCTTACACACCTGTAGAACAACTCTCCATAGCAGGTCTCTTACACACCTATAGAACAACTCTCCAAGCAGGTCTCTTACACACCTATAGAACACTCTCCATAGCAGGTCTCTTACACACCTATAGAACAACTCTCCATAGCAGGTCTCTTACACACTTAAAACACTATCCATAGCAGTTCTACAACCTATAGAACACTCTCCATAGCAGTTTCTCTTACACACCTATAGAACAACTCTCCATAGCAGGTCTCTTACACACCTATAAAACAACTCTCCATAGCAGGTATCTTACACATCACTTATAGAGAAACTAACACTCTCCATAGCAGGATCTCTTACACACCTATAGAACAACTCTCCATAGCAGGTCTCTTACACACCTATAGAACAACTCTCCATAGCAGGTATCTTACACACTTATAGAAAACTCTCCATACCAGATCTCTTACACACCTATAATTAAGCATACTCTCACCATACCACGATCTCTTACACACCTATAGAACAACTCTCCATAGCAGGTATCTTACACACTTATAGAAAACTCTCCACAGCAGATCTCTTACACACCTATAGAACAACTCTCCATACCCAGGTATCTTACACACTTATAGAAAACCTCTCCATAGCAGATCTCTTACACACCTATAGAACAACTCTCTATAGCAGGTCTCTTACACACCTGTAGAACAACTCTCCTACCAGATCTCTTACACACCTATAGAACAACTCTCCATAGCAGCTATCTTACACACCTGTAGAACAACTCTCCATAGCCAGTCTCTTACACACCTATATAACAACTCTCCATACAGGATCTCTTACACACCTATAGAACAACTCTCCATAGCAGGTATCTTACACACTTATAGAAAACCTCTCCATACCAGATCTCTTACACACCTATAGAACAACTCTCCATAGCAGGTCTCTTACACACCTATAGAACAACTCTCCCTTCTGTCCTCTTCTCATTAAATCCTCTCTACTTCCACCTTCCTCCTCAATCACGCTTCCAAGATATTTTACGTTCTCTACTATTCTTAGCTCTACTCCATTAGCCTATCATTATTTTAAATCCTGTTTCTGTCTGTGTCTGGATGATGTGTGTGAATGTGATCCTCCAGCCAGAGCTCATGCAGTGAAACATCCCTAACAGTTGTTCCATGCTAAGAGTCATCTGATCTTCCTAAGTGACATCAGTGAAGAGGAGTGACGGGGGCTCTGTAGCAATCCAACCCCACGTTCCCAGGGCTTAGCCCCTCTTCACCCTATCGTCAATCAACATCTTCACAGAAATTTTCAATCAAAAAAATTGTCAGCAGTGGTGGCTTGCGATCTACTAAGTAGGTGAGAGGGCTAGGCTGAATATCATCTCTGAGGGACAATTTAGCACCACATTTACTACCCGTCCGGGATATAAGCCTATGTACTAATTACTATGATGAGTTAGGGAATAGGAAGGTTGAACTTAAGAGGAAGTGGACCCGTATTTGCGTGGGGGATAGGGGAAAACCATTTAGGATAAACCACCCCCAGTGCACCCAACTGGGATCCATCCCCAATCTCCCCGTCATCGGCAGTCTAGTCTATTGCGAGAGTGACGCCTTAGACCATGCGGCCACTGGAGCTGGTCTGAGTGACCTGCCTGGCTACTATTGGGGAAACAGCGTTGCCATTCTCTTGTTTTAGTGTGGTCAATCTTGTATTAAATATAAGACAAGTTTGGCAACGCTGGTTAGTCGAGGTTGCCAGTAACTTCTTATTACTCCCAGCACACCACCTTCAGACATAGCTGAGAGCAGGGATTTGGCAACAGTTAACGGAGTAAGAGCGAAGATAAAGCATTTCTCCATAAGTCCTGCAGCTACCTCAGATGTGATATTGGGTGTAGAGCCTATTACAAAATATAGACTATACAGGAAACTGTCAAATAGTGGGTTGGGGACGATTAGGGAACCAGGAAAGGGGCGACAGCTGTTAAATAATTAATCAAAAAATTATATTTTTTTATGTTAAATTGAAAAGAAAATCCAAAAAATTAATGGTGATTAAAGATTAAAAAATCTATAAAATGTTCAGATCACTAAATTCCATTGGAAAGGAATGTATTCTTTAAAAGCTATGATGAAGAACATATTGGAGTTGTAACACATCTGGTCTACAGCAGACCCAACGTTAGTAGCACATTCAACCACCAAGCGCTGTAGTCGATATGTGAGTATGAGAAAAGAGCTATAATGTCTACTTGGCGTTCCATGGAGGGGGGAGGAGGGTCAAAAAGGTAAACAAAAAGGTGTTACCGGTTTACGGGTAACCCCAAAGGCGTCACTATCGCAAAAGACTGCACTGCCAAGGATGAGGTGACTGGGGTTCGAATCCTGGTCGGGTGTACTGAGGGTGGTTTTACCTAAAAGTTTTGACACTTTACTCTTTGCTAAATTCAACCTTCCTCATCCTAGCTGTGACGTCACGGACCACGGCAGGCCAAGATAGGATTTAACCTTAACGAATTTAAATTCATAGAGTTTTGATGATATCATTGAAACAAAAACCACAAATTCTTAAATAACTCTAAAATTATTCTTACAATGTCACAATTTTTTTATCTTTAAGTAATTTTGATAAGGTATTTTTATAAATTATCTAAAACCTAGGCTGTTTGGATTGTTCACTAAAATGTCCTGTAGGAATCTTCCTACCAGAATGTGGATTAAGAAATTCCATGACAGCATTTGTCTATCTAGAATAGGAAACAAGGGAAAGGTAAGTTTTAAAAAGTAAATCAATACTTTCAAGGAGCAAATAGTATAGTCAGTGTTTATACTCGTCAGAGGAAGAGGGGAAATGTTATCAGCAGATAAGCAAGATACCACGCCGGGTAAACTTTTCATTTTCTTCCCTCTCTTTATATTACATACTTTGGCGTGAAACGAATAGATTCCAGGGGTGTAGTGGAGCGGGAACGCGTGGGAACGCCGTTCCGGCACTGCTTTTCATGTAAAATTATTCAAAATAATTTTTTAGTAATGTTTTTACCATGCAATTCCAACTTAACTAATTAATTTTTTTACCAATATTATGTTAAAACTTTTTCATACTATTGTTATGATACTGTTTTGATCCCCACTCATGTATTCAAAAAAGTCATGGATGAATTGTATTTTTCTTTACAGAACTGTATGTAAAGTTTCCTTTTAATACTTCATCCGTGGAGAATCACGCGTTTTCAGAAGTAATTTCAATGTAGGCCTAACGCGTTTTAAAACTTTCTTTCCTTAAAAGACAAACTCTGTTGTATTTTGAAAATCAGGTGAAATGTTGGATCCCTTTATCCAATAGGAAGCTAGCCTTCACAACATCAGGTTGCCAGGAGTTCTCCTATTAGTTATTTTTAACACTGGTGACAAGGGGTCTAAGAAGCAAGGGGTGTGTCATATATAAGCAGCTTGTGCTTATAGATCCACAGTAACATAGTAATACACAGAAAAACCTAGTTATATCACAGAAAACATAATTTTGAAATGCATTAGCTCTGGTTTTCCGCGTCAGTTCGTAAATGAACAAAAACTGTATCACTTTAATATCAAATCTACATTACCGAAAATGTAATCATCTAAATAAATCGTGTGCAAAATTATAAGTTTTACTCATTTCATAAGAATAAGAATTACATAAAATCAGATCACATTACCGTGAGTAGATGGGGTGGCGTACCACCACAATTTGACCTACTTTTCTCTGATAGGTCGCTATAAATAGATCTGGCCTCTGATTGGCTGCTATAATTAGATCCCCCACCCCTAACCCCCTCCCCTCCCACCCCCTCCCCTCCCCTCCGCTCTGATTACAAAATCTCCACCAGTTGATTACGAAATTTCCCCCGCTGATTACGAAATCTCCTGCGTTGATTACGAAATTTCCTCCCCTTAACCCCGTCTCCTACAACCCCCTCCCCCTACAGTCCCCGGACATTTTGGTTCTTGATGATTAATTATTGTTAATTGATGATTTCTAATTAATTATTGTTAATTGATGATTAATTATTAATTATCGGGATGGACTATGGAGTTTATTTATTTATTTGGGGAACATACATCTTGTTTATTTGGATGGGAAATGTAGCTCTCCCTCCACGACGGACCTCTCGCTACGGCCGTCTTGTATTGACTGGGGATATCTTCTCTGCCGGGCTGCTTACCGAGTTGTGACTACCGCGCATCGCGGGTGCGCACTTTCCCCCACCCTCAGATGTCTCAACCCTTATGTGGTAACGGGTTTTCCCATGTCCAAGCAACCCTGGCGCCTGTTTGGCGGCTCGACAAGACGAGTTGAGACAAGAATAGAGGTCAATGACACATGCAAGGGGTTTTCCCGGTGACGTCACCGCAACCCTGGCGCCAGTTTGGCGGCTCGACAAGACAAGTCAAGACTTGTAAGGGACAGATAGGATTTGTATGAATAAAACACAATATTACAAATATTTATATTTATTATACAATAAAGATTTTACATACATATTATACACTTTTACAGGAATGACGCATATATTCGTTCATACGTTTTTCTACAGTGTCTCTTAGATGCGTTAGTAAAATTGTTTTTAGTTCACAATCCAGCATGTAATAGTCCAAACCGACGACTTGGCGCGTATAATAGGTAGCACTGATAAGATCCAGGTTTCTGATGTGCGTTTCCACCGTAGGCTGCTCGAGATCGATGACATCCACTGATTCTGTAAGCGTGTCGCATACATCTACGACGAGCGTGTCGATCAAATCGTTGCAATAGCGTGCGACGGGTGTCGACCACATATCCCGGCGGTCGACGGCGACGTCGATGAGGTCCCACACCTCGCAAAGACGTACCCAGCTAGGTGCTAGATAGGCGACCCGTTTGAGTCCTGCGTCTTGTTTCTCGCTGATGACGACCATACGGTCACCGCACATGCGTCGCAAAGAGATTTCATGATTAGTCAGACTAATCTTTTGAGGAGGTTGCGTGTTGCTGAAAAACTTTGATATGACCGACTTGTAGCTGCCCAGTTCTTGCCACTCTGTACGGTTAAACACCGCACAATTCCCTCCACATTTTTCTAGCTGGACATAGGGCGTAAAGTTGTTCTTGACGCTCATGCCGACGATGACTCTCTTGGCGTCGACTTCGTCCAGCGGAAACAGAGTGTTGAAAATACTGGTGATGGCGAGCGGCTTCACCGGCTTTGCTTTGCGGGCGCAAACGTCTTGACCTTCCATCGCTTCGACGACTGTCACGGTTATGGACGGCACGCCGCCGTGACGCCCCTTTTATAGGCGCACGCTGATTGTACGCAGCCTCTTGAGGGGCGGCAGGACCCTAGCTTCTTGAAAAATGTGTTGTAATATTTCACCACCTTAGCGTCGTTGCCTGTATGATTGGTGGGTGAGAATAGGGCTAGGAAAGTTTTCATCGGAATGTTCTGGGCGCGATAGAGAAGGTACATGAGACAGTAATGGCCGCAAACGTCCGAGGCTATGCTTTGAAGTTGTAGCGTGCTATGAGACGTGCGGGAAGTGTTTTTTCGTATAAATGCCAGATGAGACTTTATACGCGGCGGAAATCCATAACTGTCAAAATATTCTCCCACGCCGTTCTTGTCGATAAAGATGGCGACCCAATGCGTCCCAGGCTTGGTATGTGGATCCGTGTTGATGACGAGAGCTGCAGGTCGCGCTATTCTTGCGGGTAGTTGATCAGCAGGGAAAACACCCGACCGTACAGAACGGAACCACGGGCTTGTTTTCAGCGCACGTCTTATGGTGTGCGTGTCCATCTTCAATCATCCAGTCTCGAAGTCCCCAAACGATGGAGGCCGAACAGAAACTCCAAACAGAACTATGTGCCATGCACATGGTGCGACCCAATTTAAGTGTTTTCAAAGACGAACAACCTCTGTCGTACAGATCTACGACGGGCGTAGGCGTGTATTTGACTAGAAACTTTTTCTTTTCTGCTCCCTTGACGTAGACGGTTTCTGCACGTGCTGTGGCGCGGGAGATGAGGGATTCGAGCAGGCTGTAATCCACATCACCGCTATCCCAGGGAATACCGTGCAGCTTGTTGACGATATAGTCGGCTTTCTTTTTGGCCGCCGGTGAAAGTTCCTCTATAGCGAAGGGGGGCTTTAACACCCAATGTTGAAGTAATGTTCCGCATACAGATAAAACACTCAATTCCTTGACGATAAACTGCTTGCTGTCGTCGATGAAGCTCTGGAAATCCACAATGACGTCCATGATTTAAATGACGTGTGTAAGGGGCGGGAAGCCGTTTATATTAACTCCCATAATCGGTCACGACGTTTCTGTCCTTGTCGATGGTGATGATGTTGGCAAACTCCCCGTACACGATACAGTTGACGGTTTCGGTGAGAGCTCTGGTGAAGCTCACTTCGATGCTCAGAGAGCCGTGCCTCGTCAAATTCCAATGTGATGTCATGTGGGCTGACAGATTAGGTGTGAGATCGAAAGCCATTAGATGATATCCCTTAGGGAAGGCTTCTCGTGTGATGTCGCTACCCTCGTTCATGAAATGGATACCCGTTCCAGAAAACAGTGTGTGGTAGGACATGACATAGTTGCCGTTTGAAAAATCGGGCTGTAACGGTTTCGACGGCACTTGTTCTCCGTCCACGTACAGCGAGAAATGGTTCATGCCGTAGGTTTGGAAGTTGAACGGGTTCTTGGTGGCGTCTCCGTTGAACGCTGCGTTTGATACAAAGCCCACGATGCATCGTTTGGGTAGTTGTCCGGTGAATACGTTGTCCAGCGATTTCCCTTGTACACCCGTAGGAATAGTGAGTGTTTTTACTTCCACGCGGGTGATGGGATACTTTGCGGGACTGACGTTTAATGCCTTGGCATGTGCCAACAGTATAGAAGGTGCTACTTTGACACGTCGCACTAGAAGGCCTGCTTCAGCGATGTGAACCTTATAGTGCGGGAGTTCAGGGACGGCCATAAGACTGAACCCGTCTCTGGAACGGACCAACTTGACTCTGAGTTCGGTGCCGTTCAAAAGGTATTTCTCTTGGTTAAATACATCACCGTGTAGATAGCCCAAAAGATCCACCGTCTTACTTTTGGCTGTTAGACTGCGACGGGCCTCAAATCCTTTGTTGCCTGCGTTAGTCTCCTCAAAGGTTCCGGGGCTGTCTGCGAACCAGAGACCGCAAGTCAAATGTGTTCTTTTAGCTTCACCGTTGTAATTGAGCAGCGTTTCAATGTACGATCTATAAGCATACGTGTTGCTGGGCGGTGAGACTAGTTTTTTGGTTTAAAAACACATCCACCTGTGTGAATAGCGAATGCAACCAGTTGTTGACGGGAGCGATTTGGTCCACCTCTGTGAAAGAGCCACCGTCGGGTTTCACGATGGCAGCCCTGAGATAGAGCATAGTCTGCGAAAGATCGATATAGAACTCGCCTTGACCGGTAACGGTAAATTCTATGGGTGAATCATCGGTGAGTGAAGAGACAGGTTTGTACTGGATCCATTGTCCACTTTCGAGACTGGTTTGCGTGGGTGGGACTGAAAATAGATCGAGTTCACTGCTGGCACACTCGCAGGACTGGGGGTGTAGAAACGACATTTCAACTGAAAATATCTACAGCTTCTTTCTTGACCTTTTTACGTCGGGTAACGGCTGAAGACTGACGCCGGTGCTTCTTACGACGCCCTTTATAGCCTGAGCCGGTCATCAGTGTGCCGATCTTCTGCTCCGCCTTGCGTTTCAGGTTTGTTCCAGCCTCGCCGACACGCTGCCGTAGAGCCTCTTTGAAAGGACGACGCTGATTGGCGACGTCGGAGAGCACGTCGATACCCGTATGAAGGGCTTGTTTTCCTATGGCTTTAGCGCCGCTTCTCAGCAAAGGTACGACGCTCTTGAATAGGCCGCTGAAAAAACTTCCTATTCCATGCCCACGTTGATAGGGAACACCGTGGTAGATCGAAGATATTCCCGTTCCAGCCTGGTTGACGTAGTATCTTTGGTAAGGACAGTTCATGTTGAGCGGCGTCGAAAATGAAGTTTCACGCACACTTTTCCAAACTCGAATGGTACAGGTTCACCAGTGTCGGTCCTTATATTGATATCCAGGCTTTCAATTTCTCTTCTAAGTACTGGCACGTAGTGCATCGGATCGTAGCTAACTGTCTTATGTATGCCATAGAGATAGTTTGCGTTGTTGATACCGACGATACGTAAAAGCGGTGCCACAATGTCACCCACGGGCTGAGGATCGATGATATCCGTGTAGACGTACATTTGCGAGGGCAAGCCTAGTAGAATGTTGGCGGCGTACGGTGACTTTGGGACTTTGATCAGATTAGTATTAGGATCGAAACCGAGCTGTAGACTTAGTTGATTAGATAGCTCCAGCAGCTGTACATTTGGCGAAGAAGAAACAACGTCCACTTTTTTGTTGGTGCTTGTGTACTTGAATACAACTCCAGAATCCCGTTTAAACGCCTCTATTTCGTTTAGGGCTTTGACCAATTCTTGGATAGTGCTATAGTTTCCAGGCGGGATGTGATCCTTGAATATTTGTTCCACACCGTTAGCGTCAACCCAGTTGTACCATACAATGTTTCTGCCCTCGGGTACGGTGGTGAAAGAACACGGATATTGGAATTCGGCGAGAGCTACTTCCCACTGGCCGTCGAGTGTAAGACGGTAGGGTAGTTGCGTGGTGAAATTCGTAAGGGTATTTTTCGGGAAATATCCCATAGAGCTATCGCTCGGCAAGGTGAGGTAAAACTGGTCCTTCATGGTAGGGCGCTGACGTAACTGGCAGGAATCCAAGAATTAAACTTGGCGGGGTAACCTTTCCACTGCACGTACACTTTCTTTCTGGCGCCTTTACCCTTGACGCGTAGTATTTTATCAACTTTAAAAGTTTCGGGAAGACGTACGCGTTGCAATTCGGGTTCGTAAAACGTTCCCTCCTCCTCCTCGCCATCAAGATCGGTCACTCTGTAGACGACTGGTTGTCTCAACACGACGCTGCTGACTTTGAAAATTTCTTCGCTCCAATTGCTTTCGTAGCCCTTTTCAAACAGCATTTTGGATTTGCTAATACGCACCGTGTCACCGACTTTGAGTTTTTGGCTTACTATTCGATCTTGGGCCCCGTTTGCCGTACAGATTATCTCTGACTTGAAGACATTGGTTTCTGAAACGTCGGCAGGCGCCATCTTGATACTGGAATGTTTTGCGCCGTTGTAAGCGTCGACTAGATCTTGGAGGACGTCCACGTAGCGATACGTGTTATTTTTGGTAAAGTAGCGCCACATGCGTCCTTTCAGAGTTCTATTGAATCGTTCCACGATGCTTGCCTTCACGTCTGGATTATGAGTGGTGTAGTAATGCACGCCTTCTTGCTTGAGAAATTTCCGGACTAGACGTGCCGTGAACTCTGGCCCCTTGTCCGTCTGTAAACTTAGAGGTTTACGCCCGCTTTGCTTGAAAATGTCCCGAAAGGCGTCTCTCACGACGCTCCCCGTCTTGGATGGAAGCGTCCTCGCCCAGGCCATCTTGCTAAACACGTCGATGACGGTGAGCAAGTACACCGCACCGTCGTTGTATTTTCCAAGACTTCGCATATCGTTGAGATCAGCTTGCCAGAGATCGTCAATGTTTGACACCACGTACTTGTTGCGTGGAAACTTTTTTATCACCGGCTTGTGGAGGGTATAAGCGTCCTGCGCACGAAGCCATTTTCGTACTTTGTCGGGATCTTTCTTGGACGCCTTTATGAGCGACGCCGCCCCTGCAAACCCAGCAGGATGAGAAGGGTCGTAGTAGATGTCGGCTAAACGGGGCATTAAGCTCTGAACGGCAGCCACCTGTTTTCGTCCACCCTTTTCAGTTTCTTCTTCTTAGGGCGTTGCGACGGTGTAAGTGGTTGAGGTACGGGCGTCGGATCTCTAATGGGCGCCAAACGTTTCGGATTTACAATAAATTCTTTCGGGATGTTTATTTTTTGAAGTGCAGTGAGAAACTCTCGCCACCCCGTCGGCTCGCTGTGTCTTCTTGCTCTGACCAGATCGTTGACTAAATCCACAATGTTAGATCCACGGAGAGGTGTATCGTGAATACTCACTTCCCCGTCTTCGTCCCAAGAGATACCGCCCCTGGAATTAATATGTTCTAGTAAAAGCTCGGCTTTTTTACGTGCCTGTACTGGTACAGTATTGAGTACAGCCGCGATGGGAAGTACGGGGGCGGTCGCGGCGATATTTTCAGGCGGTGGAGGTTGTTGTTGACTAAAGTGTAGATAGCGCTGCAGCACTTGTTGGTATAAAGTCCATTTAGACTTGTCGTCAAGTTTTGAAGCGAGGATTTTTTCCATTTCCTTGTCCAGCTCGGAGACCACTAGATTTGTGGCCGAAGCCGCTTGTTGGTGGTGTTGTTCGTAACGGTGTAATGTTTCCGGGGACACCAATATCATTTTTTTCGTGTGTTCCATTATCTACTTGTTGAATAAGGAACCGAGGACACCGCTGATTAATGGGCTAAAAGTAAGGGCAGGAACGCTCCTCCTTTCTGAACGAGCAGACGTCTCTTCTTCTTCCAGCACTCTCCTCGTTTGACCAGTTTGCGCAACACCTGCTTGTGAGCACGTAACTTTGTCTTCTGCGCATTTTTCAACGGCACCCGCCCTTTTAAAGTGTTGTAGGCACACTCGCAAACAGAGTCAATCAGTTTCTTGTCGGCCGTTTTCAACAAGGCTACACGTTGCTGTGGGTTCATGCGATGCATCGCACGCAGCAGCGGGGCTTGCTTCAGCACTTTGGGACTCATGGTTATGAAATGATATGTAATTGGGACGTGTCGGTGTTTTTATAGCTTTTGCGTGGTAGGTACACGCAGCACCCGACATTTGTGCGGGTTCTATATCTAAACCATTCGGGTGTACCTTGTTTAAAATCTAACAATAGATACCCGTGGGGAGTACTTGTAGCGTCAGCGTAAGCCTCCTGTAAAATACGGGGGTTTTCAGGACACACTTGACGTGCAAAGTGTTGAATCTGAGCTTTATCCCTGGGATTTTTAAAAAGCACAATATAATGCGCGTTTAAGGAAATGTCTCTTTGGCCCTTGCCCTGGTGGAATATATTTTGCGTAAGGTACATGACGCTAATATTTTGATGGTGGCATCCTTTGGTGAAAAGATCGACGACCACTTCGTTGGCTTCACGCATCAGATCGTCCAGGATAATCAGGTGCGGAGGAGAGTCATCACAGGTGTCATCCATTTCCGGTAAACCCTTACAGAATATGACTGAGTCGTCTTGTTCGAATCCCGGTTGCCATAAAGCATAATACCAGGTGATTTTATCAAATTTAACGTCACACATTGTGTCCAGGTGACGGATAAAGTCGGCTACAAAATGGGACTTTCCACAGCCTGAAGGGCCGCTGATGATGGCCGAAAATGGATGTTTCAACTTGTCCATAATGTTTAAGACTGAGCTTATAAGCTAAATGAACTTGTATTTATAGGATAGATGGGTGGGGGGGTGTAGACGTTAAAACACAAACATAACAGTTTTTATAATATTTAATTACACAAATCAATGTTTTTACAAATTTATTTCACACAATTATTTACACAGATCAAAGTTTTTACAAATATATCTCACACCATGAAAAATATTTATTTACACAAATCATAGTTTTTACAAATATATCTCAAACCATGAAAAGTATACTTTGAAAAATATTTATTTACACAAATCAAAGTTTTTACAAATATATCTCACACCGTGAAAAGTATACTTTGAAAAATATTTATTTACACAAATCAAGGTTTTACAAATAGATCTCACACTATGAAAAGTATACTTGGAATATTTACACAAAGCAAAGTTTTTACAAATATATTTCCCAACGCGAAAAGTATACTTTGAAAAATATTTATTTACACAAATCATAGTTTTTACAAATATATCTCACACCATGAAAAGTATACTTTGAAAAATATTTATTTACACAAATCAAAGTTTTTACAAATATATCTCACAAATCGAAAAGTATACTTGAAATATTTATCAACACAAATAAAAGTCTTTTACAAATATATCTCACACCGTGAAAAGTATACGTGGAATATTTACACAAATCAAAGTTTTTACAAATATATCTCATACTACAAAAAAGTATACTTGGAATATTTAATTACAAATATATCTCATACCATGAAACGTATACTTGGGATATTTATTTACACAAATCAAAGTGTTTTTTTTACAAGTATATCTCATACGATAAAAAAGTATACGTGGAATATTTATTTACAAAAAATATATATATTATGGAAACAATAATCAATTTCTTGAGCGCGTAGTGGGAATAGTGGCCTCGGTACTAATTTTATAAAGTCCAGTTTAAAAAGTATTTTAACAGATGGTTTCAAATTTGATTAGAATTTAAAATATATATACAAACAAATTTGACTAGAATTAAAATATATACAAACAACTAATTTTATTTGACTAGATATAACCAGGTAGGTGGAGATTTATACTGGCGGATAAAAAAAATATAAAAAAAGTATCCCGGGTGCATAAAATAAATAAAAAAAATATGCTTGTTTTCATGCAGAAAAAAAATATGAAAAAATAATTTCAAATCTTTGAAAAATGGTATGTCAGTGGAACTGTCTAGAGTGAAAGAGAAAAAAAAGATGATTATTCAGCCCGTCTAAATGATCACCTTTTAGTTGTGACGAACGCGTTTACAAGGACTCTGATACCCAAACGGCAACGTATTATAATCATCGGTTATCCGCCGTTTGGTGTACACAGGCCGGTAGACTTTATTCTGCGAAACGGTACATACAGTCGCAAGACCTTTTCTTACAATTTTGTGCGGTATCTGTATGTATCTTTCCGCGGCCTGTTCGGTGACCATCGCTTTCAAAACGTCAAAATTAACGTCGTTCCGGTTGCCATAGTTTATGGTGATACCGCGAACCTTGCATACCGTTTTTGTTTTGGCAGGGTCGCCACCAACGCAAACTCGGTACGCGTAATTCTTGGGACCGCCAGATACAAAGGCGCTAATGTAGCTTCCCGGACCGTAATCTTGAAGTTCGTCAGTGAGGTCACCTAAAAAGTCTCCGGTCGGTGGACTCCAATCGCCGGGGCGTTCCGTGAATAGAACGCTATCTGTATCATGATACAAAACGCGGTCCCCCAATTTTTCAAGGATGCTGTATAAGTGCAACCTAGCCATAGCAGTCGTGTAGCACGCCACCGCCACACTCGTGTTAGGGTTAGGGCGCAACGCGTCACGCGCATCCTTGTAATTGAGGAACATAACCTCATCATTTACATCAATGACGCTGTCCACGGTGATGTACGGATCCGTCAGGTACTTGTGGACGCCCTGATAGTCATTGACAACGGCTACGTGTGGTAAATCGGGTCTCTGCCCAAACTTTCCCCATAGCGAATTTAAAAAGAGTTTAGCCAGAGTGCGGAGACCAGGGTTTTTACAAACAGAGCCGAAATCGAGTTTTACCCCCTCCCTTTCCTCATAATTTTGAATGTAAGCTAACTTCTCATCTTGTGAGGTACACCACTCTGGCCATCCGCTGGCTTCTTGTTTAATTTTCAAAAAAGTATCAATGTACCCGTGAAACAAACCGCCAGAACGTGTCTGACGGTCATAAACAGATACATTGTACTCCCACACTTCGTGCACTGCTTCAACGGTGTAGCCTTTCTCAACGGCTTTCCGGATCTCGTCAATCACCCAGACACCTGTCAACCAGCGATCTTTTTGTCGTTGTGCTGACACGCGCCTTGGTTTTTCTCCTCCCCGCATTTCCTGCACAAGATGAACATTAACTTGTCGTGCATCCGTGTAGGTAATACGGGCATGAATAAATCCCGCGGAGGCGTCACTGTAACTTTGGCTATGCCTTCAACTTGATCTATAGCGGGACAATTTGGTTCCAAGTGAATTTTGGGTGGCCGATGGGGTATTTTTTGTACTTGCAAACGTACGGATACAACGAACACACATCCAAGTACTTGATCTTCTCTCCACAAGAAAGGTCTGCTTCGTGAAAGAGTTTTATACAATTTGTACGCCCGCCAAAGAATGCATCCCTGGGGCTGAGGGGCTCCTTGGTATACACCTCGTGCCGGAGTACAAATCGTTTCAAGTCCTTGTCTGTGCGTTTCATAGCATTAAACGTACACTCCCACATCTCTACGACCGTGTAGCCGGCATTCTTAAACTTTTCAACACAAGCCATGGTTGCTTCATAACGCGTCTCCATGGTCTCGTGGGGACTATTTTTGATAGGGGTGGTCCTGTCTGGATAACAAAGAGGGCACCCGTGCCAATAACAGCCCCAAAACTGGAAGACGGTGGTGGTATCTCCAGCTTTAACAATGCCGTCTACACGCCGCCCTAACACGTATTCCTCACGGCCGTTACCCGCATGAAGAATAGAGACACCGCGCTGATGGGCCTCCCAGCAGAGCCATTGTACAGCGACGTGCGACTGTTGGTCTGCGCACCTATAGCCACCATTAGGGATAATACCGATAGTATTCTCCTTAAGATGACTACGGCGGTAAACCAACATGGCCGCTCCAGCTATCGTACAAGCCTCTCTGAAAGGATCCACCTTTGCTTTCTCCATGAGCATGTCTCTAAACTTTAGACAGGCCTTCCGCAGGATCTCTACGTCTTTCACGCAATACAGTTCCAGCTCGCGGTTAAAATCAAAGACGTAATTTTCTTTGACCAACGCGTCATACCACTTCTCAAAGTGCTCCTTTCCCTCAACTGACATCTCACCGATACCGTAGTCCTCCTTTGGCGGCAAGGGACCCCTATACCCCGCGTTTTCTTTTTTATTGAAAAAATGGGGGAAATGTCCCTTGGCCAAAGACTCGTCCAAGCCGAATGTTTTGGGCATCTTGGACAACGACATGGTGAGAAAGTTCAGCGAGTCAATAAAGTGGAGCGGGCCGTAACGCATGGACATGATTTTCCCACCGTTCATTATAAGGTCTGGAGTCCATTTTTTTACCTCCATCATATATTTTAAAATAAAATTCCCATCATACCCTTTTGAATTTTGAGCAAGGAGGGTGATATCCTTAAATTTTGAAGCTTTAATTTGTTCTATAAATCCGAAAAATTGGGCCATTGTGGTATCACCCCTGAATATGCGAGTCCTATCGCCCCCGCAATCGGTGCAATGATGGTCATTTGCATCTATATGAAGGCAGGCCTTGCAACATGTCTGCACGACACATAGGTTAGGTTCGTGCAAGTACGTGTTTACCGCACCTTTAAGAAGAGTTTCTTGTCTGCATTCAAAATCATAGAATACAAACATGAAATTACTCTTTTCCAGTGACGGCTTGGACGGGGCTTGCTTCATATAACAGAAATGCCCAAAAGGACGATATGAATCACATACTCTACAAAAAGTCTCATAACACCTATGTGAATAATTTGATCTTTCCAAACTGAAACTTTGCCCGCATACCTCGCAAACCTTTTTGACATCACAGACCGACCTGTGACCTCTGCAAAAACCGGGACGTTTATGGTTATCAAAACATGTCTGGTTTGTGAACCAACGACCGCAATCTTTACAGACCACAGGTTGACCTCCACTGCATACCGCTTTAGTGTAGCACTTTTTACACGCGGACTCGCACTTGTGCTTATTCTTATTACTGAACGGCACGCGGCACTCGCGGCAAAAGTACGAGCACTTAAATGCGGCTGTCAAGGATGTTATGACGTCAAAATGGTTTTGCTTATCGTCGTGAAAATACAAATCAAGGTTGCCCTTAAAGGAATGGTCGGCGGGAGCAGGTCCTTCATATAGGACTTGTCTCCCGCGACGTTCCCTGAACACCGTGATTTTGTATTCGGAGAGGTATGTTTGAAATTGTTTCAGCTCAGTCAATCCACCACCTTTCAAAAGATTCACACGGGCATTATGGCATAGTTCCTCTGCTTCATATTTTTGAATATTACGACCCATTTTGATCTGATTAAAGGTGTTCATGTCAATGAGTCCTGGTTGTCTTTTATTATCACATATAGCCTTGGCGACCACCAATGCACGGGCAAGACAAAGTGTGTCACCATTTTGAATCGTAATGATTCCTTGGTTTTTACGGCTATATGTGCTAGCGGGAGAGAGTTTATCACAATAACGTGCACTCCCGCGAGGCTCCTTAAAATGGCAGAGTTTAACGTACAATGGTGCTGTACTCAAAAACAAACTATTACTCTGCAACACGCGACTTACGTTATCAAGCACGGCTCGAGCGTCTAACTGATCTGCTCGTCTAAAAGAGACGTACACAGGGTTCAACGTCGAGTCCGTGCTGTTTATAAGTAAGCCTACATGGTCATCGCTACTGACACCATGGTCCTGCAGCCGATTGAGCAAATTAGTAATTTGTTCTTCAAGCCAGCTTAATGCGTCACGATCGCTTGCTGGAGCACCAAGATGTACGGTAACTTCTCTACCGGTATAAAAGAAACGCCTCAACTGCTTAATTCTCTCTTCGACGATACGAAGAGGGAGGCCTTGGTTCAAAGCTCCACCTACCTGGTTTACCGGGCCACTAATTCCCATCGGAGGTGGCGAAGATGGTCCTGATATCACCGCCACGGGTTGCGGGGACCCCGTTTGTCTCGCCGCAGCTGGGGATTGAACCCCGTCTCCCTGGCTCAGAGGCGGTGCTCCTACGTTGGAGCGAGCGGGTGTCATGACCGGTGGCGTAGAGAGGACGGCACCGCCATTTTCACTCTCCAGTTGAACTATAACACACAAGCACGTGTCAAAGTAAACACTTTAACAATAATTTTTCCAAATATACGCGTCTTTAAATGCTGCCACAATTTCAGACTAATTTTGGTATTTATAACACCGCAACATTCTTAAAGTGTTTGTTATAATACAGTAACAATGGCCCCTCCGGTTTATGAATGGTTAAACATACATTTTCAACTTCGTCAGGGAATCGAGCCCTGCACCCCTAGTTCAATAGGGACACGACTAAAAAAAATTATATAATTTCCCTGGTTAATTATTATGCATGTATATATTTTAATACCATTTAAAATCTGTATACAAATATACGCGTAATTTTTCTCTTTAAATGCTGCCACAATTTCAGACTAATTTTGGTATTTATAACACCGCAACATTCTTAAAGTGTTTGTTATAATACAGTAACAATGGCCCCTCCGGTTTATGAATGGTTAAACATACATTTTCAACTTCGTCAGGGAATCGAGCCCTGCACCCCTAGTTCAATAGGGACACGACTAAAAAAAATATATAATTTCCCTGGTTAATTATTATGCATGTATATATTTTAATACCATTTAAAATCTGTATACAAATATACGCGTAATTTTTCTCTTTAATGCTGCCACAATTTCAGACTAATTTTGGTATTTATAACACCGCAACATTCTTAAAGTGTTGTTATAATACAGTAACAATGGCCCCTCCGGTTTATGAATGGTTAAACATACATTTTCAACTTCGTCAGGGAATCGAGCCCTGCACCCCTAGTTCAATAGGGACACGACTAAAAAAATTATATAATTTCCCTGGTTAATTATTATGCATGTATATATTTTAATACCATTTAAAATCTGTATACAAATATACGCGTAATTTTTCTCTTTAAATGCTGCCACAATTTCAGACTAATTTTGGTATTTATAACACCGCAACATTCTTAAAGTGTTTGTAATAATACAGTAACAATGGCCCCTCCGGTTTATGAATGGTTAAACATACATTTTCAACTTCTCAGGGAATCGAAGCCGCACCAGTCAATAACCGACTAAAAAATTATATAATTTCCCAGGTTAATTATTATGCTATGTATATATTTTATACCATTTAAAATCTGTATACAAATATACGCGTAATTTTTCTCTTTAAATGCTGCCACAATTTCAGACTAATTTTGGTATTTATAACACCGCAACATTCTTAAAGTGTTTGTAATAATACAGTAACAATGGCCCCTCCGGTTTATGAAGGGTTAAACATACATTTTCAAGCATACAGGGAAACGAACCCAGGACCAATACCGACTAAAACGGCAATTATTATTTTCCCAGCGTTGTCTGATAATTTACAAAACCAAACGTGTCCCCCGTACCAACAGCGTAAGATTACTTTGGTGACAGATCCTCCTTCTCTAGTATTTGGTGGCGAGAGAGAGGGAGCAGAAAGGCTTGCTTGCTCGCTAAGTGCCTTTTAATGCCATCTAGCGGGTGCGAGTTAAACAACAGTGGTTTGGGCCGGGGGGGGAGGAAGAAAGGTTTTGCCAAAACAAGCTAAGTGTGTACTAAATTATATAATGACAAACTTACATATCATCGCGTCCAATTCAGCCCAAACATCGGGGAGAGAATTTGCAGAGGGCCACTGTTCGAGAATGGGCGTAGTACAATTGACGCTAGGCGTCGCGAGGCAGGTGGCGGCTTCATTCGCAGCTCCGGGCGCTCCTAATGCCACATTCTCAAGTAGCCCCTCATCCAGCCCGTACGGGTCCCAGTAATCTGAAATTAAATAAATACATATTAATTACTATCGTGAGAAAAAACTACACCCCCAACCATGCTCAAATCTAAAAAAACAGGATTTTATTTACCCATAGACGAGCCGCCATCCGCCGTACAAACCCCATTATCGTTAAAAAACTCGAGCGGGTTCGCACTGTCCGACTCTACCTCTAATGTGGGTGTCGGGGGAGGGTTTTCTTGACACTCTGTCAAAGGAACAAATGCCGCTTTACAACAAAGACATAAAAAAGCAAAATAGTAACGATTAAAATATACAAAATGATTTTAAAACATACCTGTATTGAACCAATCTTCCAACGCTTCGAAGCTCATTTTGATGTTTATCGCGATCAATCACAAAATTAAATGACCGGCTGGAATGATTTCAAGGGTATTTATAGGCACATCAAAGGGCGTGCCGCATTGAAGGAGGTGATTGTGAAATTCACAGCTGTGCAGGCGCGAAAGGAGGCCGGTGTCTGTAAGTCCCGTTATGTTTCAGAATCTTCCCAGGTGTCAACGAGGACGGACGTGGCGGGTAGAAGCTCTGCCATGCAAGTGCGGATACACAAATCTTTTTTCACTCTCGCAAATGCTGATGCCCCATTATTTTGACTTAGATATTTAAAGCGTTACAGCATATTTAAAATAATTTCAAGGTCCCCCATACTTGTGAATTTTTGTAAATTTATATTATTACATCATAAATTTCTTTTGTTGTTTTAAGCGGGTAATTTTTTAATATTATGTCAACGAATATATTTTCAAACATTTAATGAATATTTTAAAATCTTTTTTTTGTTTAAGTGGCTTCAAGCCTAGCAAATACTGGAACACTTTTCGCTCCGCAACGCCCTTCACTCGCGCAAATGTGGGGTGCAAATCAGTCAGAAAGTGCATGCTAAACTTTTTTCACTCTCGCAAATTCGGGGTGCATTGTTCAATGGTCGCATAGTCTAAGGCATCAGTACTGCCCGGTGTACTGAGATTTATTTTCTCACGCCTCACAAATATACATACTTTCTCGCTTTTTTCACACAAATGCGTGTACACTTGATCCTTACTCATCCCTACTACCACCAAACGGGTAGTAAGAAACTGTGCACACCTACTTGTTTAATTCTAGACAATTAGCTATATAGTTTGCTGTTGTCCTGCAAATCAGCACTTATTTCACTCTTGCATATTACAAACTGGCAGGTAGTTCCAGCCCGCCTAAGAGATAGCATGACAAGCTTTAAGAGACACTATGATTGTCCTAAATAGCTGTCAGCTCATTTAAAGCTCTCACAGTTACTTTTCCGATAAAAGATGGCATGAAAATCTCGAGGAGACAAAACTCTATCGTGTGTGATAATTATTTTTGTTGCGCCAAAAGTCCCTGGTCCGAATCCCGTATTCTTTTCATGGCGTGAGCTGAAACACAACAAGGTTATTTGGCATGGGGCGACGGATCACATCATTTTAGAAACAGGCCGGGGGTTTGATCCCGCAGAAAGTTCCCTTAGAACGCTAATAAAAATTATAGATTCCTCGAACGTATTTAGGGAGGTTTTCCATTCTCCCTCCTTACAAAATGTGTGTGCACTTCCTATAATTTTGGCTTGCGGTTTAAATGGCTAATTTGTTAGTGTGTGTATTATCGGTTCGAGCATTAAAATTGTATTTGCTATTACTTATGAATATATTATTTCAGCGGACATTAAATTTATTTGTTGTTTAAGTGGTTTTTGTCAAAAAAGACTAGGTCCATGGGTAGCAATCTACCGTTACAATGCATCGCATGGTCTATGGCGTCCGCTGACAAAGTGATAGACACAAATGCGGGTACACTTTCTACCTGGGCTAGAAAAAGCTGGTCAACCTGTGACAGACATCCACGCATGTCGACGGTCGATACCAAACAATCAATTTTAGTAGACTTTTGTGGTGGGGATAGCGGCCCCCTCCCGCTCGTGTGAAGTGTGGTGATTTTATTTACAGCGCAGGGGTTCGATGTTCAAATCTTGTCGTAATTATTTTTGGTCGCGCTCGGGTGGGGATTTTCTATACTACCTCAGAGCAAATGCTGGTACGCATCTCGCCAAAGGATTTAGGACGCTAAAATGTATTGAGTATCTGGGGGTAACCATTCATCAATCTTAGCGCACTTCCTCACGCGACAGCTGTTGAAAAATAAATGCTAGATAACGGTACTTTCCTTAAACTCGCAGAGTCAAGGTAAAGGGTGGGGTGGGGGGGGTTGAATGACACCGCGCCTGGGTTTCCCCAAACACTGACAAGGTAAAGGGGGTGGGGGTGGGGGCTTGAAAGACACAGCGTTGGATTTCCCCGACCTTGTGATTTCGTAATTCAAGGTAGCGCTCTACGCTAGTGAAAGGGAAGTCCTGCAGACCCTGTCATTCAATATAAGCCATTCATTGCGAGTGCTTCGTCGCTGGGGGAGAGCTACATTTCCCATCCAAATAAACAAGATGTATGTTCCCCAAATAAATAAATAAACTCCATAGTCCATCCCGATAATTAATAATTAATCATCAATTAACAATAATTAATTAGAAATCATCAATTAACAATAATTAATCATCAAGAACCAAAATGTCCGGGGACTGTAGGGGGGAGGGGGTTGTAGGAGACGGGGTTAAGGGGAGGAAATTTCGTAATCAACGCAGGAGATTTCGTAATCAGCGGGGGAAATTTCGTAATCAACTGGTGGAGATTTTGTAATCAGAGCGGAGGGGAGGGGAGGGGGGTGGGAGGGGAGGGGGTTAGGGGTGGGGGATCTAATTATAGCAGCCAATCAGAGGCCAGATCTATTTATAGCGACCTATCAGAGAAAAGTAGGTCAAATTGTGGTGGTACGCCACCCCATCTACTACCGTGTACAAGTGCGTAGTAAGGCATCCACGCATCGTCATCGTCATAAAACCCGGTATTGTTATATTTACTGCTCACCGTAAGGCATCCACGGATCCACATTATTACATCCGCATCATTATTAGTATAAAATCCAGTACCGTTATAATTGGTGCCCAATCGCGGGGAAATATCGTTATAATTGGTGCCCAATCGCGGGGAAATATCGTTATAATTGGTGTCCAAACGCGGGGCAATATCACCATACTATGAATCAATAAGTTCTGATGAAATTTGCTGTGGTGGTCTGTGCGAATTCTTGGAAATTTAGGGGAAGTGCGCTAGGTATGTTTCTGCCCTAGTAACCATTAAAAAATGCTCCAAATAGCTTCCAGAGGCATTTGAGTTTGGGAAATTTTTTCGCCTACGGTGGCCCCTTCAACTTTGGGGTTGTTACGGCCTTGCGTTCAGGCACTGCTAGATCTATGACTGCAGCACTGATAGATTCATAGTCAGACTTAGTACCGCTCAAAAGCGGCTCGAAACCAAAGAAAGACCTACCTAGACCAGAATAGAATAGGCCATAAGAAGTTGGCCCATTTTATTCTGGTCCAGGTGGGTGTCATCTTGTATTTAGTATAGAGCCGCACTTGCGGGGTATTAAGTCTGAATATGAAACTGGCCCTAAGCTTGATAGTTCTTAGAATGCTTAGAGTATTGCAATGATTATATTTTACACATCCCTTTGGGCCAATTAATATATATAATCCAACGTAATAATATTACAAATATATTTAATTTTCATTATATTTTGCAGTAAATATCTACGTGGTGCAACATACATCTGTCTCAATCGTCCACCCAAGCAAAATCTTCTCGAAGGACAAGAAGAGAGAGAGAGACGAGGGATGAATTCATGCTGTTACTAGAATATTCTAGAAGCAATAATCTTCGTGAACAGCCCTGTTGGCAAACTGAGGTGACGACATTCGTGTAGTAGTCGCCGAGCTGTCAAGACCCGCGTTCGTCGAGAGAAAATATATTTGTTTTATTAATCACCGAATCAGAGTTGGGACCGTAATTATTCCGCGCTTACAGAATGGGATCAATCTTGATCCAATTCCACTTCAATCATTCCATTTCCATAAGGAGTGAAATAGCAGCACGTGTGATATCTTATCACATATTCACTTTGTCCAATACAGCAATGACGCTGAAAAAATAACTCATTAAAAAATATAAGTGATTTAAATTATAGACTGATAATTTTTTTTTCCATAATGAACTATTCCCGCAGTCCATGTCACTACAAATGTGTCGTCCTCCGCGGCGCATGAATTGTGAAAAGTAACACTATAATGCGTCAGGCTAAGATGCAACCCGCTTCACAAGATAGCATTGAATCCCCCGAGTAGGAGACGGTTACGTCGTGAACTCATTAACAAGATAAGTGAACATGCCTACAACCAACATATGGGACATAGGTGGTTTTATCCTCGCAGTTAACATGCCTACAACCAACATATGGGACATAGGTGGTTTTATCCTCGTAGATAACATACCTACAACCAACATATGGGACATAGGTGGTTTTATACTCGCAGTGAACATGCCTACAACCAACATATGGGACATAGGTGGTTTTATCCTCGCAGTGAACATGCCTACAACCAACATATAGGACATAGGTGGTTTTATCCTCGCAGTGAACATGCCTACAACCAACATATGGGACATAGGTGGTTTTATCCTCGCAGTTAACATACCTACAACCAACATATAGGACATAGGTGGTTTTATCCTCGCAGTTAACATGCGTACAACCAACATATGGGACATAGGTGGTTTTATCCTCGCAGTGAACATGCCTACAACCAACATATAGGACATAGGTGGTTTTATCCTCGCAGTTAACATGCCTACAACCAACATATAGGACATAGGTGGTTTTATCCTCGCAGTGAACATGCCTACAACCAACATATGGGACATAGGTGGTTTTATCCTCGCAGTTAACATGCCTACAACCAACATATAGGACATAGGTGGTTTTATCCTCGCAGTGAACATGCCTACAACCAACATATGGGACATAGGTGGTTTTATCCTCGCAGTGAACATGCCTACAACCAACATATAGGACATAGGTGGTTTTATCCTCGCAGTTAACATGCCTACAACCAACATATAGGACATAGGTGGTTTTATCCTCGCAGTGAACATGCCTACAACCAACATATGGGACATAGGTGGTTTTATCCTCGCAGTGAACATGCCTACAACCAACATATGGGACATAGGTGGTTTTATCCTCGCAGTGAACATGCCTACAACCAACATATAGGACATAGGTGGTTTTATCCTCGCAGTTAACATGCCTACAACCAACATATAGGACATAGGTGGTTTTATCCTCGCAGTTAACATGCCTACAACCAACATATGGGACATAGGTGGTTTTATCCTCGCAGTGAACATGCCTACAACCAACATATAGGACATAGGTGGTTTTATCCTCGCAGTTAACATGCCTACAACCAACATATAGGACATAGGTGGTTTTATCCTCGCAGTTAACATGCCTACAACCAACATATAGGACATAGGTGGTTTTATCCTCGCAGTGAACATGCCTACAACCAACATATGGGACATAGGTGGTTTTATCCTCGCAGTTAACATGCCTACAACCAACATATAGGACATAGGTGGTTTTATCCTCGCAGTGAACATGCCTACAACCAACATATGGGACATAGGTGGTTTTATCCTCGCAGTTAACATGCCTACAACCAACATATGGGACATAGGTGGTTTTATCCTCGCAGCCGACAACTCCCTGTTATTATTGCATGTCCGTCAAGTGGGGGCCATTAGTATTTAATTTGCAGGGAAACTCCAGGGTGCGTTGCGCCCATTGTGGCGCGCGTTGTTTGGATAACATGTTACATTGTAAGGACCAAGAGGTGGGGGGTGGGGGGTGGAGCGCATGCGCTTTGATGATTTACTATTTATCTTGTAGTTAATAACTGTGGGATGGTCGGCGGTAACTGGATATGGCGGAGCTTGATCGACTGTCTCAAAGAGACGAGTATCTCTTTGTCTCAGTCACGCGGCTCTATCTCTTGATAAGGCGATCTCAAGAGGCCACTCTAATTTTATAATCTCTCTCAACTCACGTCAGTGGACGCGCTGGCTAAGCGTCAGGCTCGTCTACTCAGGTTTGCCGGTTACGGTGAGGACTGGACTGGAACCCTAGTCGGGTGTTCTGTGGATGGTTTTTCCTGTTGGTTTTCTTACTCTGCTTTCACGCTAATGTGGGTACATTTGAACTAAGTTCTACCTTTCTCAAACCTGCTTCATTAGTAATCAAATACAAATATTTCGGACAAGTAGTAAGACGCGATTCACACATAAAACGTGAGTTACGTAAAAACAAAATTATGTATATATATATATATATACTGTTATATATATGTAGCACCGCGTCTTACTACCCGTTCGGGTTATACGCTTAAGTACTAATTACACTAATGGATTGGGAATTGAGAAGGTTGAATTTAGAGGAAGTGAACCCGCATTTGCGTGAAGGGAGAGTGGAAAACCATTTTAGGAAAAACCACCCCCAGTTCACCCGACCGAGATTCGAACCTCGATCTCCCCGTCCTCGGCGGTCGAGCTCAACACGACAAGCGCGTTAGCCAACTACGCCACCGAGGCGGGTTATATACTGTTGCCGGGTCAGTTTAGTAAACGCCTCAATCTCCTCTATTCTTCCCCCACTCTTCCTCCTTTAATTGTTCCCTTCTTATCCTCTCACTTGCACACTTGGCGTTATCTGCTTCCACCATCTCTTTCTTGTCCTCCCTTGCGGTATTATTCCTACACATTCTATCTCCATCAAAATATATTTGAGACCTTGGTGTGAACGGGCCTTTAGACAGATCATTGACCACCTCCACTGCACGCAGTGACAGTAATACCAGTGAATCTAGACCTTGGTGTGAACGGGCCTTTAGACAGATCATTGACCACCTCCACTGCACGCAGTGACAGTAATACCAGTGAATCTAGACCTTGGTGTGAACGGGCCTTTAGACAGATCACTGGCCGCCTCCACTGCACGCAGTGACAGTAATACCAGTGAATCTAGACCTTGGTGTGAACGGGCCTTTAGACAGATAATTGACAACCTCCACTGCACGCAGTGACAGTAATCCCGAGGTAACCCTCACAGGTAGACCCCCTCGGTTGAAGGGTGACATCCAGGCCGGCTGCTGTTTGTAAATCTACTCTAGTCGCGTAGGGGCAATGTCTAGTGAATTGGTCGTGTGGTACAAGCGTCTCTCTCTCTCCCGCACCTCGTTACGTTAATTGCAGATCCAGCATTCATTAATGCTTCAAGCAGAATATTAGATCAGAGAAGTAGAAATCTTCACGGGCACGCTAGAATGTTTGTAACCCTCGGAAGGGGGTGGATTATTAAAAAAAAAAACTCTGCAAACAACCTATTTAATCCACTTTCAAAATAGATGTAGGTGGGTCAAGGGGAGAGGGGGGAGACTGAAGATAGAAAAAACAAACAAAAACACCCGATATATATGATTTTTATTTGCACTCTCGACTGTTTTCCGTCCACATTATTACATCAGCGACTGTTGCGAGGCTTTCAGCGAGATGCGCCGCGTGGATTAGCACATCCGGCGCTAATTAGCGGAATCAATGACGTGGAAGAACGGCCTTTTTATTCACCGGGGGGTGGAGGGGGGATGAGAGGAAACGATGTGAGGTTTCAAATCAGTCCCGGGCAAACTACGGCCCGAGGTTCGCATGTGGCCCGTCACGTACTTTCAAGCAGCCCGCAAGATTTCTGGGAAGAATGATTAGTACTAGAACCTGCTTCGATGAACGCATGGTCTAAGGAGTCACTCTAGTGATAGACTGGACTGCCAATAATTAACAAGGAGATCGGTGATAGATCTCGGTCGGATATATTATTATTATTATTATTAGCACCGCGTCTTACTACCCGTTCGGGTTATACGCACTTACGCTAATGTGTAATGGTAGGGTGATTGTGAGGTGAAATGGAGGACCTACAGTTTAACGTGGAATCCGAACCACGGTGGAGGCCTGGCATTCCTCACATTCACAAGTTGTGATTAATACACGTCTTGTCAGAGGTGAAGGAAGGGTTTGGTAATCAGATAAATCTGTGCCGGGACCGAGGATTGAACCCCGGACGCCAGCTCAGAAGTCCGACACCTTACCCCTAGACCACCAGGTCACCCTCGGTCGGATATAGTGAGAGTGTATTTTCCTAGATTGTTTCCCACTCTTTCCCTAAGAAAATGTGGGTACACTTCCTCTAAATTCAACCTTCCTCATCCTAGCCCATTAGCGTATATCCTACCTGTGTAGAAGACAAGTTGCTAAAAAATAGGGCTATTTATTTGTGCTTGTACGTGGTTTTAAGAAACTTAACTACCAAGTTTACAATTGACATTCAAGAAATGATTAAATAAATGAAAATATTGCATTAAAATCCTTAAGTTCTGTTTTATTGGAGAATCACTTGTAACTTATGTTTTTATATTGTCTTACTTTTTTATTTTGTCACTATAATTCTCTTTGTTTATACATTACTGTATAATTTATCAACCAAAAAATTGTATCTTATTTGGCGGTTCACTCTTGTATTTAAATTCTTGCCCTTCAGCCAAAATATTTACCTGGGCCGGTTCTAAATGAAAGTACACTAAATTTAATGCTCATAATGTTTGATGATTTCAAATTTATTTTAATAGCCGATCCTCCCCCCCATTTTGATATTTTTTCAAAATAATTACCCTCTCTCGTATATGAGATCCGTTGTACCTTCAGGTCTACCGCCGGTGTTCTAAAAGTAGAGGTAGGCTACGTCAAAAGGGGCGGCTCGGGTAGCCGAGATCACATGTTGCACTTAGGTTAAATATCGACCAAACCTTCTACAGTACTTTCTACTTCAGTAGACTTGGGGGTAAAGTGCTCGCCTCAGGACCCGATGTTCGTGGGTTCAAACCCAGCCGAGGTCGATAGATTTTCCTTGAACGATACAGATCCGTAGCACAACTTCCTTCGGGAGCCGTGTCGGTCCCATGTCGATTGTGGCGTGTAAAATAACCCTGAAAGGTTTGTGTGAACACCTTTCCTGGAAAAATTGGTAGGCCCCTTTCGATCTCGCTCATAGAACTTCTCGTGTGCTGTGATATAAAGTGTACGTTAAATACTTCAAATAAATAAATTTAACAGTACACGAGTTTGTTGTTTACTTGAATAAACTATTTTATAAGGCCATGCACAGGTATGGACTTGTAAATATAATTTAAAAATTGACATTTTCCCTCTGAAAAGTATAAAACTCCACATATTTCTGTTGATCATTAAGAGCTAAATACCCCGGGAAACGAAAGGTAACTGTTATAGGAGCGTAGAATGGATCATTCTGAATAGAACGATGTCATTTAATAAAACATAGATTGTCATGTGTATTTTCCCTGTCTCCTGTTTGTTCCCCTACCGCCAGACAGCTCCACCCAGGAACGTTATAAGCCCACTTGGATTCTGGGCGTTTATGGAATTCCTGTTCGACTATTGTAGCGCCTCAAAGGTTCAAATTCTGTGGACACGCGCACAAAATGGACGCAACTATATTTGGTCGCCGAGGATCGATTCATTCCTATCATGTAATATTATTTCCTCCCCCCACCCCACCGCATCTTACTACCCGTCCGGGCTATATGGTCTGCACCTTTTAACTACGCTAACGGGGTTGGGGAAGAAGGTAGAATTTAAAAGATGTGTACACGCATTTGTGTCAGGACCATTCTCAATACATTAAAAAATACAATAAAAAAAGGATTATTTTAACTCTTTTAAACTCAAAATATAATTATAAAGTTATAAATTAAAATTGTATAATGTTTTATCAATTATCGGTTAGTCTAATTAATTTATGATATTATTATTATTATTAAAATTTGCTTTGTTTGATTAAAAAAATGTATGGGCTTACTCTACTGTAAAACACCTAACACGATAATTAATTTGGTTCTCAAATCGTTAGTTTTTGAAATTTAATAAACAAATTAAATTCTTCAGTTACTCAAGATCAATAAATTTAAAAATCAAGATTGCCGAATCTTAAGGGAAACGAATTTCCTTGAACCACGTGTTTAGATAATAATGTACAAACATATATGTCTCATATAAATATGCTTCAATTAATTTTTATAAATTTAAAATCTATCATGAACGTCTACACGCTCACATTAAAAGCAAAATCTGAATATTTATTAAGTACAGTATCAGGGCTACCACGCACCTGGAAACGGAAAAAAGGGAAAAATCAGGGATATTTGCAAACTCCAGTAAAATATACTGGAGTATTAATTAGGGACGTGCGAGACTCAAAAATATTTCGAAAATTTAAGAAAAAAATAATTCGATCTCGTCTCGAAAGTTAAAAAATTAATCTCGAAAATTCTAGAAATAAAAAAAGCAAATAATGGCCCTAAGAAATGATAAAACCAAACAAGGAATTTATTGTTTCCAATAATACCATAATAATACAAAAATAGGCCATATCCCCACCCCCCAAACAGCCTTCATTAAGAAATGTGTTGTTTATAAATATTGGTTTTAAATATCAAACTTTGACAATATAAGCTGTTGCACTACAAACATTATATTATAAATGGTGTTTGATGCAACTACCTGTCACTATTTTATTAATTGCATTTAAAATGTGTATGAGTTATATCTCGAGTGGTTGAAGGAACTATATATGAGACAATCTGAAGCAAGCGTCAGTTCAAATGTCAAAAAGAAACTCTGTAAACTATATATTTACTTTAATAAACATAATCTAAACAAGACCGTAGTCAGGGGGGGGGGTTTTGGGGGTTCAAACCCACCCCAAAATCGTATGAACAAAATATGTTATATGGCTTTATTTATGGTTCAAACAATATCAAAATTAAGGTACAATTACAAATTAGGGTGCTGTGCTACCATAAAAAGCATTTCAGAGAACTTCTAGAGTTGTTTAATATTTAGAATTTTTTCTAGTCTTCGGCAATTATGGTGCTATGTTACCATAAAAACACTTTAAAGAGCTTCTAGAGGCGTTTAATATTTAGAATTTGTCATAGCCTCCGGCAGTTAGGAGGTTAAGTTTCCATAAAAACACTTCATATATCTTCTAGAACTGTTTATAATTTATAATTTTTTTATAGTCTCCGGCAATTCAGGGATGTTCCCACCAAACCCCCTCCCCCTTCCTGAAATTATTTGCTGCCTTGATTGTTTTTCTCGTCTCGTTCTCGTGTCTCGATACTTTTTTATATTCTCGTCTCGAATTGAAAAAATAGATTCTCGCACATTGTTAACCTAGGGACATTCAACTGAAAGGTGAAAGCTAAAAATAGTAGGTCTTGGGATGGACGGAAAGTGTACTTAATTAAGCGCGCTGATTCAACATTCTTATGAGTTACTACCTTAAACAATGGTTGTGAATGTCATAAGATGTCTTATTGAGTTACTACCCCTTAAACAAGGGTTGTGAAGTGTCATAAGATGTATTTCTCCACCAATATTAATCATCCTGTTTCAAACCTAAGCTTACATCGCTTCACACGAGTCATTCTGCAGAAAAATAAAATTTTACTTTCTCTTTTCTTCAATCTAAGCTGCCTGTGAAAATGTACGTTCTTTTCGGAAAACCCGGAAAACGGGGAATTTGGTAGTAAGAAAATAGTGGCACCCTGAGTATATCTTTAAGAAATATGGATTGCTATTCTAAGTGCATCTTTTTGAAGAATTGCCTATTTTAGACAAAATGAGCCTGGCACTTAGACCACGTGACCAACGATGCGGTTCATGAATTATTATTTTTTATTATTTAGCACCACGTCTTACTACCCATTCGGGATATACGCTTAATTAATAATTACGCTAATGGATTAGGAATTGGGAAAGTTGAATTAAGATGAAGTGAACCCGCACTTGCGTGGAGGGAAGGGAAACATTTAGGAAAAAGCCACCCTCAGTAACCCGAACGGGATTGAATTCCGATCTCCCCGTCTTCAGCAGTCTAGTCCAACAGTAGTAGCGCGTTAGATCACGTGGCTGCCGAACCGGGTAAGGCCAGGGTTTTTACAGTTTTTTTATCAAAACTGTTTTGTTAGCTAAAATAATTAAAACGTTGCTCCAGTACAAACAAAGAGATTAATTTCCCCTCACACGTGATATCAACACTTGTTGAATATCTCTCACGACATTAGATGACCAATTTTTTAAATGAAAATAAAAACATGTCATTAAATTCCTGGACACCCTTAACAGATAGTTAACAACTGTTGATATCAACAGGTGAAGAAAAGTAAAGTCTATATTTCTACTGAAGCAATATTTTAATTATTTTGGGCAAAAAGAAACCAGTTTTGATACAAAAAACCTGCAAAAACCCTGGCCATAACTGGCGTCCCCTACAACCCCACCTTAAGGACCTCACATAATCCAGTGTTTTTACTCCTAAAGGGGTGTGTATGTGAGTGACGTCACTAAATGACCCCCTTCCCCTATGTTTTGTTTACGTCATCCCTCGCCGCCCATCTGACGAGTAATGGAGGTGATATCGCTCTGGAGGAAGCACGCGATCTGTTGGAGCACTCCCGCCAGGTAATGAGAGGGAGCGGTGGACAATGTCGGGATCTTCTTCCTCCGCCCCTGCGATGTTTGATAACACACTCTCTCCCCCTTCCCCTCTACTTAGTCTGATTACTTCCCCCTCCAGCGGTTCATCGATCAAATAATACTCTCGATATATCGCGCGCCCTCACTGCCTGCTTGTCTTTTTACCTTGTTTCATGCCTTAAGGGCCCCGCCTACACGAAGGGTAATATTCTCTGAGGTAGTTCTATACAGGGTGCCCTCTGATCGGAAAAAACTGGAAATCATGCTTAAGGTGCGCTTAGACTTATGCCTCCTTTCATGCAAAATTATATTCGCATAGGCATGCCTCTTTCGGTGCGTCTTGCCTCTTGCCTCTTGTCTCTTGCCTCTTGCATCTTGCCTCTTGCCTTGTACAACCTGACCTGTTTACACTTTTGCATCTATTTCAGTGGGTTAAAGATGTCGTGGGAAGTACTTGCTGCAGGTGTCGATGCAGCTATCGTCATTTTACGACGTCAAAAGAAACAAAAGCGTCGTGAGTTCTGGATGAATCACTTTCTAGAATCACGTTCATTAAGTGCAGGAATACTTTCAAAAATGCGCGAATTAGATAGAGGTCGATTTATTTAAGAACTTCACAAGAATGTCCACAAGTGATTTTGATATTTTGCTGAGTATGGTTGAACCACACATTTCAAAATAAGATACTACATTTATTGATGCCATACCAGCAAGTACATAACTATCGGTCACTCTTAGTTTTTTTGGCAACAGGTAACAGCTATCAGAGTTTGATGTACCAGTTTAAAATATCGGTGTCATCGACTTCAGTCATAATTCCAGAAGTATGCGTGGCCATCGTCAAGGCACTCTTTGGTTATGTGAAGGTGAGTTTAAAAAAGGTCGCATTGGCTCTAGTACAAAGTACCTTTTAACAGTTCTCTAGTGACTGTGAGGGAAGATTATTGCAACATGTTCTCCTAATATTTGGTGAGCACTTGCGCCTACCTGCGGCTAGGCACACAGCTATATTTGGGTTGCATGCCCCAACGTGCCTCTCCGGTGCATATAGCTGCATGACTCATGTTGCATGAAAAAAAGGCATAGTCTAAGCGTACCTTTAAATTGTGTGGATTGGGGGAAAAAACCAGGGGAAAATGCTTAAGTTTTTTGTCGGGAATTTAAAATCGAGGACCACAATAAATAGCTTCTAGGCGTATCCAAATTACTAAAATTTGGTGTCGTGTTCAACACATCTTAAAAAAAATCATTAAGAATAATTTGTTCAAAATCTTCCAGTAGGAGGAAAAGTCTTTTAAAATATCGGGAAAGTTATTTTAGTTTTTCCAGTAGATCCAGGAATTATGCTGAAATGTTAATTAATGGTTGGGGAACATGGTTTTGTGTTAATTTTTATAATTAAAAAAGATTTAAGAAAAGGTGAGATTAGTTAGTTTTTCAATGAGATTACTGCCCTATATTATATAAATTCTATAGATTATATATTATATATATATATAATATAATGTAGTAATGTCCTTGAAAACAAAATATAACCTTTTCTTGAATTTTTTTTAAATTATAAAAATTGACACAACACCCTGTTTCCCGAAAGTAATTTATTATAATAACAGGCCTATACTATTTAGGAAGGAAGATTTACAAAATACAAACATACGGCCTATGTTTGTGGTTGATATTGATAACATTTTTACAATGTTACTACCCACTTCGGTGGCCGCATGGTCTAAGACGTCACTATCGTAATTGATTGTACTGCCAGTGACGGAGTGATCGGGGTTCGAATCCCGGTCTGGTGTACTGACAGTGGCTTTCCCTGAAATTATTTTACACCCTTCACGCAAATGTGGGTACACTTCCTCTAACTTAAGCCTTCCTTACATATTCGTAATAGCCCGACTGGGTAGTAAGACGCAGTCTTAAAAACAAACAAAAATCTCATTATTACTAGTATCCATAAAAAACTAGCAGACACTCTTTTGCTGTTGTTGAGTCCGCCCTCCCCTTATTCCAACAAGACTGAGGAGGGGGGGCGAACACACTCAGATGTTGACAAACTCCAAAGTTTTTATGATAAAAAAAACTTGCTGGAGTTAATTCAATTAGCGGGAACATAACAGAGTTCCGGGGCGCGAAGAAGGATCAGGTGTAATGGAGGTCCTTGATTTAGGAGGAGTTTAAGAGGAGATCAGGTCCTTCTCTTTTATTAGAGCGGCCTTTGAATACTTGATGAGGTCTCCTGATGGCGGAGTCTCTTCTCTAACGACAGTGTCGCATCCTGGTGGGAGCTTAGGAGAGACACAATCACGGGGCAGGTGCTTTCGGGGGGTTCAAAACAAAGTCTGGGGGGATTACCGGGGACAAATGAAAAACAAGGGGAATTGAAATCTCCTGCTCGTTTCAGGCAAGTACCTCTACTTACCTCTGATATTTACATAATAAAGAAGCTTTTAAAAGCTCCCTCAACTTCAGTTTTTAAGGTGGGGGTGCAGGGGACGCGAGAAAATGTCAGTGTTTTTGCAGTTTTTATATAAAAACAATTTTTGGTAGAAAGAAATTAAATAATACTCCACTAAAAAAACATGTTTAACTTTCTCCGTTCTGTTCATTCAAATAGTTTCTCATCAAAAGATGATATGCTCCTGACAGATATTCAACAACTGTTGATATCACCATGTGAAGAAAGTTCTACTCTACGATTCTACTGGGAAAATACTTTATTTATTTTGACCAAACATATTTTGATATAAAAACTGTAAAAATTCTGAGATTTTTTCGCGTTTCTAACACTCCCGCCTAAATAATCGTGTGACTCTGCAGGTACAGCAGCAATCCTACTGCTGTGCGTCACCAATGGGAGTCGACCCGACGTTTTACATATCATATGTATACACACTTGAGTCGCGATTATCCGGCCTAGAGTGGCGGCATTACAGGACGGATAATATGGAGGGCCGGATAATACGGAGTCCTAGTGTAAACAATTTTCTGTATGGGTTTGCCAAATTTTTAAATTTCCACAGAACATTTAACATTGTTTTAATATAATCTGTCCGTTTTCTGATTGCGATGTAAAACAGGTATACAAATTAAACGAGAAGGAAACTTTTAAAATATTTGCTATACAGTACTTTATTTTGGAAATGTATCATCGGCTACAAATCAAGAACAAGTGAAAATAGAGCGTCAAATGGATCACATTATAAATTCAGTAAATTTTTATAGTGGATATGTACCGGTTTGTTTATTTTAAAACACACTTGTTAACACCGAGAACAGGGACGAATAATATGGAGGGCCGGATAATCGAAGGCCAGATGATCACGACTCTAGTGTATGGGTGTGTGCAGGATGTTCGGAAGCTCATAGACCGAACTGCACATATAGCTTGTTTGAACAAAATGTAATAGAAAATATTCCCTATACACTTACATCCGGAAAACTATGTTAGTAACATTAAATTGTGTTCAAAGTTTCAGCGTACAGCACCGGGAGAGCAAAGCTGTCAAGCAATCGTGTACAACAAGTTGTATAGGAGTTAGGCGTGCGGCACTACACACCTCGACATCTTGTAGCACGGCAGCAGAACATACCACAGTTAATAGTAAACAACACACCAATCCATCTAGAAATTGAAATACGTTCTGAGGGTCATCATTAACGGTCCTACATAACAGAAAGTGCTTGCCATTATTACATGTGCAGTGCCGCGCGCCTAACTCCTATGCAACCTGTTGTACACGCATGCTTGAACAGCTTTGTTCTCCCGGTTCTGTACGCCGAAATTTTGAACACAATTTAATGTTATTAGTATAGTTTTCTGGATGTAAGTGTACTGTGATGTTGTATCTTTTGGTTCAAACAAGCTATACGTGCAGTTTGGACTTTGAGTGTCCGAACATCCCGTTTGTATAAAATTATGTATAAAATATTCTATAAGAATCGACACAATCTACCAAACGGAAAATCTGCAGATAACATTACCTGACGTATGAATACGTGGCTTTATTTTACCACTACGTATTACTACCCTTTCGGGCTACACGCTTATGAACTAATTACGCTAATGGTTTTATGGATTAGGAAGGCTATATTTATAGGAAGTGTACCCACATTTGCGTGAAGGTAGAGTGAACAACCATTTTGGAAAAAAACATATTCAGTACACCCGACCGAGAGTCGAACCTTGATCTCCCCGTCGTCAGTGGTCTGGTCTACTGACCACGTGGTCACAGAAGTTGGTCCTGCCAATTTAACATAACATAGTAATAAGTGACCAAATAAGGGAGTGTCTTTTAGTAAATAGAAGCCCACCACCCCCCACACTATATTTTCTAAGGGGTCGGTGTACCGCCGTGCTGAGCCACGTTGCGGGCGTCCAGGTGTTATTTCAAAATATGGTTCACGATCAAATGTTGGTTAAAGTTATCGACATATCTCTATGAATGTATGAATAGTACCTGACGTCAGCTGTGAGACCTGAAGAGGCGTACTAGGGAAATGATGAGTGAGGTAGTCACGTCTAAAAACTCATATGAAAAGGTAGAACTACCTCACTTTCAAACACTTTTCATGTGAAATATTAGTTGGATAACGCGCTATTCGAGTTGAGCCGAGGACGGGGAGATCGAGGTTCGAATCTCGGTCGGGTGAACTGGGGGTGGTTTTCCCTAAATGGTTTTCCCCTCTCCCTCCACGCAAATGCGGGTTCACTTCCTCTAAATTCAACCCTCCAATTCCTAATCCATTAGCGTAGTTAGTACTTAAGCGTATAACCCGAACGGGTAGTAAGACGCGGTGCTAAATATTATTATTATTATTATTATTATTATTATTATTATTATTATTATTATTATTATTATTATTATTATTATTATTATTATTATTATTCATGTGAAATGTCTCAGTTGTGATATGACAGTAAATAGTTATAAACATATCAAGTCTTCCTCAAATAGTTAACCTGGTCAGGTATTAACAGGGTTATAACAGGACATTCTAAGATAGCTGAGGATTGTTTGTTAGTGGTTTTGAGCTCTCAGATATTTCTTTCCTACCATAAATAGAACAGTGTGTTTATATTTCCCTTCAAGTAGATGGTGACCTAACAGGGGCGCACCCATGGGGGGGAGCTTTGGGGGCTGAAGCCCCAGACCCCCAGCTGAAGGCCCTCCCTCAGATAACTAAAGATATTAAAAAATATTATTATCATTAAATTCCGTCAATTAATCAATTATATTTTGTTTAATTATATTTAATATAAAAGAGTTTAAATTTGTGCAGTTATTAGGGCTTTTCAAAGGAATATTTCTTTCAATTGCTTTTTAATTTTACTGTAAATTTGCACTTAAATTAAAACTGGACCTGAGAGACCGTAATATTTTCTAGAAATGGTTAAAGTCTTTACTCTTTGTACATAGAGTTTTGAAGTGGGTTTACAGTCATTGAAATTATATTTTCAAACAATCATGTAAACATTATTGTATCAGGAAGAGGGGAGGGGGCAGTTGATATTATCTTATGCCCCCCCACACCCCACCAACTGCAAATCCTGGGTGGAAGAAGAATGTGTAAACACAGACCTGTTAACCAGTGGCGTACACATGACAGAGGGTAGGCTAGGATCTGATTTCTTACAAATATAGCTTAAATATTACCATTTGCATCCTTTGAAATCAAAATTTTCCCGGGGAGAAACCTCCAGAACCCCAACTTTTAGGGGGCAGTCGCTGATTCTCTATCTTTCTTATTCCCCTAATTCAAATCAAATTTTCAAATATTACAGTAATTAAATAGGTATATAATGTTGCGATTATGAAAATTATTATGTAAAAACCCCCCCCCCTTGCACCCTAATCTGTTTACAACCCTGTGTTAACGAGAAGCCTCCAGCGCAGCTGACGGGCACAGGGAGAACTACTCCAACTCTGAAGAGCCCGCCCTGCACTCCAGTTGACAAAATAGATATCGCGTGATCGTGTGTTTCCACACACAGATTTCTGACTTCCTGACGGATGAATCTGCCGACCACCCCCTTGTTTGCCACCTGGTGCGTGTGCCTGAAGGGGTGGGGGTTGACCACCTGCCACCGTTTACCTGCCTCGTGCCCACGATCAAAGGGGAGGGGCGGTATTCTCACCCTCTAGGCACTTCACTGCGTCAGAGGGTGGAGGGGTGCATTACCGGCTTGCTAGGATGACTTACGTGCTTTCCAGAGCTCCTGGGGTGGCTCAGACTCGGAGTAACTGTGGATTCACTGAAACACTAGTGAAGAACAGATAAACAGGTGGTCACTGTGATGAGCTCTAAGCCAATCACAAGAATTCCGCCATCGCGTGTGTTGTTCCGCTAGTTCAATACAATCCTACTGTGTCACGTGACGTCATGGGTTTGGTCAATCAGATCAGTGACTCCTTTGGTTCACAGTTATGAACAAACTCAGCTGTGGTCACGTGACGAGCTCTGAACCAATCACAAGAAATCACCGAGAGCTGCGTTGTTCGCTCTGCACTAGTTGATACAATCTCAGCTGTGGTCACACTTCTCCGTAAAACCCGCCCGGAAGAACCAGTCAAATTTCAAAACCAACCGACTCAAATATGTGTGAATGCGCCGACACTTCAACACATGCGCCTACAAAGCGAGCTACAAGCAGATGGCTGCGTCTACTTTTGAAAAATTATTTGATACAATTCACTACCACACACACAATAATTACAAAACTTTCACCGTAATAAAAACAGCTCTTCATTCACTATAAAATAAAATATAATGATAAATAGTCTATGTTTGTGTTGCAATGCATCATGGATCAACATCGCTGCACCACTCAAGCAGGCTCTGTGCTCTACTGTCGAACGAACGGGTGACTCGCTAGCCACGAGGCTACTGCTGATGCATCAAATATTTTTTTTTTAATTTAGATCATTTCTGAGAGTTGTTGACTTCTTGGTGATCTGCTGCTGTCACTTTTGCTAGCTAACTTATAATTTTTCCCGCATCGCGTCTTACTACATGTTCAGGACCAGTTATGATTGATGCACTCCACTAGTGAAAGGAGTGCCCATTGCTAGTCCCTGTGAATCCAGTGACAAGGATCGGTTATGGTTGATGCACTTCACAGTGAAAGGAGTGCTCACTGCTAGTCCTTGTGAATCAGTGACAAGGACCTGTTATGGTTGATGCACTCCACAGTGAAAAGAGTGCTCACTGCTAGCCCTTGTGAATCCATTGACAAGGACCTGTTATGGTTGATGCACTCCACGGTGAAAGGAGTGTCCATTGCTAGTCCCTGTGAATCCAGTGACAAGGACCGGTTATGGTTGGTGCACTCCACTTCTGAGAGGAGTGTTCTCCAGGGACTCAGTTCGATCTGCGTGGTCCCCAGGGTGAATATTTCATAACCCCCCCCACCCCCGCGAGGGAGAAATATGAGGGCGTAGCGCGACTTAATCAAATAATAACATAAAAAAGCCGTCACCCCCTTTCCCCCTTCCTCTCAGTGTTGACACGGGCCAGTTCAAACAATGTGGAGAGTGTACAGGGTGCTCCACAAGTACCTACATGTACAGTACTGATACAGGATGCTCCACAAGTACCTACATGTACAGTATTGATGCAGGGTGCTCCACAAGTACCTACATGTACAGTACTGATATAGGGTGCTCCACAAGTACCTACATGTACAGTACTAATATAGGGTGCTCCACAAGTACCTACATGTACAGTACTGATACAGGATGCTCCACAAGTACCTACATGTACAGTACTAATATAGGGTGCTCCACAAGTACCTACATGTACAGTACTAATATAGGGTGCTCCACAAGTACCTACATGTACAGTACTGATACAGGATGCTCCACAAGTACCTACATGTACAGTACTGATACAGGATGCTCCACAAGTACCTACATGTACAGTACTAATACAGAATGCTCCACAAGTACCTACATGTACAGTACTAATACAGAATGCTCCACAAGTACCTACATGTACAGTACTAATATAGGGTGCTCCACAAGTACCTACATGTACAATACTAATATAGGGTGCTCCACAAGTACCTACATGTACAGTACTAATATAGGGTGCTCCACAAGTACCTACATGTACAGTACTAATATAGGGTGCTCCACAAGTACTTACATGTACAGTACTGATACAGGATGCTCCACAAGTACCTACATGTACAGTATTGATGCAGGGTGCTCCACAAGTACCTACATGTACAGTACTGATACAGAATGCTCCACAAGTACCTACATGTACAGTAAACCCAGTTGGGACTTGCACCCCGACCTGCTCAACACCAGCAGACCATACTAGATAAGCTTGCCGTTTGGTTCGCGTGTTCACCGGTACAAGCATTACCGAATGTAAGTGATAGAAACCATACCCTATAATTTAAGAGAACAGGATGATGAGGTCATATAATTCCCCTGGTAAGAGGGCGGGAATCAACACCCACTGGATGATCAAAACTCGGCCCCTTGAGTCGGAATCCTATCCCATTAACCGTAGTGTCAGATATACTATTCATGCTTAATACAATTACCTGAAAAACAAATGGGTCATAAGCACCTTGGACTGTGTTTATAGAGAGCCTCGAATATCTCGGAGTCCAACGTGATTCTGCATGACGTGAATATTATTTTACTGGTTTTTATTTGAATTATTTAACGCGTACTTTCTAAACTTACTGAATATATAAGCACACGACTTACAGAATAACTTAAATCTAGAACGTGCTTCGGTGGCCACATAATCTACGGCGTCCCTCTCGCACTAGAACAGGAGTGCCTTTGGCGGGGAGTTTGGGGGTTCGAATCTCTGTCAGGTGTTCTGAAGTTGGTTTTCCCTTTCTTTCTTCAAGCAAATACTGATACACTTCCTCTCAATTTGAACTTCTTCATCCCTAACACGTTAGCCTAGTAAGTACATATTTGTATAGCCAGACGTGGTGCTAAATAAATAAATCTTCAACAGATACATCAACCAGCCCCCCGCCCGTTAATTTATCAATGTGAAAGAGGAAATCCCACATTTCAACAATGATAAATTTTCCGGTCATGCCGGGAATCAAACTCAGGACCCTTAGCTCAGTAGACAGACGTGCTACCAGCTGAGCTAAGGTGTCGAACCAAAGTAACTCCCCGGTCCCACTCTGAAGACCTCAGTAGTTTGATCTGCTGTTTCCGTAGTTCGGATTGTTCTGTTGTCCCGGGGGGAAGTGACCCCTCTCGTCTTTCTAACGAGTCACTACTACACCCCGCTTCCTGCGCGCGAGGTGGCCGGATCCAGCCCCCCGTGGGGCCCGCGATTGAACACCCCCCGCCCCCCCCCCCCCCCGGACCATCTGGCGCCACGGCAATTATCGCGTGTCGTTTGTTTCAGTTAGTGTTTCATCTGCCGCTCGCCAGGGGGTGTGGAAACCATCTGCCCTGACCGCGTCCCTCATCTTGACCATAGAGCTCCCTGTATGATGAGTACAGTCAGTATCAGCCACTTTTGGTGACCTGGACTGTACACTATTACCACACTCCCGGTCAGCTGTCCCGGCGATAAAGAAAATATTCGACTTTGTCTCGAGAAACCTGAACTCTAAGATCAACCAAGTATTTAATTATTCTCCCTTGAAGACTTAACATCCCCTTTCCGATGTCTAATGCTGGCGCATTTAATTACATCCTATCTTTATCATCCCAAACCCCTACATTTGGGAACGTGTTGTATAGCCCGAGCGAATGAGCGCTCTTAGATATAATTGGTGAATTTTCACTAAAACAGCCATCACGTTTGGGAGAGTTAAAAAACTGTGTGTTCTTTTATTTTTAGCATTGCAGCTCAGTACTTGTTCGGGTTAAGGAGGGATGGAAGTGGACTGGGTTAAGGTGGAATGGAAGAGGACTGGGTTAAGGTGGAATGGAAGAGGACTGGGTTAAGGTGGAATGGAAGAGGACTGGGTTAAGGTGGAATGGAAGAGGACTGGGTTAAGGTGGAATGGAAGAGGACTGGGTTAAGGTGGGATGGAAGAGGACGTGGGTTAAGGTAGGATGGAAGGGGACTGGGTTAAGGTGGAATGGAAGAGGACTGGGTTAAGGTAGGATGGAAGAGGACTGGGTTAAGGTGGGATGGAAGAGGACGTGGGTTAAGGTGGAATGGAAGAGGACTGGGTTAAGGTGGAATGGAAGAGGACTGGGTTAAGGTGGAATGGAAGAGGACTGGGTTAAGGTGGGATGGAAGAGGACGTGGGTTAAGGTAGGATGGAAGGGGACTGGGTTAAGGTGGAATGGAAGAGGACTGGGTTAAGGTGGAATGGAAGAGGACTGGGTTAAGGTGGAATGGAAGAGGACTGGGTTAAGGTGGAATGGAAGAGGACTGGGTTAAGGTGGTATGGAAGAGGACGTGGGTTAAGGTAGGATGGAGGGGACTGGGTTAAGGTGGAATGGAAGAGGACTGGGTTAAGGTGGAATGGAAGAGGACTGGGTTAAGGTGGAATGGAAGAGGACTGGGTTAAGGTGGAATGGAAGAGGACTGGGTTAAGGTGGAATGGAAGAGGACTTGGTTAATGGTGGAATGGAAGAGGACTGGGTTAAGGTGGAATGGAAGAGGACTGGGTTAAGGTGGAATGGAAGAGGTCTGGGTTAAGGTGGAATGGAAGAGGACTGGGTTAAGGTGGAATGGAAGAGGACTGGGTTAAGGTGGATGGAAGAGGACGTGGGTTAAGGTAGGATGAAAGGGGACTGGGTTAAGGTGGAATGGAAGAGGACTGGGTTAAGGTGGAAATGGAAGAGGACTGGGTTAAGGTGGAATGGAAGAGGACTGGGTTAAGGTGGAATGGAAGAGGACTGGGTTTAAGGTGGGATGGAAGAGGACGTGGGTTAAGGTAGGATGGGAAGAGGACTGGGTTAAGGTGGAATGGAAGAGGTCTGGGTTAAGGTGGGTTGGAAGAGGACGTGGGTTATGGCAGTGATTTAGCAGTTTTTATAGAAAAACTTTTTTTTGGCCAAAATAAATAAAATATCGCTCCAGTACAAACATAGAATTTAATTTTCTTCACATGGTAATCACAAGATTTCTTGAATAACTGTCGAGGGTGTCCTAGAACTTAACGACAACTTTTTCTCTTCATCTAAAAAGTTTGTCATCCAAAGCCGCCATGCTAATGACGGATACTTCAAGAGACCAGGGCTGTAGTGCATCAATCAGATGGTGGACGATGTTGGTAGAGTAAGGTACAAAGATGTAACATATTTGGCCCAGGAGAGGAATGGAGGGCTGCGTCAAACCAATCACAGGAGTGAGGACCTAACGATGATGATACTCTATATAATATATATATATATATTAGAGAAATGTATTTGTCTCATTTTGGTTGTACAAATCTCCCTCCTATATTCTGACGAAAGCTCTGACCCCGCTTGGCAATCCCCTTTCTATCCCCCCCATATCCCCATATCTCATCCCCACATACTTGCACATGTGCCTTTGAAATCTTCCCCTCATCCACCCCCCACCCCCCGGGTTTCATTTTCAATTCCAAAGCAAACACCGTGATTGTATTACTCTCAATTATAGATATTTTTTTAAGAGTCCTCGTCAGAGTGAACTTTATGTTATGTTGTGTATGCATATCACATGAAGAGCTGCCTGTGTGTGCTACAATGGGGGTAGGAGGGGGGAGTATTTACCCTGGTAATAATACTGCGGGAACCAGTTGTTGGCAAATATCAACCATTTGCGGTGGGCCCCCCCCCCACCCTCCAGCGTGCTACGACACTAGCGCTCCTCCAGGGAGACGCGTGAAACTACTCTCAATTCGTGGCTCGGTAGATCAAGGGATGTGGTCTAACCTGTGACGTCATGGCAGGTCGAGCTAAGATTTTACATGTTAATGTAGTTACGTTTCATTCAGCGAGTCTTAAAGGTATGACCTACAGTTTAACGTGGGATCCGAACCACGGTGGAGGCCTGGCATTCCACACATTCACAAGTTTTATTAATACACGTCTTGTCAGAGGTGAAGGAAGGGTTTGGCAATCAGATAAATCTGTGCCGTGACCGAGGACTGGATCCCGGACCCCTATCACAGAAGTCCGACACCTTACCCCTAGAACTCCAGGTCACCTTCCCCTAATTATTATCAGCACACAATGTTCTTTACAAAAGATAGTTTTATTGTAACGGTATTTTTTTTTAATCGTCTACAACTCTGGATATTTGGTTTATTCACTAAAATTTTCCCTAAGAATCTTCCTGCCTGGATGTGGATTAAAAAAATCTGTGGAGGCAAATGTAGGTAGCATGTAAATATGAACATGTTTTATTATTAAGGGCTAAGTGTAAGAAAAGACCTTGGCTTTAACTTCACCCAAATAAATAAAACACTATTATTAGTATTATCATCATTTCGAAATACAAAATTATGTTCTATCAGTAACTTACAAGCTCTTCCCTCTTGACTGTTGTATTTGTAGCGCAAACTCAAGAATAGCCAACCTCAGAGAGTTACTTAAGGAACTTCCTTACAATTAAAGACTTTAATTAACTTATATGTTGTTCATTAAAATATTTAAAAATACTTTTATTTTCGATTGGTTCTATGCACATAATTAAATATTTAAAAAAAAACCTAAGCCACTTAGTGTATCCATTTAATATAGGCTAGTTATTGTTCTTCTCTGTAATAACTATATATCTTCTCGTCTTCTTATGTAAGCCTTTGTTTCAATGCTGACCTGTTAAAGGTCTGTTGGTCACCACCACAATAAAGGAAATTGAAATTATTATTATTATTATTATTATTATTATTATTATTATTTATATCTAAAATAAGAAACAAGGAAAATATCATTTTTAAATGCAAGTCAATGCTTTACAGATAGTATAAATACGAGTAGTAGTTTATTCTCGTCAGAGGAAGAGAGGAAGTGAGAGGCCTATCTTGCGTGGCGTGACCTGCCCTAATAGCGACCTAGTGCGGGGCTGGATAAGACAGCTCGCGGCACTAATGAACAAACAGCAGCTGCCGACGTGCGCTAAACTACCAGTGGCGTGACTTGGAGACCACAAGATGGGTGGGGGTGTGGGGGGGGGGGGGTGGCAGGGAGATGATTCAACAAGATTTAATCCATGACCGAATGGTCAGGGAGACTGACTACAGGTCTAGATCCTATCTGTGGCTGAGTGGTCAGGGAGACTGACTACAAGTCTAGATCCTGTCTGTGGCTGAGTGGTCAGGGAGACTGACTACAGGTCTAGATCCTATCTGTGGCTGAGTGGTCAGGGAGACTGACTACAAGTCTAGATCCTGTCTGTGGCTGAGTGGTCAGGGAGACCGACTACAGGTCTAGATCCTGTCTGTGGCTGAGTGGTCAGGGAGACTGACTACAAGTCTAGATCCTGTCTGTGGCTGAGTGGTCAGGGAGACTGACTACAGGTCTAGATCCTATCTGTGGCTGAGTGGTCAGGGAGACTGACTACAAGTCTAGATCCTGTCTGTGGCTGAGTGGTCAGGGAGACTGACTACAGGTCTAGATCCTGTCTGTGGCCGAGTGGTCAGGGAGACTGACTACAGAGTACAGACCTAGATAAATGTCCTCTCCTTCCTTGTGAACACTGTCTTGTACCAGAATCCTGGTCCCCATGACCTGCCTCCCCCTGCTAAATGAATCAGAAAGGACCGGTCCTGATGGAAGGGTAGTCCACCCCTATGTGGTATGTCTAATCCCCGAGTGATACACAATGGTGCATGAGCACTAGGACTGTGCCATTGTCCGCACAAGAAAGGGAGGTTTAGCTAGTGAATGTCTCCGTAGAGTGAGGGCTCCCTACTTATCAAATTAGATCACAGTCAGCTCAATCAATGTTTCATTAACTTTACATTTCACACGCAAATTGATGTGAATGCGAGGTAAACATGTTGCTTGGATAGGGACACGCTTCTTAGCTTCTAAACTGTCCAGCCGCACCAGCTCAGATGATGTGGTAGTTGAACAAGGCGCATCAGTTGTCAAGACACGCTGAACAAGAAGTTACAGTTGTCAAGGCACACTGAACAAGAAGCTACAGTTGTCAATGCACATTGAACAAGAAGCTACAGTTGTCAAGCCACACTAAACAAGAAGCTACAGTTGTCAAGTCACACTGAACAAGTCACTACAGTTGTCAAGGGATACTGAACAAAACGCTACAGTTGTCAAGGCACACCGAACAAGAAGCTACAATTGTCAAGGCACACTGAACAAGAAGCTAAGTTGTCAAGGCACACTAAAAAAGAAGCTACAGTTGTCAATGCACATTGAACAAGAAGCTACAGCTGTCAATGCACATTGAACAAGAAGCTACAGTTGTCAAGCCACACTGAACAAGAAGCTACAGTTGTCAATGCACACTGAACAAGTCACTACAGTTGTCAAGCCACACTGATCAAGAAGCTAAAGTTGACAAGGCACACTGAACAAGTCACTACAGTTGTCAAGGGATACTGAACAAAAAGCTACAGTTGTCAAGGCACACCGAACAAGAAGCTACAATTGTCAAGGCACACCGAACAAGAAGCTACAATTGTCAAGGCACACTGAACAAGTCGCTACAATTGTCAAGGCACACTGAACAAGTCGTTACAGTTGACAAGGCACACATGGCCAAGACTCGAGTATTGACCTCACCTAAACTGGCCAATACACTCTAGAGCAGGTCTGACGCATTAAACATCGTGAACACTGGTGCGGGTAGCTGTAGACTCTACAAGAAACATAACCGCGGACCCTTCAGCCACGTGGACAAACGCATAGCTTCAGCTGGAAGCCCCCACTGGTGGTATGATGGTCTAAGGCGTCAGGCCCACAATACACTGATTGGATGATCAAGGTTTGACTCTACAACAGATCCACCGGAGATGTTTCACCCATTCTCTCTCCACGCTAATGCAGGTACACTTAATGGAAGCTTCTCTCCGGTTGGCTCGTCGCTACTAGCCTGAGCGTTGAACCAACTACTAAAACACTAAAGCTCAGGGCCTTAAGTTTCCCACCGAGTCCTACTACCCGTCCGAGCTGTAAGTGCCTTAATTACACAAATAAGCTAGGGATGATGAAAGTAGAACATACCGGCATTTGCGTGGAGGGAGAATGCGGCTGCGGGATTTTAACCCCAACCTTCCTGAAACCGTCAAACCAGACTTAGACGAGAATGATTTAGGCTAACCCGCTCTTAGAGAAACGGAAAAATACAAACAATAAAACTTAAAAAAAAAACCCCTGAAATATTGATTAATTTCAGATATTTAGCGCCAAGCTTTAAATAGTAAGTCTTAGCATATGAGAAAAGACAACAAGGAGCGCTTGTTTCAAACACGTGGGGCGCCTCACACGTTCGTAGAAAAACAAGAGTAATCACGTGACGATCTTAGAGCCAATCACGAGATACCAGCGCCAATTACTGCTTTGAAATAATCTCAGCTCTGTCCGCGCTCCTGCATAAAATCTGCCTGGAAGAACCAATCACGTTTTCAAAACCAACCGACTCAATCAGTGCGCATGCGACTACAAAGCGAGATACAAGCAGACGGCCGGGTCAACTGTTAGTAAATGATTTACAATAACCCGTCAGATAGAAACAGTTTGTGTTGATTTGTTTCCATACAAAACAATAATTATAAAACATCCATCGTGACAATAATATAAAACATCTTTTTGCGCACTAGAAAATAAAACATATTGCTAACTGTACTGTCCAAACGAGGAGCTAATTACCATGGCAGTGCCGCTTAATTGAATCTTTAATTAACAAACTAGGTCAAACAGAACATTACATTCTACTTCGGAATCTCAAACAAGATGTTTCTGTTTCACTGGAGTACTGGAGGAGATATTGCAAAGCATTATGGGTCAAGATACGTTCCTGCTAGTTTGTGAATTGCTGAGACACTCGAGAAGATTCTGTTCTCAACTATCGGCGAAAGTGTGAATCAAGTTTTATTACATTCCCCTCCTTTTCTTTTCCGTGAATATTTGTGATGAACAGCAACCACATAAATTAATGTCAGATCATCCTTTAATAAACACCAACGGCATGGCTTGACTCAAATCATCCTTTAATAAACACCAACGGCATGGCCTGACTCAAATCATCCTTTAATAAACACCAACGGCATGGCCTGACTCAAATCATCCTTTAATAAACACCAACGGCATGGCCTGAATCAAATCATCCTTTAATAAACACCAACGGCATGGCCTGACTCAATTCATCCTTTAATAAACACCAACGGCATGGCCTGACTCAAATCATCCTTTAATAAACACCAATGGCCTGGCCTAACTCAATTCATCCTTTAATAAACACCAACGGCATGCCTAACTCAATTCATCCTTTAATAAACACCAACGGCATGGCCTAACTCAATTCATCCTTTAATAAACACCAACGGCATGGCCTAACTCAATTCATCCTTTAATAAACACCAATGGCCTGGCCTAACTCAATTCATCCTTTAATAAACACCAACGGCATGGCTTGGCTCAAATCAGTTATTTGAAAAATCAAATTTTGATTAATCTGAACTACTTTCCAAAAGTGTCTGGAAAAACGGTAGTTCCTTCTGAAAAAATAATAATTTAGTAAAATACGGAGAATGATGTATTAAGGAAACCCTGCCGACTCCTTTTCCCGCGTGATCACCGTGGCAGGCCTTATTCCAGGCTGTGACCTGCACCCATGAGCAACGTCGCGGCTGGGTGTTTCCATATTTGACAACAATGGCGAGTTCTCCACTGACCCACATCGGACGACCCGTGGAGCTCTTCTCACGGTACCGGCTTCAACGGTGGGAGGGTGTCCCGCCCACATGTCAATATTTTACAAGAAGCGGCAACAATGTACGGTGTTAAAAGGTCAAAAAACGGTGGGGGTGCGTCGTTGAACAAGACAAGGGGTCGCGTGCCCCGCTGAAGAAAACAAACGTACAACAGCGATATTAACAAATTGACGGGGAGGTGAAGAACCAGACTCAGCTGTTCATTGTTGTGTCAGTCACGACGGAAGAATAGAGAGAGAGAAAGCGATGATAGTTCTTACCAACCCCCCCCGGAAATTTGTGGGATCAACACGTGGCTATTGTCCGTGCTTCCCTCTGGCAGGAAGGAGCGTAACTAAAATGTTTTTCCACCACCGGACCGGACTCATTGTGGACTCTCCTTCACGCTTGTCACAAACCTTTACCGCCACGCTCGGAGGAACAACAGTCTATGTACCGCACAGACACGCTTAATTTCACGACAAGGGACAGCGCACGTCGATATTTTCAACCATAGAGCTTTTGAAACGATACGCAATGTCGAAAAAGCATGTTATAAAGCTTCCAAACACGAGAGTAATGACACTACAGGTCCCTCCATGATGTCATCGAGAAAGTACCAGTCGCTGTAAGGTCACACGGATTAAAATACAATGGTCTGTGCCGTTTACTGGAACTTACTATCTATTCTGTCTAAGCTTATACTTCCTTTCACCCTTCACCTACTACCACACTTTGTCATGTCAATAAGAAAGAGGGGAAAGAAAAGTACTAAACTTGTTATCTGAAGATAAAGAGGAAAGGTCGCTGCTAGTTCTCAAATATCAAATAGTGAGTGTATTTGTTAGGTCATATTTTCACATATTTTTTCTATTAATAAAACTCAAACAATGTTTAGGAAAAAGAGCCCTGTTGGAATCTTACATGATTCACTTGAGACTAATCATCCACAGTGAATTCATTAAGAATTCATTTTATGCTTACACGGATAATCATAATCATCATCAGCCAGTGACCGGATCAGTTTAGTAAAATGCCTCCATCTTCCTCTATCCTTCTACCATTATTGTTCCTTTAATTTCTTCCACTCCTCTCCCCTCACTTGAACACTTCCACACGGATAATCAACAGTTGAATACTCAGTTAACTCCAAAATGACGAAAGTGAAATTATTCTTGTTTGGCTTGGAATTGAAATGATTTGTGACTATCTTTTATACGAATGCAGAGATTTGTAGAGAGAGAAAAACGGAATAGTAACAAAAAAGAGACTTGTTGAATAAAACTCCTTCAACAATTTCCTAATCAACTAATCCATTATTTTTGTATTTTTTTGCCTTGCTATCCCCAAGTGATGGACGTTCTTGAAGCAATGTTAAAATTGTTGATACATTTTTATCTTTCCATTTGAAAACCAAAGGCACAGCCACGTTTCACTGACACAACCAAGGTACAGACACGTTTCACTGCCTAGAATCACTGACACAGCCAAGGCACAGCTACGTTTCAATGCCTAGAATCACTGACACAGCCAAGGCACAGCTACGTTTCAATGCCTAGAATCACTGACACAGCCAATGCACAGCCACATTTCACTGCCTAGAATCACTGACACAACCAAGGTACAGCCACGTATCACTGACACACCGCAGCGAGAATGTGTTTACACGGTTTACTCTGAATGTTTCATCCCCGAGGATTCATCCAAAGTGAACAGTGTGAATGTGGCTTTAGATACAAGTGTGGACCTGGCCTTAAAGTGACGGGTTTGGATAAATTAAAAGATTTGTCGACACAAAGTTAACGAAACAATATCACACGTGTTTATATGGATATGTGTAGTGATATTACTCTCATGGGAACCTGATGAGAGCCTTCAGTGACCACTGGATACCAACATCTCGCTTATCCGGGTGACGAGTCTTCCAATCATCGCCCGTCACTCGGCCGGTCATTTCTTCCATTGCGCGCTTGGGTTACTTTGATGTCACCACGCTGGGCTAGGAGTGAGGAAGGTTGAATTTAGAGAAAGTGTGCCCACATTTGCCTTGAGTGAAAGTGGGAAACCATTTAAAGAAAACCACCATCAGAGATGAACATTTTTCGTGAAATTTTGAATCGGAAAATTTTCTGCAGTAGCGGCTCACGGTGAAGGGGTTAAACTGTAGAGAAGGAACTTAGAGCCTATAATACTTCAAAATATAGTGTGTTAAGAGACGAGTGGGTTATAAGAAGGTGGTACGGGGAAGGGGAGGGGTAATTAGGAAGCATGGAGGATAGGGGAAGGGGGGGGAGACAAATGTCGGGACAGCCATAACATTATTTTAGTCAACTTTTTGATGATAAAAAATTGAAGTATGATTTAGGAGCATGACGGGTCTACAAAGGCTCGCGTTCATTTGTTTCCCTACTACATTTTTTTAACACGGCGTATTAATACCCGTTTGGGTTGTACGCCTATGTACTAATTACCATGTTGAGTTAGGGATTAGGAAGCTTTAATTTAAAGGAATTGCACACACATTTGCGATAAGTGAAAGTGGGTAATCATTTAGGAAAACCACCCTCAGTACACCCAACCGGATCGAACCCCGATCTCCCTGCCATCGGCGGTTTAGTCTAGTGTGAGAATAGCGCCTTAGACCGTGCGGCCGCCGAAGCAGGCCATACATATTAATTATGCTGGTGTAATAGGGACGAGGTAGATAGAATATAAAAGAAGTGTACTCGTATTTGCACGGAGGAAACAGTGGTGAACCACTTATGGAAATAAATCCCTTATTCAATCCATCTGGGATTAGAACTCAGTTCTCCCAGTAATGGTAAAAAACAGACAGAACGAGTGTTTGTTACTAATCAGGTTAGTTCCCTGATCAGTATGGGCGAGTCCCCCTCCACAGCCACTGGGAGTCCCCCATGCACACATTACTCCCCTCGTGTTTCTTCTCGAGTGGTCGACTGTTGCCGATCATCGTCACAGGGTTGAAGTGGAACTTGAACAAACACTCGTCTCGGGGATCAAAGCCTGGCTCCTTCATCTCGCCGCACGGTCCAACAGTTACACTCCATTAGCTACACAAAGAGCTCCTCCAAGGAGGACCTTCAAACGTACACAGATAGGACTAGCATGTACATTCCGTGACTATAAAACAGGAGCATGTCCAGTCTTGGTATAAAGAAACACGTGTGGTCTAAACTCTGTGATCACTGTCCAGTGTCGGTATAAAGAGACACGCGTGGTCTAAGCTCTGTGATCACTGTTCAGTGTCGGTATAAAGAGACACGCGTGGTCTAACCTCTGTGATCAGTGTCCAGTGTCGGTATAAAGAGACACGCGTGGTCTAAGCTCTGTGATCACTGTCCAGTGTCGGTATAAAGAGACACGCGTGGTCTAACCTCTGTGATCACTGTCCAGTGTCGGTATAAAGAGACACGTGTGGTCTAACCTCTGTGATCACTATCCAGTATCGGTATAAATATACACGTGTGGTCTAACCTCTGTGATCACTGTCCAGTATCGGTATAAAGAGACACGCGTGGTCTAAGCTCTGTGATCACTGTCCAGTGTCTGTATAAAGAGACACGCGTGGTCTAACCTCTGTGATCACTGTCCAGTATCGGTATAAAGAGACACGCGTGGTCTAACCTCTGTGATCACTGTCCAGTGTCTGTACTAAGAGGACGCTCGTGTATCGTGAAGTGGTCCAAGATACTCATCTAGGAACTGTTTGTCCACCATCGTGATGACGTCAGATGAATGATTCCTATCAATCCCTGCTGTGCTTACAGTACAAGTGGACAGATGGCAGCACTTGTCCGTCACAGTGGCAGTCGAGTGTGAGGAGTTATATAGTAACAAGGTGGATGTAACAGAGGATTTAATAAGGTGGATGTAACAGAGGACTTAATAAGGTGGATGCAACAAAGGGGTTTCGAAACCGTTAGATTTTAGTAAGGTTGTTTTTTTCTTAAAGAGTTTTCATATTCTTCCTCCACGCAAATGAGGGTGAAGTTCCTCCAAATTCTACCTTATTCCTAACACGTTGTTGTGTGTGATGTGATTTTGTAAATCTCGAATCGCTAATGGGACGCGACGCGAGGGAAATAGCGTGGTCTGTAAACTAAACAAGATAAGAAATATTTCCTGATTAGATGGATGAATATGTGTTTTTCTTTTAACACTCTACTTTCTAATTTTGGTTTTTGAACGCACATTACAGTTATTAAAAATAAGCTCTGTCTTCATCTAACGGTTCAGAACTATTCCACCATAAATCTGTAATAAATTTAAACTCTTAACATAGTAAGATAAAAGTAAATAAATAAATCATACTGCTACTTTAAACAAATATTTTTTTTGTGTTGTAGTAAATATTTAATAGATTAGAAAATATTCCGGTGATCGTATTGAAATATTTACACATTCATCTATAGAAATTTATTCAGTTATATAAAAAAAACACAACACTTACAATTAGTGAGTTTTGGAAAACTATATGCAGCTAATTCCATCAGCTAAAACAGATTTTAAAGGAAATTAAAAATAATAAAAATACCTTCTAAATCAAAACACAATATTATAATCAGTTATGTTGAGGAAAAAAAAGTTTTCTCAAAAAAGTTCCTATGCGCGATTCCCCTTAAAAATAAGATGTGTCGTTAAGTAGGCTCATTTGTTAGTTAATTAAAAGGGATGTTGTTTTAGGGGATGAGCCCCCCCCCCCCCTTATAAGCTATATCCAGACAACTTATACCCATACGAAACTCACCGCTGTTTTAGTCAGTTAAAAGTGCAGGTTTCTAACAAAAGCTTCGTCTTATACAATCCAATAGTTATAAGAAAGCCCTTATATGACAGACCCGTTTTATCTGTCACCAACGAGTTTCCTCCATTTTATCAGATTGCCAAACCCTTCCTTCACCTCTGACAAGTCGTATATTAATCACAACTTGTGAATGTGAGGAATTCCAGGCCTCCACCGTGGTTCGGATCCCACGTTAAACTGTAGGTCCTCCATTTCATCTCACAATCACCCTACAATCACACATTAGCGTAAGTGCGTATAACCCGAATGGGTAGTAAGACGCGGTGCTAATAATAATAATAATTCCTCAATTTTCAAGGGGCGTGTGCTGCCAGTTTGGACTGCCATAGACCATTCGACCAGCGAAGATGAGCTACTAGATTTACTTTCATGTATTCATACACCAATTCATGTGATTTGCAGCTGTCATTTTTGATATCCCCAAGACTTTTAAGACCGAAGAGATACTTGGAACGAAATAATTTGCTGGATTTTTATAATTAGGAAGACTTTTTTTTAACGGTTTCGTTTTAACAAAAATAAACTTTTATAAATTCTTGAAGTGATTGAACACCAGTTAGAATTGTTTATTTTAAATAGTTTGTTTGTATCTATTAATTCCATAAGCAACATTTCCTCTTCTTTGCTAAAATTTAAACTTCTTGTTTATGATTTTTAACAAATATTCTAGCAGACAAATAAATACGATAAAATATAGCAGATAACCTTACACAGGCTTGATAAAATTGGACTTACTTTGATTGATTTGTTTTCATACAGTTCCACAAACTTCCATAATGACTTACTTATATTTTCTATGGTAAAATTAAGCCATTCGAAATCTTTGAAACAAATCTAGCGCCCCGATAAAGTTAGCAAGAAGAACTAATGGAAGGCCCCTGTTCGTAATTTGACGAGCATATAAACCTAGTATTGTAAAAAAAACAACGCCAAGTCTAACAACGATTAGACTTTACGAACAGTTAAGTTTGACGAGACATTGTAAGATTGGCACTAAGTTTTAGAGTCATTTAAGGTTGAATGGCCTGCTCGATCAACAGATTTGAGCCCGATGGATTTTTTAAAATTTCTATGGACATTTAAAGTCCATTGTTCTCTCCACTTCTATGTGATGTTGACATTTTAAGAGAGTATCGTAAATAGATGTGAGCAAACATATAACACCCCAGTTGTGCTCAGCAGAGTAGGACAAAGCATGGGGTGCAGCCTTAGAGGGTGCGTAGAAACAGAGGACACCATTTTTGTAGTAAAATGTTTTGTCTTCTTGTGTTTTTTTGTTTATTTCTGTTAAATTTTGTCTTATTTAGTTGTCTTTATTCTTCTGTCGAATCGATTATTAATTGAACAATAAAGTTCCTCCCAACTCAGAAACTAAGTGTTTCCAAGCCAATGTTGATATGAACTTTTCTTATTGATCACTTGATGTGAACATGCCCTTAAAATATTTCACAACAATTAAAATACACCCTGTATATATAATCAATGCCTATAGTATAAAATAACAATAACAGTATGATAAAATGAATGTTTGTTTTATGAAAGGCCCGTCCAGTGAAAACTGAACTCTTCATCCAATATTTTGCTAAAGGAATCAGACAAGCTCTTTTATAGTAACTCAGACCCTTTGATAGAATATTCGCTCTCTTTTCTTTTTCCCTTGCGGTATTTGAAATATATTTCGTATTCCAACTTTTAAGCGTGCCCTGTTCTACTTTAATAGACACGTACTGAGTAACATGTGCTTTCAAATATTCAAACTCATTCTTGCAAGTTTATTCCCCTCCCTCTCTGCTTCTTTTTACCCTAACATTCTCTTCCTAACCCCCCCCCTCCCTCACATCTAACCCATCTTTCTCCCCCCTCCCTTTACCCCATTCGTGTTTTTGTTGCGAGCAGTTCCTCTGCTCACTGACCGCAAAAACCGGAGCAGTCCTGGATGAACCGCGCACAAATTAAACCTCCGTGCGGTATTTTTTATTCACAAGGAGCTCGACGAGCAGCTATACTGGATATCATCTCTGAGGGAACTGTATGGCTACTATTGTAGGCTGGATATAATCTCTGGGGGAAATGTATAGCTACTATTGTAGGTTGGATATAATCTCTGAGGTAACTGTATGGCTACTATTGTAGGCTGGATATAATCTCTGAGAGAACTGTATAGCTACTATTGTAGGTTGGATATAATCTCTGAGAGAACTGTATAGCTACTATTGTAGGCTGGATATAATCTCTGAGAGAACTGTATAGCTACTATTGTAGGTTGGATATAATCTCTGAGAGAACTGTATGGCTACTATTGTAGGCTGGATATCATCTCTGAGGGAACTGTATGGCTACTATTGTAGGCTGGATATCATCTCTGAGAGAACTGTATGGCTACTATTGTAGGCTGGATATCATCTCTGAGAGAACTGTATGGCTACTATTGTAGGGTGGATATCATCTCTGAGAGAACTGTATGGCTACTATCTTAGGGTGGATATAATCTCTGAGAGAACTGTATGGCTACTATTGTAGGGTGGATATCATCTCTGAGAGAACTGTATGGCTACTATTGTAGGCTGGATATCATCTCTGAGAGAACTGTATGGCTACTATTGTAGGCTGGATATCATCTCTGAGAGAACTGTATGGCTACTATTGTAGGCTGGATATCATCTCTGAGAGAACTGTATGGCTACTATGTAATGTAAAATTAGCTCCTCTAACAAATACAGTCACTATTTGATAAATGACAACTAGCAGCGAGCTTTCCTCTTTACCTTGTGATGACAAGTTTAGTACTTTTCTTTCCCCTCTTTCTTATTGACATGACAAAGGGTGGTTGTATGTTACAGGCGAAAGGGATTATAAGCTTATACAAAATAGAGAATTAGTTCCAGAAAACGGCACAGACCAGTGTATTTTAAGCCTCGTGTTTTGTCAACGATTGATACTTTCTAGTTGACTGAGGGCGGCCGCCTTAAGGGTGGTACATGGGAGAGCTTTGAGGAATGTCACAGAAGTCTAGAATCCCGGATTATTGAGAGGGTGGTTAGATATTTTTAAATACAGTAAAACCTTGGATTGCGAGTAACTTGGTTTGCGAGTGTTTTGTAAGACGAGCAAAAATTTTCAATAAATTTTAACTTGATAAACGAGCGATATCTCGCAATACGAGTAGTACTATGGTTGTGCTTTGTTTGCCGAGCAGTGTCATTGGATAGGTTCTTTGTTAAAGTCGCACAAAAATTAAAATATTCCAGTGAGCCAACATATAGCAGTGATTCCGTTAGTGACAGTGAAAGTCGTCCTAAACAATAACACACCTCCTCCTCTCCTCTCTCTCGTCCACCTCACACCAGCAACCATTAAATTTAATTAATAAATTTGATTACAGTACAGTTACATTTAAATAACGAAAATAAAAAAGGTATTAATCATTTTTAGATTAAATATTTTTGGGTTGTGGGACGAATCATCTGAGTTTCCATTATTTCTTATGGGGGAAATTCACTTTGATATACGAGTGCTTTGTATTACGAACATGTTTACGAAACGAATTATGCTCGCAATCCAAGGTTTTACTGTATTGTTTTCACAAAAATATAGGCAAAGGTTCTGAATAATTAATAAGTTTAAAGTACTTAAAAAAATGTGTAACAACTTTTATAAAACCCTATAGGGCAATCCCACCCACATTATCTAAAAAGTTCCGTTGTGACCCTTTCAAAACTTGACACCACTTGATATAGTAGTCTAGATCAGAGGTTCCCAATTTTTTTTGGCCACGGAACCCTAATTGATCATACTTTTTTTGGCGGAACCCCATTTTGATAATAACAAAAGTGATTGTACCTTGTAGTGTAGTTTGAATATTTTCATGTTTGACATGAAAAGAAAGAATAATTATAAATAAAAAATAATTAATATAAGTATTATAAAACATTTATCGTACAAAAAAAAGTAACTATTTAATGTGAAGAATGAAATTTTTTCACATATTTACTTATAATAGCACTAAAATTAGGCTTAATATCTGACAATTGAACGCGGAGATCTGGACTCGGAACCCCTTTGACCCTTCCACGGAACCCCAGGGTTCCGCGGAACACCTTTTGGGAAACGCTGGTCTAGATATGGGCTTATAGCTTTTAATTTAGTCTCAGAAGTACAAATTTTCGCGTAAAACGTAATTTATTAAAAAAAACTTTTGGCTAAACATTTAAACTTTCAAACCATTCAGAAACCTGCTAATAACTTTCGCCTACATTTTGATAAAAAAGATATTAAATTTTTTAAAACAACTTCTTGAATAACGCGGGATTTGTAAACGTCTGCAACGCGTGTCAGTGATCTTAGATGTACTAGCACCTTTAAAAATATAAAACAAGTTTGGCAACGCTGGTTAGTCGAGGTTGCCGGTAGCTCCTTCTTACCCAAGCACACCACCTTCAAACATAGCTGAGAGTGAGGAGATTTGGCAACGCTGGTTAGTCGAGGTTGCCGGTAGCTCCTTCTTACCCAAGCACACCACCTTCAAACATAGCTGAGAGTGAGGAGATTTGGCAACGCTGGTTAGTCGAGGTTGCCAGTAGCCCCTTCTTACATCAGCACACTACCTTCAGACATTGCTGAGAGCGAGGAAATTTGGCAACGCTGGTTAGTCGAGGTTGCCAGTAACTTCTTCTTACCCCAGAACACCACCTACAGACATAGCTGAGAGCGAGGAGATTTGGTAACGCTGGTTAGTCGAGGTTGCCGGTAGCTCCTTCTTACCCAAGCACACCACCTTCAAACATAGCTGAGAGTGAGGAGATTTGGCAACGCTGGTTAGTCGAGGTTGCCGGTAGCTCCTTCTTACCCCAGAACACCACCTTCAGACATAGCTGAGAGCGAGGAGATTTGGTAACAGTCAACCGAGAGAAAGCGAAGATAAAACTGCAGTTACCTCAGAGGTTTTTATTTTAGCACCACGTCTTACTACCCATTCGGGTTATACGCATATGAACTAATTAAGCTAGTAGTTTTAGGGGCAAGAAAGGTTATATTTGGATGAAGTTTACCCGCATTTGCGTGGAAGAAGAGTGGAAAACATTTGGGAAAACCCACCCTCAGTACACCCGACCGAGATGCTAACCTCTCCCCGTCATCGGCAGTGTAGTTTACTGCGAGAGTAGCGTGTCAGACCACGCGGCCACCGAAGCAGTTACCTCAGAGGTGATATCGGGTGCAGTCAGACTAACCGGGTGGAGAGAAATGGGGAGACAGTCGTACTTTGCCTTCATTTCCAACGCGGGGTAAAGAGGAACGAAGGGTTGGAAATTTAGTGTTTTTTTTTGTGGTCAGCAGAGGCCTTTCGGAATTAAAAACTGGACACGACTGAGGGGGATGTTAATGGTGGAAAGTTGGTAGCCATGACGTGTCCACCCCCTCCCCTCCATCCCTCCACACTCCTTGGTAGGGAGGAACATTTCAGTGGCGTTCTCATGGATGAGAGAGCGAATATATTCAGGAAATTTTATGGCGCCATTAAAATTCTTAGATGAAAAAATGAACATCGTTAGTTTAGTTCCATGAACTCGTTCCAGGGCCGCTGGAATGTGAGGCTGCTTGTTTGGAATTTGTTTCTGTTAATTTAGAAATTTGATGATGGGATGCCTTAATGTGTGAGGGGAAGGGACGTGGGTTCTGGCCTGTATATTTGCAGTTTTTGGGCCAAAATAAATATAAATATTGCTCAAGTAATCGCGCTTAGTTTAAATGCTCACACCAGGGGTCAATAAACGCCCCAGAGGTCCTGGACCATCTCTAACTCTAATTTCGCTGCTTTTTTGTCTATGCATATTAAATGTGTTCCTTTAAATCAACCCTCCTCAAATTATTTAATTACGTCCCCATCTTTATAGAAATAAAAAATACAATAGATAAAATATATATATTTTCTTATTTAATTATTTAATTTTCCCACACATATTTTTTTTAGCCCCACGTCTTACTACCTGTTCAGGTTAAACGCAGATATGATAATTTACTCTAATGGGGTAGGTAAGAGGAAGGACACATTTTAGAGATAACTTAACAGTATTTGCGTGGAAGGAGAGTAGAAAACCGTTTAGGGAAAAACCACCTTCAGTAGACCCAACTGGTATTTGAGCCCTGATCTTCAGAAGGCCAGTCATTCTTACACGAGAGTGACACAAATATTTATTTGAAAGTAACTTCTGATATATTTGTGAGTTTTTAAGCTTCAAAGGTCTTGAGGTAAAGTACTCGCCTCAGGAACCAATGTTCGTGGGTTCAAACCCAGCCAAGGTCGACAGATTTTCCTTGAGTGACAAAAATTCGTAGCACAACTTCCTTCGGAGGGGAAGTAAAGCCGTCGGTCTCGTGTCGATTGAGGCGTGTGCAAGAACAATGGAAGGAAGGGATGTGGGAATAACTTTACCGGCAAGTTTGACAGGCCTCTTCCACGCTCGCTCATAGAAACTCAGTGTGGAAGGCAACGGAGAACCACCACACTTTATGAACTCCCCTAGTGCACGGTATTTATACCGGATGGTGTGGGCAACACTAACCAGCTGAAAGATTGAGTGTATTCCCAGCTCTGGGATATAAATCACATCAAACAAACCTTCGGGTTGTTGACTTGAAGAAGGATGGAAAAGGAAGCAAGGAAATTGTTGGTATTTTTGTAGTTTTTTTGGCAAACTTTCTTTTTGCCAAAATAAATCAAATATTGCTCCAATATAAACAAAGTAATCTTCTTCACACGGTGATATCAACAGTTGTTGAATGTATCAAGAGCATAGCGGCATTAGATGACAAACTTTTTAAATGAAGATAAAAAGCTGTCATTAAATCCCATGACACCCTCGACAGATATTCAACAACTGATGATATCACCGTGTGAAGAAAATTAAACTAAGCCTTTATACCGAAACAAAACTTCATTTATTTTTGTCAAAAAAAATTACCTCAAAAAAACTGCACAAATATACCCCAATTTTCTTACGAATTGGCATATCTGACAGGTATAAAAGTTACTAGATTTGATTTTACGTATTCATACGTCAAGTCATGTGAGCTACAGATGCAACTTTTGATCAATAATATCAATACCTACAAAATAACGATAATAGTATAAAAACAAATATTCTGAGTTGTAGACAATTTAAAATAATACTTTTACTAAAACAAACTATTTAAGGATAAAAAAAGTACAAGCCCATTTTTGTGACAATGTCAGACTACTTTAGAATTTAAGTTCTTTAAGTTGAAATATGACACCTGGACACGGGAATCGAACCTGGGACCTTTGGCTTAGTACGTCAATGCTCTAACCACTGAGCTATCCAGGAATCCCGTCTCCAGGTGTCTTTTTCATTTTAAATAACTTGATATCTAGATGTGGCTATAGCCATAACTAACAAATATAATAGCCTTGATATTTGATCCATCATGATTATGGGTCATAACCCTTCATTAATTTAGAATTATTTAAATGTTTTTATATTTAAAACTTATTTATCAAAACGTAAATAAATCTTATCTTGACCTGCTGTGACGTCACAAGTAGGCAACGTCCTTAAGGATTTGAGGGATTCGAATATTCTAAGGGCCCATCACAAGTTAAAATAATAAATAAAATACAGTACTCTAAGTGATTTTTTAAAAATGGTGGGCAAACAAACAAATCAGTATTTTTTTGTTCCGATTCCACGCACGCGCAGAAACCCAACGCGCAGTTTGGCTCGTCTCGAAAACTTCCAGCTGTCACCACGAGGAGGGTTCGAGTTTCACTTGTTTTCCAAGATGGCGGCCGCGTGCGCCACGTGACAGATCATTTCGAGGGTAAGGTGAACTCCAGTTACGTCCCACTGGTCTCTCTCATGTTGATCCTAAAACCATCTTTTCCCAGGGTAATCTTACCCTGCACGTGACATTGGTTAGCTTGATGTACCCCTCCTTACCCCGCAAAACCACCCCTCCCGGATAAAAAAATAATATCTAAACAAACCGGTCTTGTTTGATTGTTAAAAAAAAAGGGGGCGGGGGACCATAAGCGATGTTTGTGCCTGTTGAGCAGTTGATACATTATTCAATGAGAAATTAAATGCAATACTCGTGTCTGTGTGTAGTGGCAGCTAGGGTACCCCCCTCCCCCCTCACTCTTCTACCCCCTACCCCCCTACCCCCTCCAACTATCCTTCCCCTTTCTTTGTCTTTCAGCGTCCTCAGCTACCAGGAATACGAAATAACGGCCGAGGAAAGGTAAATATTATATTATATTACAGGCTCGTCTCTTTGTAATAGGCTCCCTTAGCCGGGGAACTAACCATTCGTATCAGAGACGAACCCACGCACTTTTACAAACGATGCGTATGTATGTTATTTTAAAATGAATGGAACCTTTTGTAATATACTCACCTTTCCATTCCCACTGTATACTCTTTGCGAAAATTATTTCTTAAAAAAAGAAACGGTAGTTCTTTGTAGAGAGTTGATTTATGTGTTGTGGTTTTGGGTTTCACAGGGAACTATTTTTATATATATATATATATATAAGGTGTAATATAACGTTGAAAAGGTAATTTTTCTTTTATTAAAAAAAAATAATTTCATTCATACTTGACCATGAGAATAATTCCACCTAAAATAATTCTGGCATGAAATTGAATTTTTTTTTTCTACAGGTGAATGTGCAAACATCAAAATAATTGGAATGCGGGAAATAATTTTGAGTTTGTAGAGCGTGAGTGCAAATAAAGAGATTGCTCGCTGAAATCCCATTTAATATTCACGGGCATTCCATGAATGGGAATGTGTTTTCCCGTCATTTATCGGAGGTAGCCTTAATTTAGGCGTGCAGTGTCCGGCGGGATTTCAGCTGATCCTGAACGCCTGATTTATGTTCTTGGACTAAAATAAAGACTTAACAAATTACAACAAATTTATATTCTCTGATTCGCTTCTATGGCTGCATGGTTTAAGGCGTCACTCATGTTAGACTAGACTACCATGACAGGAATATCTCCAGAAGGTTTCGTTCTGTAACAACAACATAAATCTTTTTCCAGAGCAAAATAATTGAAAATTTCCAGATGGTAAATATTTTTGTCTCATATTTCTGATCATGTGGATTAAGCTCTAGACGCAAGCTATCGAGCAAGCCCTATGAATCCACACTTATGACCATGTGTACCTGGCTCTAGACGCATGTAGCAAGCCAGTCACAGTGAATGCACATCTTGACCGTGTGCACTGGCTCTAGACACAAGCTAGCGAGCCAGTCACAGTGAACCCACACCTCTGACCGTGTGTACCTGCTCTAGACACAAGCTAGCGAGCCAGTCACAGTGAATCCACACCTCTGACGTGGTACCTGGCTCTAGACACAAGCTACGAGCAGTCACAGTGAATCCACATCTCTGACCGTGTGTACCAGCTCTAATCGAGCTAACGAGCCGGCACAGTGAATCCACACCTCTGACCTGTGTACCTGCTCTAGACACAAACTAGCGAGCCAGTCACAGTGAACCCACACCTCTGACCGTGTGTACCTTGCTCTAGACCAAGCTAACGAGCCAGTCCAGTGAACCCACACCTCTGACCGTGTGTCCTAGCTCTAGATACGAGCTAACGAGCCGCAGCAGTGAATCACACCTCTGACCGTGTGTGCCTGGCTCTAGACACAAGCTACGAGCCAGTCACAGTGGATCATATCTCTGACCGTGTGTACCTGCTCTAGACACAAGCTAACGAGCCAGCACAGTGAACCCACACCTCTGACAGTGTGTACCTAGCTCTAGAACGAAACTACGAGCCGGCCGCAGTGAATCCACACCTCTGACCGTGTGTACCTGGCTCTAGACACAAGCTAGCGAGCCGGCAGCAGTGAGCCCACACCTCTGACCGTGTGTACCTGGCTCTAGACACAAGCTAGCGAGCCAGTCACAGTGAACCCACACCTCTGAACGTGTGTACCTGGCTCTAGATACAAACTAGCGAGCCAGCACAGTGAATCCCACACCTCTGACCGTGTGTACCTAGCTCTAGAACAAGCTAACGAGCCGGCAGCAGTGAATCCACACCTCTGACCGTGTGTACCTGGCTCTAGACACAAGCTAGCGAGCCAGTCACAGTGAACCCACACCTCTGACCGTGTGTACCTGGTCTCTAGATACAAACTAGCGAGCCAGTCACAGTGAACCACACCTCTGACCGTGTGTACCTAGCTCTAGATACAAGCTAGCGAGCCGGCAGCAGTGAATCCACACCTCTGACCGTGTGTACCTGGCTCTAGACACAAGCTAGCGAGCCGCGCAGTGACCCACACCTCTGACCGTGTGTACCTGGCTCTAGACACAAGCTAGCGAGCCAGTCACAGTGAACCCACATCTCTGACCGTGTGCTACCTGGTTCTAGATACAAACTAGCGAGCCAGTCACAGTGAACCACACCTCTGACCGTGTGTACCTAGCTCTAGAACAGCTACGAGCCGGCAGCAGTGAATCCACACCTCTGACCGTGTGTACCTGGCTCTAGACACAAGCTAGCGAGCCGGCCGCAGTGAGCCCACACCTCTGACCGTGTGTACCTGGCTCTAGACACAAGCTAGCGAGCCAGTCACAGTGAACCCACACCTCTGACCGTGTGTACCTGGTTCTAGATACAAACTAGCGAGCCAGTCACAGTGAACCCACACCTCTGACCGTGTGTACCTGGCTCTAGACACAAGCTAGCGAGCCAGTCACAGTGAATCCACACCTCTGACCGTGTGTACCTGGCTCTAGACACAAGTAGCGAGCCAGTCACCGTGAATCACACCTCTGACCGTGTGTACCTGGCTCTAGACACAAGCTAGTGAGCCAGTCACCGTGAATCCCACCTCTGACCGTGTGACCTGCCTAGACACAAGCTAGGAGCGCCAGTAATCCACACGAACAAGCGCCATGAAAACTGAACTCCTGCGACCTTTATCTTCCTTCCATTCCGCGGTGCTCAACTATGAGAAATCGCTCCTTCCCTGCGGTACCGGGCCTATGAGAGATTGCCGTGCCAAAGTACGGTCATCCCCGTGCAATAAAGGAGGTGTTTTATCGTCTCTCGCCTTGCCTCCGGTGATAAACTCGGAGAGTGGGGCGGGCTGCTGCCAAAAAGGGCCGTGTAGCAACTGGGGAGCTGTGGTCTCGCCTTTTTAAACAAAGAAACTTTTACTTTGTTTTGGGAAAGGATGTCCGTTTATAACATCATCTGCTGTTGGATTACTCAAACACTGTTATTACCACTCCCGGGCGTTCGTAAGGGATGTGCCTGTCTAAAGACGTGTCTTTGCGTTTTATTAATAATAATAATAATAATAATAATAAATATAATAATAATAATAATAATAATAAAATATTTAGCACCGTGTCTTACTACCCGTTCGGGTTATACGCTTAAGTACTAATTACGCTAGTGGATTAGGAATTGGGAAGGTTGAATTTAGAGGAAGTGAACCCGCATTTGCGTGGAAGGAGAGTGGAAAACCATTTAGGAAAAACCACCCCCAGTTCACCCGACCGAGATTCGAACCTCAATCTTCCCGTCCTCAGCGGTTGAGCTTAACACGACTAGCGCGTTAGCCAACTACGCCACCGAGGTAGGTTTGCGTCTTATTGTATCGTATGATATGATCTTTATGTTTTAAATGTAACACCCTGTCCTAAATATGGAGTAAACAGTAGGACGTAACAGCTGACTAATATCTGTACTGCCCGTTTGTGGGTCTGCGCAGGATAAAACACCGGGTCATCGGGTACTTGTGCGGAGGGCATCCGTCGTGCCCAAGGTACCGAGGTTCTATCCTTGTAGGACCAGCGAGTGTGTCAGTCAGACCAACGGTTAAGCATTTCTTACCTAACCAGTTCTTCGCGAGCTCATAAGTAAAGTCTTTATATCTCTTTTTGTAAACTTCTTATAACATCACATTTTGTTAGTTAGTAGTTTTAATAGAGCCTAAAAACTAAAGCCGTTTATAAATGACGAGCCCACATATATTATATTTAGCCGCTTCCCCCATCCTGGCCACAGCCCATCTTGACAGTTAGGGCCCCACAGAACATGGGGAGGCGACATAAAACACAAATTGTATTTACATTATTCATTTGCAATTTAGAATATTTAAACCCTTCAGGCAGTTTGGAAGTCAGTACATTTCTTCTATTTTAAATGCGCTTACCGGGTGCGTTGGACGTTGAAACCAAAACGGAAAGAGCTGATCTACACTGAGTTTTCGTTCTAAGAGAAATACACCTTTTCCTTAGCACAGGGCTAGTGTCGTCACATCCGTAAATGAAAAGTTAAGTCTTCATCCAAAATCGAAAACTTTTTTTAGAGCATATAAAAAAATTGGAAAACCATTTTATTTTTCTCAAAGCTGTAAGAATTGACCCAATTTTTAAAAATTATTGGTTTTGATCAAGTGAAAGAGTTGATTTAGAAGTGTTGATTCAGTGAAAGTGTCGGATTTAGAAGGTGTTGAACCAAGTGAAAGTGCTTGTTTTAGAAGGTGTTGAACCAAGTGAAAGTGTCTGTTTTAGAAGGTGTTGAACCAAGTGAAAGTGCTTGTTTTAGAAGGTATTGAACCAAGTGAAAGTGCCTGTTTTAGAAGTGTTGACCAAGTGAAAGTGTCGTTTAGAAGGTGTTGAACCAAGTGAAAGTGCTTGTTTTAGAAGGTTTGAACCAAGTGAAAGTGCCTATTTTAGAATGTGTTGACCAAGTGAAAGTGCGGTATCTAGAAGTGTTGAACCAAGTGAAAGTGCCTGTTTTAGAATGTGTTGACATGAGTAAAGTGCCTGATTCTAGAAGGTGTTAAACCAAGTGAAAGTTGTTGATTTGAGGGGTGGACCAAGTCGAGTTAATTGTAGGCAGTAGTGAGAAGTGAAATCCTCATAGAAACAGGTATGTAAACCAAACGAGCGCCCTTGTTCTTAATCATGGGTGCGCAAGTGTTTTGTTTCATGAAGGATTGAACCAAGTGAAAGTGCAAGGCAGTAGTCGGGGATTAGCGGGGACATTTGTAAGGACGTTACTGGAGTCTACTGGACTCGTCCATCCTCATTCCCCAAGAGGGGAGGAGGGGAGTGCTGGCCTCTGAGAGGATCGAGAGCGCGGAGGAGGTCATCTTCAGACCACGAGAGTCTGGTTTGAATCCAGAGCGACATACGAGTGTTTCGGAGTTCACTAAAAGGGCTATCCACTTACGTTTAGCAGCTCAAGGAAAGAAATCAATAAATTGCTGGTGGAAGTTTAATTTTAATTTGAGGTTTTTAACGTGCACTTTCTAAGCCCGTGTTGTATCAACGACTTACAAACTATAGTCTGATTTTGGTAGTAAGAATAGTAGTTGTGTTACTAAAGTTACTTCAACAATTCTAATATAATCAAAACATCATGTCATGTTATCTGAAGCTGTCCCTGTTGATAGATATTATGATTACCTATAAAATAACACAAATAACGAAGTTAAATGTTATCAATGTTGGTCACAAAGACATATGTTTGTATTTTCTCTACTGCTCTTATAACTTAACCTAACAGCGACATTCTGCAACAACCAGCCAGCACTAACGCACCAGGGACGCATATTTTGGCCTAAAAATTGAAGCCAGAAGTCATTTGGCCTAAAGTAGGTTGGTCTAAAATCGTTTGGCCCAAAGTCATTTGGCCTAAAATATATTTCTAATACAAAACATCGATCTTCTTAAGTTCACTCAAAGTCATTTGACCTAAAATAAATTTCGAATGAAAAAAAAATCACGTTGTTAAGTTCTCCAAAAGTCACTAGCCTAAAGTCATTTGGCATACACTTTAGGCCAATGACTTTAGGCCAAATGACTTCAGGTCAAATGACTGCTACCCCTAACACTGATATCACAATACTTGCCCAAAACTTTCCCTGCACCATCAGTTACTTTCTAATCGAAAGGAACGGGTTAAGTAGGGTTAATTCTAAATAAATGTACCAGCATTTACTACAGGATTCGCCAGCTGGCCCCTCTGATCAAAGTATAATTTATTTAATACCAATGCAGTGGTTTTACCCAACTCTTGCAGAAAGAGGTGATAAAGTTCCCTATTTTTAAAAATGTTACTATTGTTTACAAAGTTGTTTGTTTATATAAATTTATATCCCAGTGAGAATGAAGCGGCGAAGCGATAATTATTTAAAAAAATTAGCACCGCGTCTTACTACCTCCGAGCTATACGCTTATGTACTAATTACGCGAATGGTTTTAGGAACTAGTAAAGTTATATTTAGAGGAATTTTACCCGCATATGAGTGGAGAGAGAGTGGAAAACCATTTTGGAACAAAATACTCTCAGTACACTCGACCGAGATTCTAACCTTGATCTCCCTGTCATTGTCAGTCTAATGTACTGTGAGAGTAGAGCCTTAAACCATGCGGCCACGAAAGTGGGTCTTAAGTAATTAATGAATTAATGTTCACTAAGCGAGATGTACAGACTGGGTATAAGTATTTTTAAAGTTGTAGAGATATTTTTACAAGACATGAACGTATTCTACCTTCTCTTTAGGGATGATGACAGTAATAAAACCTGATTTGTGGGTCGTGAGGTCTAAGGCGTTACCCTCGCAATAGACCAGACTGTCGATGACGGGACCATCGGGGTTTTAATCCCAGTCGGGTGTGTTTCCCCAAAATGGTTTTCCACTCTCTCCCTTCACTCAAATACGGGTACACTTCTTCTAAATTCAACCTTCCTAATCAATAACACATTATTGTAGTTATTACAATATTTGTATAATCCTAACAAGTTGTGATAACAAAATACCACTCTCAGCCCGCGGGCCTATGTTCCGTCACGTGACGTCCTCTCCCCCTGGCAAGCAGACAACCCGTGACACGTGGCCTGGTAATTCAATGAAGGACTCGGAGATGCTATCAGATAATGGCTGGGACTCAGGGATTACTGTATCTAAGTCTACATCTACATCTGCATCTAGAGTCAATTCGTCACTAGAGTGTAGGTAACTGACGGCTAACAGAGACTATTAGATCTACTCGCATGTATCCATACGTCAAACCACAAGATCTGTAAGACCAAATTTTGAGTTGTCACTCTTAACAGTAAAATCTTTCACAACAAACAATTGGTTTTTAATTATTATTTTATTTTGATTGTTTTTACATTATTGAAACACGAAATTATGAAAATAACCTTTGGATGTTTCTTTTTGTCGAAGTGGTTTACTTAGAAATATTTTACAAACGAGAGTCACTAAAAGGGTGCGTCCTTTTCACAAATTAAGATGGTGAACAGGTTGAGACGTAGGTGGATGACGACGTCTTACCAACTGTATTTGGTTGTGTTAATGCGCATATGTTTACAAAATGAAAAAGTTTTATTTTGAAACTAACATTTTGTATGGCTCTTTCTCTAAGTTATAGAAATCCATTTATTTATTTATTTTTATGGCCAGTTATAGCAAGATACAGTTAGTGTGAATATAATACTTTATAATTTATTATGTATATATTAGTTTTATTAATATATTTTGTTAGAATGAGTGGCCACCACTGTTAGCGATGATATCGCCAACTTCTGGGGATAGAGGGTGTCATGTTGTCGGCACAATGAGCCCTTCAGCCGTTATCCTCAGTTTTCTAGGCCAGATCCACTACTTTTTCATTAAATAATCTCCTCATTAGTCCTTACGAGGCTGAGTTGACCCCACTCCAGACCCACAGAGAGATTCTGTAAGCACTAGGGATCGAACCCGGGACCTCTGGATCTGTAGCCAGGAACACTGACCAGTAGACCACAGAAGCAGTCAGAATATTTATAAAGTTAAATTACTCATATGAGTTCGAATTTTGAATTAAACTACAATCGAATACAAAATTGAGATTTATTTGGATTTAAAATTTTGAACCTAATACGAATATTTTAAATATTAAGATTTGGAATTGAGCAAGATTCGGATTTATATTCAAAATTACGAGGTTTCAGATGGTCTTACAGTTTTTATAACTAGAACATTTTGGGGTTGGGGTAAAAATAAACAAAATACAGCTTGAGCAAGCAGGGATTAGTTCAGTTTTCTTCACAGAGTAATCTCAACAGTTGTTGAATAATCTGTCGCGGATTGAGCGGCATTTGTCGAGAAACATTTCCTGTTCGAAAACCTCGAGCAAGGCTCATATGTTATATTTTATTTCACATCACAGACAACGCTAATGCACACATTAACTGTCTTCGTGTCCCCATGGGTGTAGAAATATATATTTTATATGTAACTAAAGGTGGTTGATTGGTTACTTTTCCAAACCCTCGGAGAAAGAAGTATTGTGATCATCAAACAAAATATGTATATTAAGATTTTGATAAATGTCGACGTTTCATGACCCCCTTAATCCGAAAAAGCGGGTTTCACAAGGCCGTCTGTATCTCCAACTAGAGCCGAAATCATTTTACCAATCGGGCTAGTACTTGGTATCTTGGGTTTTCATAAAATTTCCCCAAAGATGAGCTGTGATGTGTGTATTGTTCTAGAGATGAGCTGTGAGGTGTGTATTGTTCTAGAAACGAGCTGTGACGTGTGTATTGTTCTAGAAACGAGCTGTGACGTGTGTATTGCTCCAGAGATGAGCTGTGAGGTGTGTATTGTTCTAGAGATGAGCTGTGAGGTGTGTATTGTTCTAGAGATGAGCTGTGAGGTGTGTATTGTTCTAAAAACGAGCTGTGACGTGTGTATTGCTCCAGAGATGAGCTGTGACGTGTGTATTGTTCTAGAACGAGCTGTGACGTGTGTATTGCTCCAGAGATGAGCTGTGAGGTGTGTATTGTTCTAGAAACGAGCTGTGACGTGTGTATTGCTCCAGAGATGAGCTGTGACGTGTGTATTGTTCTAGAACGAGCTGTGACGTGTGTATTGCTCCAGAGATGAGCTGTGACGTGTGTATTGTTCTAGAAGCGAGCTGTGACGTGTGTATGCTCCAGAGATGAGCTGTGAGTGTGTATTGTTCTAGAGATGAGCTGTGAGGTGTGTATTGTTCCAGAGATGAGCTGTGACGTGTGTATTGCTCCAGAGACGAGCTGTGAGGTGTGTATTGCTCCAGAGATGAGATGTGACGTGTGTATTGCTCCAGAGATGAGCTGTGACGTGTGTATTGCTCCAGAGATGAGATGTGACGTGTGTATTGTTCCAGAGTGAGCTGTGACGTGTGTATTGCTCCAGAGACGAGCTGTGAGGTTCAGGACTTGTGGTTGTGTTCCCTCTAATCCCGCACAGGACAGCTCCGAGCCTGTGAAGTTGTTGTCTCGGGGTTGAGGGAGATAGACTCCGTCAAATGGGCCGGAGAGTCGCCGGGCGGCGAGAGGTTAGGTTAGGATCGTAAGGTCACAAATAAACAGCGCCTCTTACTACCCGTCTGGGCATATCAGCCTATTTAACGATTGGTGTGGGAGCTAGGAAGGTGGTATTTAAAGGAAATATACCTACGTTTGCGTGGAGGAGGTTGGGAGACGAATCAGGAAAAAAGCTTCCAGTTAACCAGACCAAGATTCGAACTCCCCTCTGTGATAATCTAGTCTATTGTGAGCGTGAACGCCTACAGTCCAATTGTCATAGGAAGGTCCTTTTAGAAAATACAAACATATTTCCCTGTAATCAACATTGAAAACATGTTACTATATTATTATTATTGTTATTTTATAGGTATTGATAATATATATCAAAAATGGTAGCTGCAGATCACATGATGACTATGAACTTGTAATGACAAACTTGGGACTTCGAGTAAATGCCCAGTCTACGCGTTTGCTTTAATTAATATAATGAGAAGGGGAATAAAATGGATATGTACCCACATTCACATGGAGGGGGTGAAAAACCTTTCAGGAAAATACATCCTAAGTAACCAAGCTTAGGTTTAAGCCCTGACTTAAAAATAAGCTTGATACTTAGTCCATTCTTCCACCGATACCTAGTCGACAGCTACAGTTCTAACCTTGTTGTCTTATTACCAGCCTGGTATGTGTGATTGTTGTCTTTTACCGACCTATGTGTGTGTGTGTGTGATTGTTGTCTTGTTAACGACCAGTGTGTGTATTGTTACCTTGTTACCGACCCAGTGTGTGATGTTACCTTGTTACCGACCTAGTGTGTTGATTGTACCTGCCCGACCCAGTGTGTGTGATTGTTACCTTGTTACCGACCCAGTGTGTGTGTGATTGTTACTTGTTACCGACCTAGTGTGTGTGATTGTTACCTTGCTACCGACCCAGTGTGTGTGTAATGTGATGGAAGACGCTTGTTAATACACAGTCAAATGGGCCCCGTGCCAGCACTGTTCGCTGAGTTACGACCGTCTAATGGGGTATAAAGTCCCAGTTATCCCAACGCGAGGGTGCTCCAATCCTTATTAATACCAAACTTAACCTAACATAAAACTCTCCAAAGGTTTATGTGAGCACCTAGATTTGTTCACCCTGAAAGGCAGCAACCTTACCTTGAAGAGTTCCACTATGGTACAATCTAAGATGGGCATAGTGTAACTAATCGCTCGAGGTAGGTTCTGCTACATTTCAGGATTGATGGAGTGTAAATAAACTGTCCCCGTCCACCTAAATAAACCCTCATCTCTATATTTATTTTTTATTTGTCTATTTAGCACCACGTCTTACTACCCGTTTGGGCTGTAACGCTTAAGTACTACGCTAATGTGTTAGGAATTGGGAAGGTTGAATTTAGAGGACGTAAACCCGCATTTGCAGGAGGTTAAGAGGAAGACAATTTAGGGAAAACCACCCCCCTGTTCACCCAACTGAGATTCGAACATCGATCTCCCCGTCCTCGGCAGCCTAGTCAACATGAAACTAGCGCGTTAGCTAGCTACTGGTATTGATCTCCATAGAGAGCCCACTTTCTGTCCACCAACATTGATGAAAATAACTAACATTTGACTTTCTAAAAATATGTTTTATTTTTTTAATAACTAAACAGTTATGCTACAAACTTATATTACTAATCAAACGGGCTAAAAATGTAAATACAGTTGTAATATTTGTTTTTTTCTAGCGTATGACATATTTGACCGTGAGAGATACTGTATCTAGTTCTGCCCCTGTATGTAGACTATTAGTCGCTCTGGAACATTGCCCCTTGGAGGTTGTCTACACGTCATATCACAATGTGATGTGATGATTGTGATTGTGAAGGTTTGAAGCTGGTTCTATATAAATACATACAACATTGGCGAAACAAAAATTAGAAAGGAAAAATAAGAATTTCGAAAAATATTATTACGTTATTGAAAGGACACAACACCCAATTTTAAAAAAAAAATAATTTAGAAACTGATAAGAACCTGAATGAACCTAATTCAAGTTTTGGTTCCATATTGCAATTTATTTTTAGGATTCATGTTGCGGTTCTGGTTCCTTAAAAAAACCTCTTTTTAGCTACCGCGTTCCTCACTAACTAGTGGCCTTAGGGATCAGGAAGGTTTTATTTATAGGAAGTGTACACGCATTTGCGTGGAAAACCGTTTTGGGAAAACCACCTTCAGGACACCTGACCGAGATTCGAACCTCGAACTCCCGGTCATCGTCAGTCTAGTACTACTGTGAGAATAGCGCCTTAGACCATGCGGCCACCGAAGCGGGTAAACAACGGTTTATTTCTATTATTCAGTTCTGATTCCCAGTTCGATTCCCTGGTATAAACCTCTATTTCTCAAAATTGAACATTTCTTAGACATTTACAAGACAGGATAAATTCGACTGCAGAACTTGTCGAAAGTTTTCTTATTTTCCCTAAATATAGGCTAACATTTGTATGAAAATGTAAGTAAATACTCCTCGCGATTGCAAACCATATTGTATTGATTTTGATCATGCCACCTCCTCCAACCAATGGGATTGGTAAAGTTAACATAAGACTAAACAATTCTAATAAGTGTATTCATTATTTGTTAATGCTTGTGTTGATATTCACTTGGTATTTCAGTTGGTGCTGCGGCAACCTTCCGGACAGAGCTGTACGGCGTTTTGCATCCTAGAATATCTCCCGGCGTTTTTTTAAAAAATGCGACAGACAACAAAAGCCACGGCTTATAAAACATACTTTCCCCCGAGTCTTCACTGAATTCTGTGAGGGGAGTTTCTTTAGGATAAATTGGTACAACTCATAGAAAACTCTGTGACACGATCTTTCATAAACACCGCGAATAATATCTCTGTGAGTGCGAGAGCTACTTAGATTTATTTAATCTTCATTGAGCTATTAGATTTATTTCGAGCCATTCACAAAGTAATAATAACTAGACAGACACACCTTGCCTAAAACATCCCTTGTTTATGGGGGAGTTGAAACTATATACTCACATATTGTAACAAAGGAATAAAAAAAAGCTTTTATTTTTTATGTTACATCGATAAACTCGCCAATACTCGAATGGCAAACTTTTTGTGAAATTAACTTCAAGTCATTACACTGACTAGTTAAAAAGTGAAATACCATTAGATTTAAAATGTTCTGGAGTAATGAGAACATATTCAAATGGTCATCCCACTTGAGGATAGTTGATAAAATAGCTTTTAGGTGTCTGTGTTTTCATGAGTCTTTATTTGTATTAGTTTAGAAGGTGTTGGTTCATTTGTTTCTCTAAGGCTGTGGTTCTTGATGCTATGGTAATCAGATGTACTGCGGTGAGCATTTATAACATCCTGTTAGAAGAAGTTTTATTGTAAAGATATATTTACATTTATATTTCTGTATGAAATAATTAAATAAAGAACCATTTCCTTACATACATGAGAATGAACATGATACTATGTTTATTTATCATGCATATTAACGTAACTAAATAAATCATTTGATTGTTGTAATTTTGGTTAAAGTTCATCGCAAAAAATACGTTCGAAGAATCAATATGTCCTGTTTTTATTTATAAATTTTGGTAGCCCCTGCTCTAGACGACCTCTGTCTAGTATGAAATGACCTGTGTTTAGTGTGAAATGACTGCTCTGTGTCCTGTGTCTAGTGTGAAGTATCCTGCTCCTGATGTCCTGTGTATAGTGTGAATGACCTTTTCTAGTGAAATGACCTGTGTCTAGTGTAAATGACCTGTTAGTGTGAAATGACCTGTGTCTAGTGTAAATGAGCTGTGTTAGTGTGAAATGACCTGTGTCCTAGTTGAAATATCCTGTGTCTAGTGTGAAGTGTTCTGCACCTGATGTCTTGTGTATAGTGTGAAAATGTTCTGCTCCTGATGTCCTGTGTTAGTGTGAAGTGTCCTGCTCCTGATGTCCTGTGTTAGTGTGAAGTGTCCTGCTCCTAATGTCCTGTGATAGTGTGAAGTGTCCTGCTCCTGATGTCCTGTGTATAGTGTGAAGTGTCCTGCTCCTGACATGTCCTTGAGCAGGCAATATCTCACCTTCAAGAGCCTTGTTCCTGGAGAGCAGTGCGAGCAGCACGTCCGGGTTGGGGGGTCCGGGCAGGTCAGGCGCTCCAAGGGGTTCTGGCTGGAGGTAGAGGGGCCCGCACCAAGTGGCGAGGGGACCCCCCACCAGCCCCATCCCCACCAACCCGGGGGCGGCAGCGGGCTTGGCTGCACCGCCGCTGACATAGAGAGACCAGGCCCGCGGTGGATAACGTGGTGGCGGCGGTGGGTGGGCCAGGCCGTCACCGAAGCATGGGCGCCGCCACTGGGCCGGCAGGGTGACGGCTGGGGGGCGGAGACCCTGGATACTAATCTCTGACTGTCTGGACGGCTACTATGCCTCCTCGAACACCAGATATTCTAGATGTTGACAAACACCTTCAAGCAACCACACAAGTCTCCCTCCGAAACACCTAAACACCTTCAAGCAACCACACAAGTCCGCCCCCGAAACACCTGAACACCTTCAAGCAACCACACAAGTCTCACCTCCAAAACACCTAAACACGTTCAACAACCACCCAAGTCTCACCTCCAAAACACCTAAACACCACACAGATACCGCGTTCCCGGACACAAAATGTCGTCAACAGCCCTCCTCCTCGTCGACCGCACACGGAATGTTGATCCAATACTTGTCTGTCCACAGAACATGACGAACACAAACTATTTGTTCTTGCTCCTGCTGAACTTATTTAGATTTTTCATAATCTCACGAATATTGTAAACGTTTCTTTTACAAACGAGAGAACGTCGACTGGGTTTTAAAATACACACACTTTTCAAAACTTTGATGCTCTTAAAACGACACACGTTTAGTTTTTAAAGTGTGGTCGATGGAGTACAAATCAAGTGTTTTTTCGGGAAGGTGTAGCACCATTTTCTACGAAACAAACTTTAAACTCTCGAACTAATGCAAACAAATGAATCGTTGTCAGTAATTATGTAAAGAGTTCCATCGGCCGGTATTTCACCTGAGAGAGGTCACGTCATTCGCACGTTGATCGCTCTGAGTCACGAAATTTGTCAATAACCGACCACCGTTCCGTGCAGACCGGTAGACACGACACATTTGCACCGGCATTCGTTGCTATCCCGGACTGGGATGAACTCCCGCTCGACCTGGCAACTAGACGCGCCGTGCGACACTCGTGGAGATGCTAGGGGAAGAACAGACGCCCGGCGTCCTTCCAACCTTCCCTACACAGACACACACACACACACGATCGCGTGGCGTCGGTACCGATCTTAGAACCTTGTGCTCCCTCTGACAGAACCTTTCCCGGTTCTAGGGATAGGACACTCGAGGAGTAACTGAACCACGAAACTCGCTCGCCATTTGGAGCAAACCGGTTTTAATGAACGTCACTAAGAACCTTATTATTTAAATATTGAGTATTTTAACTATGTTTCTGTATTTTATCTTTATTCATATTTCATACTGTGTTTTCCCTCACTCCATCCAGGCGCTCAAGTCAACGGACACAAAGTTTTATATCGCCAATAGGTGTTTGTTTTGACGAGACGCGAGTTTTTTTTTCCCTCCACAATGTTTCTCAGCCTGTTCTCACTGACCACGTTTAAGCTGTCACCCCGGATAATCCAACCTGTTAATCTCCCCCCTCGCCTTCTCTTGACCTTCGTTCCGGGTTTCCAACTCGCGACCCGCGGAGATCGTGCAGACTAAGGGGTCACTCGTACGCGACACTCGTAGCCGACTTTCAACCCGGCTTTAATTTTCTCTAAGTGCATCTGTGATTCAACCTTCTGGAACCCATAAACCCACCCCCTCCCTCTCCCCCCTTGCCCCGGCCTCGCATCCGCCATTATTGTCCATCAGTCTTGATTAGAGATTGCGTCACACCGGGGAGGGTTGGGGTGACGTCACAAGACGGCGCACGCGCGTCGCGACGCTGGTGTCAGGCGCATGCCAGCACTAGGAGTGAGCATATCCGCCCCTTTTAGGACTAGCGAGGGGGGGTTCGGGGTGACAAATATGGGGCCCGCGACTGGCGGGGGCAAGCGCTAGTCCAGGAGTAGGGAGGTATATATTTGGAAGAAATATACCAGCATTCACCTTGAGAGATAATTAAGAGCCACAATTTTTATGTCGTGTTCTTGCCACGTCTTATCTTACGTCCGGATAACATGAGTTTTAATTACGTCAGTAAGGTAGGGATGAGGAAGGTGAAATTTAGAGGTGTAGCTGTATTGTGTTGATAGAGAGTGGAAAACCATTTAGGTAGGACCCCCCTCAGTACACCTGACTGGTAATCGAACCCATATCTCCCCGTCATCGGCAGTGTAGTCTGTTGCGAGAGTGACGCCTTAGACGATTCAATCACTGAAGTGGGTGGGGGAGTTATGCAAGTTAAAAATACCCTCAGTTCCCCCTCTCGCCCTGAAAGGTATTTGAACCCTGACCTCTTCATCCCTGAGAAACCAGACCAGACGATATGAGCCTGACGTCTAACCCGCACGTCCAACGAGGGTTATGTGTTTTCAAGTAGCTCAGGGATGTTCTACCTCTCTCACTAAGTTGTAAAGTCTCCCTCTGACTCTATCTCACCAAGTTGTAAAGTCTCCCTCTGACTCTATCCACCAAGTTGTAAGTCTCCCTGACTCTATCTCACAAGTTGTAAAGTCTCCCTCTGACTCTATCTCACCAAGTTGTAAAGTCTCCCTCTGACTCTATCTCACCAAGTTGTAAAGTCTCCCTCTGACTCTATCCCGCCAAGTTGTAAAGTCTCCCTCTGACTCTATCTCACCAAGTTGTAAAGTCTCCCTCTGACTCTATCCCGCCAAGTGTAAGTCTCCCTCTGACTCTATCTCACCAAGTTGTAAGTCTCCCTCTGACTCTATCCCGCCAAGTTGTAAAGTCTCCCTCTGACTCTATCTCACCAAGTTGTAAAGTCTCCCTTTGACGTTATAACCGCCCCGAGTTGAATTCCTCCCCGTCATGGTGAGGGCTGAGGAGGGGCGAAGGGCTGTTATCTCGCCCCATTTGACCCTGGGCTCGTGTCCAGACGGGAGGGGATGTCTACCTCCAACCCACTCCAATTTCACCACCACAGTCAATCCCTCACACTCAAGGAAACATTTTTATTTATTATCTTTCGTTATTTTGTTTCCGAAGCACTAGCTAAATCCTTCCTACAAGAGGAGTGGAGGTAACTGACAGCTAGAAGATCTATTCTCATGTATCCATACGCCAAACCACATGATCTACAAGACCATATGTTGAGTTGCTATCACTTTTGACGGTCAAAACTTTCACAACAAACAATTTGTTTTCAATATTTTTCTTTTCTTTGAACCGTTCTTACATTAACTAAACAGGAACTTCTGAAAATAACCGTTTGAATGTTTCTTTACTGTGAAAACGGCGTCTGTGGTTCACTTGGAAATGTTTTACAAACAAGATCCTGTAAAAGGCCGCATTCTCTTCACAAATTAAGATCACAAACTAGACTAAATAAGGGCTGTTGATGTCATAAAACCGTCTAGTGGTCTAGGGTAAGTGTCAGACCTCTGTGCTGGGGGTCCGGGTTCAATCCTCGTCCGGCACAGATTTATCTGATTGCCAACCTTCTTCACCTCTGACAAGACGTGTATTAATCACAACTTGTGAATGTGAGGAATGCCAGCCTCCACGTGGTTCGGATTCCACGTTAAACTGTAGGTCTCCATTTCATCTCACAATCACCCTACCATTACACATTAGCGTAAGTGCGTATAACCGAACGGGTAGTAAGACGCGGTGCTAATAATAATAATATTTTGAAACTAATATTTTGTATGGCTCTTCCTCTAAGTTTTAAAAAACATTTATATATTTTTGGTTGACAGTTATAAGAAGATACAAGTGGGAATATTACACTTTTTAGGTTATTATTTCATAAACTATAGTAAATTTTGCTGTCACAACAGCAAAAGAAAGAGCATAATAGTTTTATTAATATATTTCATTACTTCATTACGTTATACAAAATCCAATCATACATTAATACTTATGTAAGCGTTATTAGAAGCTTTTATTAACAATTTTGAATGCTAATATAATGCTATATTAGTAAAAAAATAACAATAATAACAATATCTAAATATAGTGACTTTCACTCAATGTTTACAATAAATAACCTTCTGCTATATATCACCACCTCTCCTACCGTAGATAGGGTATAGTTGTCATCACCGCTCCTACCGTAGATAGAGTATAGCTGTCACCACCTCTCCTACCGTAGATATAGTATAGCTGTAACCACCTCTCCTACCGTAGATATGGTATAGTTGTCACCACCTCTCCTACCGTATACATGATATAGCTGTCACCACCTCTCCTACCGTAGATAGGATATATCTGTCACCACCCTCCAACATGGCTGAGAGCGAGGTGATATTGGGTGTAGTTAACCGAGAAAGAGGTGATATTGAGTGTAGCTAATCGAGAAAGAGGTGATATTGGGTGTAGTTAGCCAAGAAAGAGGTGATATTGGGTTTGTCAGTGACATGGCTCAAATATAGCAAGCTGTACTAAAGTTGGATTTTGCTCAATTGTTTCTCAATTCCTTTACACGCAAGGGTACACTTATCCTAAATCCTACACTCCACCTTACTATCCTATCAGTGAAATTAAATCGAGTACAGCCGGGATGGGGATTAACCCGCGTTAGAAAATAATAAGTAGATATGAAGTTACCAACGAATTAAATTGTCAGTGGTGCGTCGTGAAGTGTTTCCAGGGTAAGCAGAACTTGTTCAAACTGTAGGTCTACCTGTCACATGTCCTCATCACTCAGTAGAGCACACATTGGTCAGGTATCGACCGGAATATATTCCCGTGGGAGGTATATAAGGCTACTCGCACATTGGAACCGACCACGTGCGACTAGAGGTTGTACGCAAGCGCACGAAGTCACCAGATCAATCCTGACAAGAGACAAAGGGCGAGAGTCCTCACACTGGAGGTGACTCGATCGTACGACTAGAGGTTGTACGCAAGCGCACGAAGTCATCAGATCAATCCCAACAAGAGACAAAGGGCGAGAGTCCTCACACTGGAGGTGACTCAGTCGTACGACTAGAGGTTGTACGCAAGCGCACGAAGTCACCAGATCAATCCCAACAAGAGACAAAGGATGAGAGTCCTCACACTGGAGGTGACTCGGTCGTACGATTAGAGGTTGTACGCAAGCGCACGAAGTCATCAGATCAATCCCAACAAGAGACAAAGGGCGAGAGTCCTCACACTGGAGGTGACTCAGTCGTACGACTAGAGGTTGTACGCAAGCGCACGAAGTCACCAGATCAATCCCAACAAGAGACAAAGGATGAGAGTCCTCACACTGGAGGTGACTCGGTCGTACGACTAGAGGTTGTACGCAAGCGCACGAAGTCACCCAATCAATTCCAACATGAGACAAAGGACTATAGTCCTCACACTGAGGTGACTCAGTCGTACGACTACGCGTGTATTGTTCCAACCTGCGACCAGATCCCAACAAGTTAAGATTTTCCTTGAAGTTGTACGAGCTGACTAGTCATTTCGCCTGTGTTTTGGTTTTACAAATTTCTAAAATGGAAACAGGAAATTTGCTAAGTCTCGTTTTCGAAAGGAGGTGCCTTTGGGGTCAAAAACATACCATTCGAGAGACGGCCAGAGAGATGCGTGGTATTTTTGTTTGATCCACTCATTCCTCCTTCGACAATTTCTTTATTGTCAGATCCACAGATTATTTTCAAGGAGGTACAATTGAGAGTTCATTTTTCACTTTTCACTCTATTTAAAAAATCCCAATTAATGCACCACTCAACGACAACTAGGGGGTACAAGGACAGATCGCATCTGAGGAAGTCGGTCTCAATGTGCGGAGTCCAGTCTTACGACCAAGTCAGGTGTAGTCGGGCGTTTGTAATAGTCATACGTAGTCGGTTCCAATGTGCGAATAGCCTTAGACAGAGCTTATGTATGACTGGTCAAATGGGGACTGAGTGGAGGAGAACATATCACAGTAACAGCGTTAACAAGCTCTACTTACCCTGGTCAAATGGGGACAGAGTGGAAGAGAACATATCACAGGTATAATTTTAACAAGCTCTGTTTACCCTGGTCAAATGGGGACAGAGTGGGTGATTACTTATCACAGGTACAGTTTTAACAAGCTCTGCTCACCCTGGTCAAATGGGGACAGAGAGGGGGAAAACATATCACAGTAACAGCTTTAACAATCTGGCAACACTCCAGGACACGATACTTTAAAATACTTAATTTAACATTTAACTAACAAGATAAATGTTGTTTTAAGATATTAAAGAAAAATGGAACCATTCTTTTGGAAGTAAAATGAGAACTACATTTGTGAATAAAAGTAGAATTAAGAGTAGTTTCATCTGCGATAGTGGGTACGGAAACTAAGGTGTCAGTATTGTTTTGTCTGGTTTTCCTGGTGTCTTTTTCTCTCTAAAAGGGTTCACCCTCTTCCTTCACGAAAACGTGGGTACCTTTTCCATCCCTATCTCATTAATGTAAATATGCAGATAGTCCAGACGTGAAGTTGAACAATCAATGGTGTCACAATTCACTCTCCACATCCTGCACCTCTAGACCAGATAGTCAGCGCCGGTCCCCAGTGTGGAGTTAGTCCCTTGTTCCTCCCAAGAGCCGCCGTGAAGAGTAGAGCGTGTAGCCTACCATCCTCGCACTCCGGTTGATAATATTCAGCGTCGGATGAAGAGAAGCCAACCAGACATGTTGATATAAAGTCGGTGGCGGCTAGCAAAATATGGTTCTTTATTCCGCCACAATAGCGCTGCCACCGCATGTGTTTCCCGCCGGGTAGGTTTGCCAACTTTCTCGTAACGCGAGGGAAATATTTGGACGAGGGTCGGGAAGTTAGTTGCTTCAGTTAATATGACCCTACAAGCGTTATCGCTGTGTAACAATGATATACTGGGTTATTATGACAGGATATTTCTCACAACACGGCCACGACTAGAAAATAGAGCATTTTGAGAGAGTCAAATATAAAAACTGTGTCTATTTGCATATATGGGCAAGTCCATTGAACAAAACTTTACAGGAGAAGATAAATAATGGCAGGGGGCTTATAAAACTTTAAATAGTTTAAATAATTTAAATTAGTTGAAAAATGACACCTGGACACGGGAACCGAACCCGGGGTCTCTCTGACCACTGAGCTATCCAGGGTTCGTCCAGTGCTCAGGATAGCTCTTCATTCATAGTTTTAAGGCTGAGTCTGTAATGGATGTGTGGACTCGTCAGCTACATATGAGCGAACTATCAGATAGCCCAGCCATCTGCGACTCTTGAGGGCTGTTATGCTGACCAGTATTCACTGCAAGATTGAAATTTTGAAGCGAGATTTCAATGAATGTATCTATGTGACATTTTTCAACGAGTGTAACTAATTGAAATGTGGTTCCCTCCATACGTACAGTGCAGTAATTACAATGATTTACAGCCTGTGTTGATATTCAATGAACATTAAATAGGTTATAAGTAATTGTTTGTGCCGTTTATAAAACTATGTTGTCAGAATTATTTTAGTTATGGTTATAGCTGTCAATATAAACAAAACAATTATGTAATTAAAATTTTATTTTTTATAATTGTTTAGTTTTGAAAGTGATCCATACATAGGCTTGTCTTATTTTGAAAGTAGGAATTGCATTTTACCGCCTTTGAAACCAATTCGATAAAACAAACTAAATTCTACAAAGACTAACATGAAAGTAGAGGAGGAAAATGAAATATTATTCGAGTAGATTATTATTTACTAAAGCATTCTCCATTTCATAATATTTTCAAACAACTTATTATATGAATGTATTAAAAATATTCAGACAAACACCAAATTTCCTCGAGACAAGCAGCAATTTTAAAAACTCTTTTACGTGACCATGACAAGTAGTAGCAATTGGTCCGAATCCACGATCTAGGACAACTGGGCGCCAGTGTAAAAAAAAGTAACAGTTTTTTTTATAATAAATATTCAGTTTGGAAGTTGTTTTAAGACAAATTAATAAAAGATGAAACTAAATTTGTGCATATTTATAAAGTTAGACTACTTGATATAACGAAATTTTGAAAAAAATAATTATAACACAAAAAAAAAAAAAGAAAAAAAGAGAATTTTGCATAAAATAAACCACGTAAAGATGAATTAACCTAACCTAACCTAACCAACTTAACTGGCACCTAGTTGTTTGTTTTAATCTTTTACAACTCTAACGTTAAAAAAAATTATTCCAGTGCCCAGTTGTTTGGTGCCCAGTCTTAACAGCACCCAGTTGTTTGGTGCCAAGTCTTACCAGCACCCAGTTGTTTGGTGCCAAGTCTTACCAGCACCCAGTTGTTTGGTGCCCAGTCTTAACAGCACCCAGTTGTTTGGTGCCAAGTCTTACCAGCACCCAGTTGTTTGGTGCCCAGTCTTACCAACGCCCATTTGTTTGGCGCCCAGTCTTGCCAGCACCCAGTTGTTTGGTGCCCAGTCTTACCAGCACCCAGTTCTTAAGCACCCATTTGTTTGGCGCCCAGTCTTACCAGCACCCAGTTCTCAAGCGCCCATTTGTTTGGCACCCAGTTTTACCAGCGCCATGTTGGCCAGTTGTTTGTGCCCAGTTGTTTGTGCCCAGTTCTCAAGCACCTAATTGTTTGTGCCCAGTTCTCAAGCGCCCAGATGGTGGCACCCAATTATCCAGATCCATCATGGATTTGGCTGGTTTAGAAACAAAATTGTTAAACAATTGTCCGTTTTTGAAACTAATATTGGTATTGAAACAGTGGAAACCTTATTATGTGTCCGTATTTGTTACTAAATTGTTTTAGAATAGAAAAGAGAGTTTTGAACGGCATAATTAAAATTCAAATAGCTTCTAGAACTGTATATCATTTAGAATTTTTTCTATCTTCCGGCAATTGGGGGATGTGCCCACCTAACACCCCCCCCCCCTCCTCCTGAAATTATTGGCTGGCTACGGCCTTGGTTCAGACACTATCTTATAGTCTTTATTTCACATCCTAGTGGCTTCATAATTATATTTAGTGGTCCGAAATATAGTTGTAATGGTTAGGAGTCCATTTTAAATTTAGTCCCATATGCCAACAAGCCGTTTTGTGTTATGACTTGTGTGCAAATAATAACAATATTTGAAGTGACCACAACACTCCAGAAAGATATTTCTGTTGACTTATGAAAGGTTCTGTTTGATTATCAAAGAATTGTCTTTCCTCCCTTTTCCAAATAAATAAATCACGCAGGACGACGCTCGTCTCTTGATGAAGAAACTTGTCATTTGAGGTGCACTGCACGCTACCTGGGGGGTGGTTAATAAACTAACACCCTCCAGAACAAGTTATATTAGTTCACCTTCATTTGTCATCGCCCCTCCAGTTATTCAACTGTTGTGACGGCTTTCAGGTGATCACGTCTACCCAGTGGAACAACGGAATATCTCCAGCATTACCTGCGTTGCTAGACACAGCGGGGGTCGAGAGCTATGAGACGCTGGTAAGAAACTGAGGGTCTCCAGGGGATAACTGTTGGAATACCAGATGAATGAGGATCTCCAGGGTATAACTGTTGGGATACCAGCTTATTGGGGGTCTCCAGGGGATAACTGTTGGGATACCAGCTGATTGGGGGTCTCCAGGGGATAACTGTTGGAACAACAGCTGACTGAGGGTCTCCAAGGGATAACTGTTGGTATACTAGCTGACTGAGGGTCTCCAGGGAATAAATGTTGAAATACCAGCTGACTGAGGGTCTCCAGGGGATAACTGTTGGAATACCAGCTGATTGAGGGTATCCAGAGGATAACTGTTGGAATACCAGCTGACTGAGGGTCTTCTGGGGATTACTGTTGGAATACCGGCTTAATGAGGCTCACTTTAGAAGTAAAACACCAATAGGCTACTTTTTTTTTCTCCCGTTATATGTTACCGGATTTATTTTAATATCAAACATAAGCCTGAAGATACTTTCATAAATTTTAAATCAAACAAGATTGTAAAAAGTTGGAATAGATGAGTAATAATCTTATATTTACGTGAAAAAAACCTCCTCAAAGGTATTTCTGTTCCAACAAGAATATCTTCTTTGGGGGATTTTAAATCAACCTGCTGAAAGGAATACTTCATTTATTTGCGCTTCATTTGGCCCTGTAAATTATCAAGGGGTAAAAGAGGGGTAGAAAGTTTTTACCTAATCATACAATCTTTTAAAGTTCCCTCTTATGCGAGCGAGATATGCTGATTACTTATTCATGTTTTAATCTGGCCGTGATTCACTGTACTGTACCGCCTCTGATAAATGATCATTCCTTTAAAGTGAGGACCCTTAAAAAAAAAAAAAAGAGCACAACACCCCCTTCCCTTTCTCTTTCTCTTTCCGACAACCCTGCCCACTTTCTAGGCCGAATTTAATCAACCCCTCATGTAATCTTCTTTAGCTCTCTAGCTCGAACACACGACGATATATTTATATGTCCACCCCCGCTTTTTATTTGTTTTATTCCATAATGTGATGGTTTGAGTTCCATTAATGTTTCTATTTCCGAGGTTTATGCTGGGATCACAAGTAACTTAACATCCACGTGGTGTAACGTTCACTTATATCTCACGTAAAGTGTTTGGTCAAGACTCACGTAACGTAACGTAACAACCGAGGAAAAACAGCCAATAAATTTTAACTGTTTGAAAACAAATTGTTCACTAAAATGAAACCCAATTATTTAGGTCTGATTAGGCTGCCAGTGCTTGCAATAGAAGGTTTACTGGAGCAACAGAATAGAGCGTTAGGGGACGGCCAGACTGGAGCGACCGAGCGACCGAGCGCGCGCGCTTGAAAGATAGAACGGGTTCTATTTTTCAAGCACGCGCGCTCGAGCCGGTACAGTCTAGTTTACAGGCGCTAGGAAATATTACTGTGTGTTGGTTCATTGAGTGCTGGGAAAACTTCTCAATTTGACATAATATTACTTTTTTTTATGATTATCGATAGGTTTAGCACACTTGCTACTGACGGCCTAATTATTAGGTATGATCATAAACCATACCTATATGTATTTATATATGTATATATCCGATATGTTAAAATACTTCAATATTATAATCAAAGTATGCCTTTACAAATAAGAATCACCACTGGTGTGGAGAGAGGGTGGGGAAACCACAACAATAAATCACTTGTCAAAAACCACCCTCAGTTCACTGAGCCATGATTCGAACCTTTGCCTCCTCGTCAACAACTATCGAGAGCTATGTGCTAATCACGCGCTTGCCAGTTTGACCACGCAGTAGCTCAGTCGCTCGCTCGCCAGTTTGACCACGCAGTAGCTCAGTCGCACGCTTGTCAGTCTGGCCGAGCCCTAACAAGATGCCGCGATATTTTAGACTTCACGAGATGCGGGCAAACTAACTCTACTGAAAAGACGTCTGAACAACATAAACAAACAAATGAAGTACTAAATAGCAGTGCTGATGTCACTCGCGACATGATTGGCTGGATAGAACACGTGATACCTTCACTTAACTTTCACTTGACGTGAAAGTTCTACCCTTGACAACTCTTAAGTGAAGTGAACGTTAAGTTGATTGTGATCCCAGCATTACTTAATGTTCACGTAACGTAACGTAACGTAACGTAAAGGCTCGAGAATCACACCCACTTCGGTGGCCGCGTGGTTTAAGGCGCTACAACCGCAGTAGACTAGACTGCCGATGACGGGAAGCTCGAGGTTCGAATATCGGTCTAGTGTACTGGAAGTATTTTCTCCAAAATGCTTTCCCACTCCCCGTCCACGCAAATGAGGGTACAATTCCTATAAATATAACCTTACGAATCCCTAAAACCATTGGTGTAGTTAGTAAATAAGCGTATAGCCTGATCGGGTAGTAAGACGCGGTGCTAATAATAATAATAATGTCTTTACTGTGATTTGCACGAGCAAGAAAGTTGACTCAAGCTATTTAACTTTCTACCTGTGAACACTACACAGCTAGTCTGATTTGGAGGTCGGGGTTCATATTCCCACCGGGTGTTTCGAGATGTATTTTCTTAAAACCGTGTCCCACTATTCTTCCACGGGTACATTTCAATTAAATGATACCTTCCTCATCCTTACCCCCTAAATATTTGGATGGGTGGAAAGACTTGGTTCAATCAGTTTGTGTGTCCTTTATGATTGTATCCAAACAACGCAACTTTATGATTGTATCCAAACAACGCAACTTTATGATTGTATCCAAACAACGTAACTTTATTATTGTATCGAAAAAACGCAACTTTATGATTTATCTAAACAACTTAACTTTATAATTGTATCTAAACAACGCAACTTTATGATTGTATCCAAACAACGTAACTTTATGATTGTATCTAAACAACGAAACTTTATGATTGTATCCAAACAACGTAACTTTATTATTGTATCGAAACAACGCAACTTTATGATTGTATCCAAACAACGTAACTTTATTATTGTATCGAAACAACGCAACTTTATGATTGTATCGAAACAACGCAACTTTATGATTGTATCCAAACAACGTAACTTTATTATTGTATCGAAACAACGTAACTTTATGATTGTATCTAAACAACGAAACTTTATGATTGTATCCAAACAACGTAACTTTATAATTGTATCTAAACAACGCAACTTTATGATTGTATCCAAACAACGTAACTTTATGATTGTATCTAAACAACGAAACTTTATGATTGTATCCAAACAACGTAACTTTATTATTGTATCGAAACAACGCAACTTTATGATTGTATCCAAACAACGCAACTTTATGATTGTATCCAAACAACGTAACTTTATTATTGTATCTAAACAACTTAACTTTATAATTGTATCTAAACAACGCAACTTTATGATTGTATCCAAACAACGCAACTTTATGATTGTATCCAAACAACGTAACTTTATTATTGTATCCAAACAACGTAACTTTATTATTGTATCCAAACAACGTAACTTTATTATTGTATCGAAACAACGCAACTTTATGATTGTATCCAAACAACGCAACTTTATGATTGTATCCAAACAACGTAACTTTATTATTGTATCTAAACAACTTAACTTTATGATTGTATCTAAACAACGCAACTTTATGATTGTATCCAAACAACGCAAATTTATGATTTATCTAAACAACTTAACTTTATGATTGTATCTAAACAACGCAACTTTATAATTGTATCCAAACAACGTAACTTTATGATTGTATCTAAACAACGAAACTTTATGATTGTATCCAAACAACGTAACTTTATTATTGTATCGAAACAACGCAACTTTATGATTTATCTAAACAACTTAACTTTATGATTCTATCTAAACAACGCAACTTTATGATTGTATCCAAACAACGCAACTTTATGATTGTATCCAAACAACGTAACTTTATTATTGTATCTAAACAACTTAACTTTATGATTGTATCTAAACAACGCAACTTTTTGATTGTATCTAAACAACGTAACTTTATGATTGTATCTAAACAACGTAACTTTATGTGCCACTTTATTTTTAAAAGCTGGTTTACTTACGAACAGCCTGATCTGACAGCCAGACAAAGTTACCAAACCTACTTTCAAATACCCATACGCCAAAACATATTATCTGCGAGAGCACATATTGACCAGCTGCCACTTTCATAATTCAAGACCTTCACAACAAACCATTTTATTTATAATCATTAGTATTTTAAGAGTTTTCATATTATTGAAATATTAAAATAACTGTTTGGACTTTTCTTTTTTATGTTGAACTCTTGTCTGTGACTCACTTAAAAAGGTTTTACAAATGAGTGGTTCTAAAATTCTGCCTTCACTTCATCAGTAAAGATGGTGAAATGGACGAAATCAAGACGGTTGATGACGTCAAGAAAGCACGTGATCGTGAGTTTTAATTTAATACTCAATTAATTATATTTGGTTATTTTGATGATCACAATAATTTATATGAAGGATCGAGAGAAAATAACAACATCCACACACCCGAGTCATACATGCGCTTTTATTATTAAAACTCCTAATGTTTCTCTTTTTTCACATATTCGTCTACAACATTTAGCCATATCTAACATGGCCTAACCCATCCTTTGATCCACACATCTACCTTCATATATCTGCTTCATCGCTTGATCACACTAATCGTCTCAACATGTCCGAACCAAAGTAAGACACTTCTTTCACATTGATCTATTGGATTCACTTTCAAACGCACTCCTTCACACTCATTCATTACCGACTGTCCATTAAAGTGTTTCCACATACATAATAATATACATGTATATATTAAAAAACTATAAATAAAACTATTGTGTTTTGTTTCTTGGTTGTGGCAACAATATATATTATAATGTATGAAATACCAAATTAAAAAGTATAATATTCACACTTTTATCTTTTTTAACTGTCCATAGTAGACTAAATTATAACATGTATAGATGTGTTTTTATGATGTAGAGAAATATCTGTACAAAATTATAGTTCCAAAGTACATACATACACAATTATAATACACTACCTCATCAAGCCATTCCCTTACGGAGTGTGCAAAGAAACTGTGAATATAGCTCATAAAACAACTTCGTACTTAATCTTATTAATTAATTAATTAATTAATTTTGTAGTATGTATGTATGTATTAGTAGTATGTATGATGTTGATGAATGATATATATTTTTACTTTCTTGCAAGCCTAGTATTGTGATCATCAAAATAACCAAATTTGATATTTTGATGGATGTTCAAATTTTATAACCCACTTAACCTGATAAAGTGGTTTTAGCAATTAATACTTAAACTAGGTATTTGAGTTTTTAATGAGGTTCGCCAGGGATGGTTTTGGAATTAATATCTAGCCCTAAAATTAGTGGTAGCTTATTGAAAGGTGAAAAGAGAAAAAAAAATCAATTTACTCAAAATTGGCTGTAAGAACTTTTCTTAAAATTCCCATCTAGACATTGTTTAACATTAAAAAACAAAATGGCGCATTTCTATATCCCATTAAAATTACTTTAAGGGTCCTTTAAATAATAGTAGTTTTCCAATTCCAATATTTGAGATAGCAAATATATTATCATAGCAAAGTTGTATTGAAGTTAAACAACTTTTGTTTGAAGCTGGTTAAAGCACCTTTCTGCCTCTTTTTGCGGTGACTGTAGCAATCGCCCCTCGTATAGTTGTGATGGTGTCTGTACCCCCCACCACTCCTACCCTCTCCCAACCGCCGCAGCCCCTGGAGACCAGATTACACGCACAGCACTGTCGAGGCTCAAATCCCGGACGTGCAATTATTTTCCTCGGCACTTGGACCTACTTCCCCTGTCGACAGCGGCCATATTCCCCTTCCACCCCTCTCTTTCTCTGTGTGCATATGTTACCGCCGTACCCGTGACGTCACAGCTCCGGGAATAATCGACTCTCTTAGTACCGGTTGATTCTATGGATTAAAAAAAGTGAGGTCCCCCCTCCCTGCGTCTGACCATCCATCCAGGATATACCTATTTTAATCACGCTTATACCAGCTTCGGTGGCCACATGGTCTAAAGCGTCACTATCTTAATATACCAGATTATAGATAGGGGATATCCTAGTCGGGTCTACTGAGGTTTTTTTAACTAAATGGTTTCCCACTATACCTCCACTCAAATGCGAGTACACTTACTCTCATTTCACCCTACATGGAGTACAACCTAAACAGGTAGTAAGACCACACTAACGGGGTAGGGATATGGAAGGTATAATTGGGAGAAAATGTGTACGCATATGCTTGGTAGGGGAGAGTGTGAAAGTATTTATTAAAGAAACATTCTTACTATGCCTTACTGGGATTCAAACCCTGACCTCCCAATTAAAGGAAAACTAGACTGGGCGAGATTGAAGTTTAGTTCACGTGTCCTTCGATGAGAGTGTAAAATACAAATACGTCCAGGTGGTAGGGAGGTTTGTATAAAGTGCACCCGCAATATCCTGGCGAGGAGATGGTAGAATCACAGTACACTAGACCTCTGTGTTGTAAACCTTCTCAGGGACACTTGAAGTACAACTGCTGTGCTGTAAACCTTCTCAGGGATACTTGAAGTACAACTGCTGTGCTGTAAACCTTCTTAGGGTCACTTGAAGTACAACTGCTGTGTTGTAAACCTTCTCAGGGACACTTGAAGTACAACTGCTGTGTTGTAAACCTTCTCAGTGACACTTGAAGTACAACTGTTGTGTTGTAAACCTTCTTAGGGACACTTGAAGTACAAACTGCTGTGTTGTAAAACTTCTCAGGGACACTTGAAGTACAACTGTTGTGTTGTACCTTCTCAGGGACACTTGAGTACAACTGCTGTGTTGTAAACCTTCTCAGGGACACTTGAAGTACAACTGCTGTGTTGTAAACCTTCTCAGGGACACTTGAAGTACAACTGCTGTGGTTGTAAGCCTTCTCAGGGACACTTGAAGTACAACTGCTGTGTGTTTAAGCCTTCTCAGGGACACTTGAAGTACAACTGCTGTGTTGTAAGCCTTCTCAGGGACACTTGAAGTACAACTGCTGTGTGTTGTAAGCCTTCTCAGGGACACTTGAAGTACAATGCTGTGTTGTAAACCTTCTCAGGTCACTTGAAGTACAACTGCTGTGCTTGTAAACTTTTCAGGGACCTTGAAGTACAATGCTGTGCTGAACCTTCTCAGGGACACTTGAAGTACAACTGCTGTGCTGTAAACCTTCTAGGCACTTGAAGTAAACTGCTGTGTTGTAACTTCTCAGGGACACTTGAAGTACAACTGCTTGTGAAACTTCTGCCTAAACAACTGCTTTTTCTCAGGGACACTTGAAGTACAAATGCTGTGTTGTAAACCTTTAACTGTCAGTTGTACACTTGAAGTACAACTGCTACTTAGCACTGAAGTCAACCAACCTTCCAGGGTCACTGAGTTGTGTGCTGAACTCGCATTGAAGTAACGTAACTTTCAAACTTGAGTTGTGTGTGTAAAACTTCTCAGGGTGTAAACGTTTTTTACTCTCGGGATGAAGTACAACTGCATGGACAACTCTTGTTCCCATACAATATGTCTAACGATGGTAAGATAATGATATTACCACTGTCAGTTCTACGGAGAAAATGATTAGATTAAAATCCGAACCACCACCACCAGGGTCAACAGACGTGTGGTTATTGCTCGATGATCCTCGCAATCGAATATACTACTTATCACACTTCAAGTGTTGGGGAGGATATGTAGAGAGGGGGTGTAAATATGATTATAGGTCTCTCACTCACTCGACCGGGATGAGAACATTACTCTCCTGCTAGGGTTGTGTTGGCCTTCAGGGGATAGGGGGGGGGGTTCAGATCCTGGTTGGGACACTTCAGTGTAAGATGGAGGGGGAGAACTCGACCCCAGGAAACTGCAACCTGGAGTCTCATTTCTACATTGCTGGTAGCCTACCTCATGGTAACAGTAGCCACTCACTGGTGGCCTACTCTCATGTTAACAGTAGCCAACTACATGGTGACCTACCCTCATGTTAACAGTAGCCACTCACTGGTGGCCTACCCTCATGTTAACAGTAGCCAGCTCACTGGTGACTACTCTCATGTTAACAGTAGCCAGCTCACTGGTGGCCTACCCTCATGTTAACAGTAGCCAGCTCACTGGTGGCCTACTCTCATGTTAACAGTAGCCAACTCACTGGTGGACCTACCCTCATGTTAACAGTAGCCAGCTCACTGGTGGCCTACCCTCATGTTAACAGTAGCCAACTCACTGGTGGCCTACTCTCATGTTAACAGTAGCCAACTCACTGGTGGCCTACCCTCATGTTAACAGTAGCCAACTCACTGGTGGCCTACTCTCATGTTAACAGTAGCCAACTCACTGGTGGCCTACTCTCATGTTAACAGTAGCCAACTCACTGGTGGCCTACTCTCATGTTAACAGTAGCCAACTCACTGGTGGCCTACCCTCATGTTAACAGTAGCCAACTCACTGGTGGCCTACTCTCATGTTAACAGTAGCCAACTCACTGGTGGCCTACTCTCATGTTAACAGTAGCCAACTCACTGGTGGCCTACCCTCATGTTAACAGTAGCCAACTCACTGGTGGCCTACTCTCATGTTAACAGTAGCCAACTCACTGGTGGCCTACTCTCATGTTAACAGTAGCCAACTCACTGGTGGCCTACTCTCATGTTAACAGTAGCCAACTCACTGGTGGCCTACTCTCATGTTAACAGTAGTCACAACTCACTGGTGGCCTACTCTCATGTTAACAGTAGCCAGCTCACTGGTGGCCTACCCTCATGTTAACAGTAGCCAGCTCACTGGTGGCCTACTCTCATGTTAACAGTAGCCAACTCACTGGTGCCTACTCTCATGTTAACAGTAGCCAACTCACTGGTGGCCTACTCTCATGTTAACAGTAGCCAACTCACTGGTGGCCTACCCTCATGTTAACAGTAGTCACAACTCACTGGTGGCCTACTCTCATGTCAACAGTAGCCAACTCACTGGTGGCCTACCCTCATGTTAACAGTAGCCAGCTCACTGGTGGCCTACCTCATGTTAACAGTAGCCAGCTCACTGGTGGCCTACCCCCACGTTTGCAGGGGCATACCTTTCGTCAGATCTATTTATGTTTTAACGATTATAACTGTCCAAACAAACAAAAGTGAATCCGTTAGATGAAATTTAAGTGGTACCAGCATTGGCCTGTTGAGAGTATGGAAAACCACGTGAGTATGGAGAACAGGTCAAACGGTAGATATCGAGATTTCAGGCATTTCTTGTTGTAGCTATATGTGCTTACCACTGCGCATTTAATGACCGGCGATTAAATAGGTGGAAAGGGAGACGAGGGTTAAAGCTCTCCGAACGAACCAAATGAGACTAGTGAATAAACTCTAGGCCTGGAAACTGATTTTGATAAAAACTTGCTGTTGCTGTTCCAGGAAGGAGGAGGGGGTGGAGAGGTACATCAAACACTCAAGACGAGGATCCCCCATCTGACAATCAGCTCCAGAGAGAGAGGCTGTGAATGTTCTCGCAGTAATCGAGCCACTGAGTGGATCACACGCACTCACACACAAGGGACGATAATAAAATTAGGCGAGGACACCCCAGCTCTTATAACTCTACCCCCCGGGGAGTGCTAGATAGTACTACCCTGATCGAGAAACATCGGCCATCCTCGTGTCTATTCGGGAGTGCTATATGGTACTACCCTGCTCGAGAAACATCGGCCATCCTCGTGTCCATTCGGGAGTGCTAGATGGTACTACCTTGCTCGAGAGACATCGGCCATCCTCGTGTCCATTCGGGAGTGCTATATGGTACTACCCTGCTCGGGGAACATCGGCCATCCTTGTGTCTATTCGGGAGTGCTATATGGTACTACCTGCTCGGGGAACATCGGCCATCCTTGTGTCTATTCGGGAGTGCTATATGGTACTACCCTGCTCGGGAAACATCGGCCAACCTCGTGTATATTCGGGAGTGCTATATGGTACTACCCTGCTCGAGAAACATCGGCCATCCTCGTGTCTATTCGGGAGTGCTATATGGTACTACCCTGCTTGGGGAACATCGGCCAACCTCGTGTCTATTCGGGAGTGCTATATAGTACTACTCTACTCGAGAAACATCGGCCGCACTCGTGTGAGGTCTGGAACACAACTGACGCTGCTCCCGATTGGTTGGACTACAGGCTAACAATTTATATTGGTAGTCTGGCAATCAGCGATCTCTACTGTCTATACTTAGGCTACAGGTGAAAAATGTGAATTTTAAGCAATATCTTCATATTTCACATAGAGAGACGATTTGAAGAAGATTATTGTTGAAGCATATCCCTCTTCCCCCCTGCCCCAATGTGCTAAATTCAGGAACGAACTTCACCCAAATCCGGGTCATGCTTGCTAACTACACCTAAGTCTCCGCTAGAACCGACGGTGTGTACGTTGTTCAGTACTCTACAATATACCTTCCTCATCCTGTCCTCCGTTAGTGTACGTATGTGGTCGATACTTTCATCAGCTCCTACATATATAGTCTCTTGGTGAAAGATGGGCTTGGGTATGAGACGAATCAGGATAGCTCAGTGGTTAGAGCACTGGAGCGCACAGCCAAAGGTCCCGGGTTAAATTCCGAGTTGCTTATTCAATCACGTGTCCAAGTAGATTGCGCTTTTATCAAAGTGTTGGACAACAAATGATGAAATAAAGGTAAAACTCTGTCGCCTAACGAAAATACTTGATAAAGAGTTTACAAAATATAATGATTTGTAAAATGCCTGACTTTGACACAGTCCAATATTTCATAGGAAGAGTTTCTTTTAGAAAATACTTAATATTTAATATTGTTTTGAGGTAATTACTGTCAGGATGTGTAACAGTAATGAAAGGAGATTTTGGTCATCATCGTTCGTGAGCCAAGCTAATTGTACAGGCAAGAATAACATTTGTTATACAGGGTGTTTTGAAACTCATAGCCCAAATTGCAGTTTGTTTGAACCAAAGTAATAATATTTCCCTGTACACTTAAATTCAGAAAACTATGCTAATACCATTAAATTGTGTTCAAAGTTTCGTTGCACAGCACTGGGAGAGAAAAACTGTTCAAACATGCGTGTATAACAGGTTGCCTAGGAGCTAGGCGTGGCACTGCAAACCTCGATATCTTGGAGCACGGCAGAAGAACATACCACAATTAATAGTAAACAACACACCAGTCCATCTAGAAATGGAAATACTTTCTGAGGGTCATCATTAACGGTCCTACATCACAGAAAGTACTTGACATTATTACATGTGCAATGCCGCGCGCCTAACTCCTATGCAACCTGTTGTACACGCTTGTTTGAACAGCTTTGCTCTCCCGGCACTGTACGCTGACATTTGAACACAATTTAATGGTATTAGCATAATTTTCCGGATATAAGTGTACAGGGATTTTGTATTACTTTTGGTTCAAACAAGCCATATGTGCAGTTCTGGACTATGAGTTTCCGAACATTCTGTATAATCATCCTCACCAGCCAGAGATGACAGTTGCGAGGAAGTTTCGTTGGCGGCTGTTGGATTTTCAGAAAATCCTTTTGTGTGAAATAACTTTCTACTTTCTTATCGCACTCTTGTCTTAAATTTATCATAACTTTTTTGTCATTAATATTTATTAGATCATTAGGAAGTCATGAAACATGGTCTACATAATTTGGTAGACAACCTGATTAATAATATTATACTAATAACTGTTGATATTATTTTATAGCACCGATAATATGTATCAGAAGTGACAGTGGCAGATCACGTGACCTACAAACATATGTGAAATATGATGTATTAACTTTTCTAGATGAAACTCGGACCGTACGTAGGCCTTGGAGTAGAAGAAACCAAGGATGTGGATGTTTTCAGAACAGTTCATACACTGCCATCTTGAGTATATTTAATTGAATTGGTGCTTTAAGTGGGGGTAAACTCTTACGACCCCCCCTTCACCCTCCACACTAACCGACCCTCCGGGGTGTTACCGAGTTTACCAGCACTTAGCTTCTAGTAGGGCTTGATACTTCTTGAAGGATGTTACTAGCAGGGAGGATATATCGATACATGCTGAGGTCGATACTTACCTAGCGACTAGTAGGACTTGATACTTCCTGAAGGATGTTACGAGCAGGGAGGATATATCGATACATGCTGAGGGTCGATACTTACCTAGCGACTAGTAGGGCTTGATACTTCTTGAAGGATGTTACGAGCAGGGAGGATATATCGATACATGCTGAGGTCGATACTTACCTAGCGACTAGTAGGGCTTGATACTTCTTGAAGGATGTTACTAGCAGGGAGGATATATCGATACAGGCTGAGAGTCGATACTTGCCTTGCGACTAGTAGGGCTTGATACTTCTTGAAGGATGTTATTAGCAAGGAAAATATATCAATACTTGCTGAGGGTTGATACTTACTTATTGACTAGTAGGACTTGATACTTCTTGAAGGCTGTTACTAGCAGGGAGGATATATTTCTCACATATAATCTATGTTGTCTCTGTGTTGAGAGTGATACTGTATGCTCCATGTTGTATGTGTTGAGAGTGTACTGTATGTTCCATGTTGTCTGTGTTGAGAGTGTACTGTATGCTCCATGTTGTCTGTGTTGAGAGTGTACTGTATGCTCCAGGTTGTCTGTTTGAGAGTGTACTGTATGATCTATAATGTCTGTGTTGAGAGTGTACTGTTTGCTCCATGTGTATGTGTTGAGAGTGTACTATATGCTCCATGTTGTCTGTTTGAGAGTGTACTGTATGCTCCATGTTGTCTGTGTTGAGAGTGTACTGTATGTCCATGTTGTCTGTGTTGAGAGTGTACTGTATGATCTATAATGTCTGTGTTGAGAGTGTACTGTATGCTCCATGTTGTATGTGTTGAGAGTGTACTGTATGTCCATGTTGTACTGTGTTGAGAGTGTACTGTATGCTCCATGTTGTCTGTGTTGAGAGTGTACTGTATGCTCCATGTTGTCTGTGTTGAGAGTGTACTGTATGATCTATAATGTCTGTGTTGAGAGTGTACTGTATGCTCCATGTTGTCTGTGTTGAGAGTGTACTGTATGATCTATAATGTCTGTGTTGAGAGTGTACTGTTTGCTCCATGTTGTATGTGTTGAGAGTGTACTATATGCTCCATGTTGTCTGTATTGAGAGTGTACTGTATGCTCCATGTTGTCTGTGTTGAGAGTGTACTGTATGCTCCATGTTGTCTGTGTTGAGAGTGTACTGTATGATCTATAATGTCTGTGTTGAGAGTGTACTGTATGCTCCATGTTGTATGTGTTGAGAGTGTACTGTATGTTCCATGTTGTCTGTGTTGAGAGTGTACTGTATGCTCCATGTTGTCTGTGTTGAGAGTGTACTGTATGCTCCATGTTGTCTGTGTTGAGAGTGTACTGTATGATCTATAATGTCTGTGTTGAGAGTGTACTGTATGCTCCATGTTGTCTGTGTTGAGAGTGTACTGTATGATCTATAATGTCTGTGTTGAGAGTGTACTGTATGCTCCATGTTGTATGTGTTGAGAGTGTACTGTATGCTCCATGTTGTCTGTGTTGAGAGTGTACTGTATGATCTATAATGTCTGTGTTGAGAGTGTACTGTATGCTCCATGTTGTATGTGTTGAGAGTGTACTGTATGCTCCATGTTGTATGTGTTGAGAGTGTACTGTATGCTCCATGTTGTATGTGTTGAGAGTGTACTGTATGCTCCATGTTGTATGTGTTGAGAGTGTACTGTATGCTCCATGTTGTATGTGTAGTCTACCGTACCAAGCCCTGGTTCCACCCACACATCATGACTAGCAGAGGGAGAATAACAACACATGTATTGTGCCGGAGATAAAGGACTACTCCTTGCAGATGCTCTGTGATAACTCCACCCTGCCCACCCTTGCCCACTCTTGCCCACTCTTGCCCACCCTTGCCCACCCTTGCCCACCCTTGCCCACCCTGCCCACCCTTGCCCACTCTTGCCCACTCTTGCCCTGGTATTCTAACCGTCTGAGGGCAACCAGAATAAGGGTGTCACGCTATTCTACTAAGATTGCCCCTGACGTATCCTCACTGTTCCTTAGCTCTTGGGTAGGCCTATATCATATAGTTCCTAGCACTGGGTATATAACATAGCTCCTAGCACTGGGTATATAACATAGCTCCTAGCACTGGGTATATCACATAGCTCCCAGCACTGGGTATATAACATAGCTCCTAGCACTGGGTATATCACATAGCTCCCAGCACTGGGTATATAACATAGCTCCTAGCACTGGGTATATAACATAGCTCCCAGCACTGGGTATATCACATAGCTCCTAGCACTGGGTATATCACATAGCTCCTAGCACTGGGTATATCACATGTTACCTAACACTGGGTATATCACATAGCTCCTAGCACTGGGTATATCACATGTTACCTAACATTGGGTATATCACATAGTTCCTAGCACTGGGCATATCACATAGTTCCCTAGCATTTCTAGCAGCACTGGGAAGACTAATGAAAATATCCTGCATTTCTAAGCAAGTGAAACCTACTAACTAAACGTCAAGCTCACTGTCTGGTTTGCGAAGACCCGGGAGTTAGGGCCGGAGATGTAAGAAACCTGTGAATATTCAAATTATTGAATCCCAGGGGAAGAAGATGTAATATAGTGGAGGTATGTATTCTTATCTGGTCTACAGCAGACCTGAAGTTAGTGACACATTCAACCACCAAGCGCTGTAGTAGATACTTGAGTGTGAGAAGAGAACTGACATCGCTGTTAGTGCTTTAATGTAACTTATATAATAAGTAATGTTTTTGGTGGCTAGGGTAAGCGAGGAATCGCCGCCTAGACGTTCAGCTCTAACGCAATATTTAATTCTAAGACGCGTTATTTCAAAATATGGTTCACACCAAAATAAAGTATAAAGATTCCAACATGGCTCTTTTCCCTTAACAACCCTATAGTTTGAGTTATATTAATAGAAACAATTGTGTGAATATGTGATGTTAGCTCATCTTCAACAAGTTTTTAATAATATCCACGGAGCTATGAGACCAGTCTTTGAAAAAGAGCTCTATATTTTGCCTTCCTCTAACAAATACAGTCATTGTTTGATATTTGATAACTAGCAGAGAGCTTTCCTCTTTACCTTCAGATAGCAAGTTTAGTACTTTTCTTTACCCTCTTTCTTATTGACATGACTAAAGTTGGTTTACGTGAAGTGATAGAATGGATAGGTAATTTCACACAACGACACGGACCCTTTTATTTTAAGCTGTGTAGTGTGAGCTGCCATTGATAGAAACTTTCTCGCTGACCGAAGTGGTTGTCTTAACGCCCTTGCGAGAAATTAAACTAAGGTGGAAACAAGAAAATGTAGGTTATCACTTGTGCCTTAGTTTCAATTAAATGAGGGAAAAGTAGATGTTTTAATCTTGTCTATTTTTGGGGGATTGAATTAGGGCCTGGTGTAGGCTGCTGTGGGTGTTAATTTTTTATTAAATGATTTCCTCCTCTTTATTTTTTAAATGCGAGTATATTTCTTCTAAAATTAGTTACAGTGCTGATATCTAGAACGGGTGGTAAGACATGATGAATAAACAAGAGAAAGAGCTCATTCAGAAGACAGCCTCCGTGCAAGAGAGCCCCAAGTCGTGCCAATACTAGCGACTTGTACCACTGTTCCTCTAAACCTCCTCGCAGTACCACATGGCACCTGCTAGCAGAGGGGGCCCAGTGAAGCCGTAATGTCACAGCGGGGGGCTTTGTACCCCTCCCTTCTATTCCGCCCCGCGAGCACACTCAATGCCTACATCGGCTCCTCGACAGAAGGTCATGGTCCCCCTCCCTCCCCCTCCCGACATGGAATCAACATCTCCGACTGTGAATGTTCCTCTAAACAGGGAGATGATATTTTATTGAAATATACGATTGTGTCATCTGAGCTGTCATAAATTATACCCCCCCCCCCCTCTGTCACCATTTTCTCTGTACCAGGAAATTGTGCGAAGTCACTTAAATCCGCCCAATAGTCCCCGTGAATGTACTAATAATATTTGACGATTTATGGAAAGTGCGCGCCGTGTGTTTTTGTTGAATGAAAGTGTATTTATCCAGTTGTTACCTCCTTGAATGTGGTTCATTGTGTGGCCGGGGATACTGCCCCCTTAACGAGCTCTGTTGCGGCCTACTTAGGCCTTTGTGCGATATGCAGGAGGAACCAAAGCACCAGCCCACCGGCTCTGTCCAACTGACGTTGAAACATTGGGACCGTGGTGTGATATATATATAGTGTCATGAGCAAGAACGAGGCTCAGTGGATCCTTACGTCCAATATCATCCTAGAGGTAACGGCAGGTCTTATGGAGAAAATCTTTATCTTCGCTCTCTCTTATTTAACTGTTGCCAAATCTCCTCGATCTCAGTTCCCTCAGAGATGATACCCAGTGTAGTGTGAGGGAAACAGTACTGTCCTTAAGGTGGCCGCCTGGGTCGGAGACAAAGTATCAATCGCTGTCAGGTGACACGGCTTAAAATACAAGGCTCTGTGTTGTTGTTGAATTACCTTCTCCAAGTCTATCCCTTCACGTAAACCAACTTTAGTAATGTCATAAGAAAGAGGGAAGAAAAGTACTAAACTTGTTACTGAAGGTAAAGAGGAAAGCTCTCCGCTAGTTCTCAAATATCAAACAATGACCGTATTTGTTAGAGAAAGGCTTAATCCAGAGCCTTTTTCATCGATACTGGTCTCATAGCTCCGTGAATATTATTAAAACTTGTTGAAGATGAGCTAATATCACATATTCACACAATTGTTTCTATTAATAAAACTCAAACTATAGGGTTGTTGGGAGGAGGGGGGGAAGGAGCCCTGTTGGAATCCTTAGACCTTATTTTGGTGTGAACCATATTTTGAAATAACGGAACGTGGAATTAAATATTGCGTTAGAGCTGAACGTCTGGTGGCGATTTCTCGCTCACGAGACAGGCCATTAATTTTCTTGCTAATAGAAGTGATTTTTTTTTTCAAGAAATGACGACATGACGTAACTGGCGCGAGAAGTGCAGTCCCTGGATAAACTACTGTGGTAGTATGATAGAAGATGAGTTGATTTGCCGTCCACTTTCTGCAGCTTCTGTTTGGCTCAGCCTGGTTCTTGCACATGGTAAATGAGGGTACAGGGGAGTCAAAACTGCAGAGGATTTTGGCACGAAGGAACCTTTAGATTTTTTTTTTGCGGATAGCTAAGATAACATTTTACTATATTATCAGTGTTATTTTGTAGGTATTTATGAAGTGACAGCGGAAGATCAAATGAATTTACATACAACATACATAAGAGGAAAGGTTTGACTAACTTTTGTAACTGTCAGATAAAGTTCTTCTGAAAATTAAACTGAATGATGATATTAAATTGACAACCGCTGGATCATCCAAGCTTCGTTATGTTTATTTTATTTCAAATCTACTGTTAAAACCTCCTTTTTTAAGATGGAATAAATAGCCAAACTAATATATTTGTTTTTTTCATTATTTAGCACCGCGTCTTACTACCCGTTCGGGTTATACGCTTAAGTACTAATTACACTAATGGATAAGGAATTGGGAAGGTTGAATTTAGAGGAAGTGAAGCCCGCATTTGCGTGGAGGGAGAGTAGAAAACCATTTAGGAAAAACCACCCCCAGTTCACCCGACCGAGATTCGAACTCGATCTCCCCGTCCTCGATGGTCTGGCTCTACACGACTGGCGCGTTAGCCAACTACGCCACCGAGGCGGGTAATATATTTGTTAATTACGGTTATAGCTGTACCTAATTATTGTATTATTAAATTTAAAAATGACACATGGGCAAGGGAAGCTATTTTCAAACCTCGTATGTGGACGAACCGTGGCCCCCTAGTCTTGTAGACCATCTGGGAAGGTATTTGAACTCTTCTTTGCTATTCATGACTTCGAACCCGAGCGAGGATGAATATTAAACACATCCACCAGCATTTATTGTTTTATAGGATGCGAAACCAATTTTTGAACAAAATACAGATCTAGCCGGGGTAAGAACCTGGTGTTTGTGAAACCTTATTTGTGAAAAGGTGGAGTGAGTTATCTTAAAAGGATGTTTTAGAAGGGCTCTGCCTCCCAAGCCAAAACAAGTGTTTGCAAATTGGATGACCGATAATGTAAAGGATAGAATAATCATCCCTCAGAAAATGTTAGAAATTTAGATACAGTTAAAATCTCTTTGTAGAGTCACCCAAAGCATCTTCTGCTCTGGAATATCAATGAAATAAATCACACCCATCGCTTGAACCCCGTCCTCTCGTATCAGAGTCAAGCCCACCAACGCACACCCAACTCTCACCCCTTATAAAGCCTCATACTGCAGCGCCCCACGTGACGGGGTGGAGTATTAATCAACAAATGTACAGAGCGGAACTAGGTAAAGAACATTTGGAGTGGAACTGATTGTAAGCCCCTCACTTGGCGCAGGTACAGTCCCGACCAAAACATACCTCCTCCTCCTCTGTGATTGGACGAACAGACCTTCCAATCGGGGACTGGCTGTAGGTCTAGGGCCTTGGTTTGGTACCAGACAGGGCCTGGGCCTTAATATCAGTCCGGGGTGCAAACACATCTACACTGATAAGATAGTTAGGAGGAAGATAGAATTTTAGAGGAAATGTACCCACATTTTTGTGCGATTAGAGTGGTGAGCCATTTAGAAAATCTAAGCACATCCAGCCAGGATTCACACCAGGGAAATCAAACTATGCGACACTGACGCTTTTGTCCACGTGACCAGGTCTGCGGTAACAGATCGTGATTGAAACAATTGAATGTAGGTCACGGAGAGTTGACCTACTACACAAAGAGTAGTAGTTCTGTGTGGAGCTAGTTTGTAAGTCGGGATACTTGTATCGTGAATGTTAAGTAGGCCTACACCAAATATTAAATATTTCTATTAAACTATATTTTTTTGTTCAATCATGTTGACCTATATAATTTGTGTCCAAGCACATCGGTACCTTTTATACCCGCACTGATGGACACGACGTCTTAATGACAGGCTTGTTGAGCCTGGTTTGCTTGCGACGATAGGGAGATGATTGTTCGAATCTCAGTCGAGTGAACTGGGTTGGTTTTCCCTAAATTGTTTCCCACTCTCCCTCCAAGCAAATGTGAGTTCACTTCCTCTAAATGCAACCTTCCCAATTCCTAACCCATTAGCGTAATTAGTACTTAAGCTTATAACCTAAACGGGTAGTAGGACGTGGTGCTAAAGTAATTAATTAATTAATTAATAACTTCTGACCGAGTAATAGCATGATTTTACCGACTGTATTATTTTCCTAGTTTACAATCTAATTTCATTAATGCTAGTTATTATTATTATTATTATTATTATTATTATTATTATTATTATTATTTAGCACCGCGTCTTACTACCCGTTCGGGTTATACGCTTAAGAACTAATTACGCTAATGGATTATGAATTGGGAAGGTTGAATAGAGGAAGTGAACCCACATTTGCGTGGAGAGAGAGTGGAAAACCATTTAGGAAAAAACACCCCCAGTTCACCCAACCGAGATTCGAACCTCGATCTCCCCGTCCTTGGCAGTCTAGCTCAACACGACAGTGCGTTAGCCAACTACGCCACCGAGGCGGGTTATTGCTACACCCATGTTACAGCTTATTTGGTGCTGACTGACAGTTCACAGCTGACTTCTGACAGTCAACATTTAGGTATATACCTAAATTTTGACTGTCAGAAGTGACAGCTGCTAAACACATGTTTTTTGCAGATCATATGGTTCGGCGTAGGGATACATAATTTGGTCTGGTAGCTTTTCAAAGCCGTCAGAAGTCAGCTGTGAGCTGTCAGTCAGCACCACAGAAGATAAAACTGAGGTATAGTTAAAATTGTTCCTAAATATTTAAACTCATCAATCTTTTATTTTTGGTCACCTCATCTTACTACCCGTTCAGGTTATACGCCTATGTACTAATTACATTAATGTGTCAGGGATTAGAAAGGTTTAATTCAGAGGAAGTGCACCCAGGTTTGCGTGGGGAAGAATGGAAAAACATTTAGACGAAACCCACCCTCAGTCCACCCAACAGGGATCGAACCCCGATCATCCCGTCCTCGCCAGTCTAATCCAACACAAGGGTAGCACGTTAGACCACGCACCGTAGCGAGTGTCAATCATGTTAAATGAATAAATACCCTTAGACGTGTGAATGATTACCTCTCCCGTTACCTGGTCGTGAGGAAGCTGGTTTTGTCCTCGACCGTACCGGTGGACCAAGCATGTGTTTACAGCCCCCCACCCCCGAGATCTCCACCCTTTCATCCCCGGGCTTTGCCCCCCTGCTGAGAGAATGCCAGAGTGAATGCACAATGCCACCAGCTCCCCGCTAGCATTGTGTGTATATACAGCATCACATGTGTTCTTTGCTATCACACACCGGCCGATACCCCTTACCCCCCCCCTTGAAGTCACAAGGGGGGAGGAGTACATTTGGGGTTACGGACTGCATCTCATGACTCTCAAGGTCATATCAGTAGACAACTCACAGAGATATGAGATGGATAACTTAGCATCTCATAAATCACAAGGTTATATCAGTAGACAACTCACAGAGATATGAGATGGATAACTTAGCATCTCATAAATCACAAGGTCATATCAGTAGACAACTCACAGAGATATGAGATGGATAACTTACCATCTCATAAATCACAAGGTCATATCAATAGACAGCTCACAGAGATATGAGATGGATAACTAAGCATCTTACAACTATTCGTGATATCCCATGTTAAAGTTACAAGGGAAATAAGGGGGAAGTCACATCACACACATTTTTTTTAGGACAGCAACATCTTTATCTAAAACCTCACAAGGACCACCGGGAAACTCTATTTTTTTATATTTTAAATATTACGTAGACATCTTTTAACCATAATATAAAGTTCATTAGAAAAGTCTCATGATTGTCTAACAGATGGCAGCTCTAGCTCAGAGTTAAAATTGGACTATTCCCTTTTCCCCTATAACATTTAAGTGCTAACCGATTTAACTTCAGTTTGATTTATCCTCAGGACATTGAGGAGGGGCCTAGAATTGCAAGTTAAGATCCTTATTTTTGCAAATTTTATAGCAATAATGTTTTGTGGCATATATATATATATATATATATATATATATATATATATATATATATATATATATAGTTTTCACATCTAGCTACTAGTCTGGGTTGTACGGATATTAACTTTTTTCACGCTAATTTGTTAAGGATGAGAGAGGTTGGAAGCGTGGAGGAGAATGTAAGACCATATGGGAAAGATCACTCTCAATACGCCCGACAGGGATTCTTAACCCAAACTCCCTGTCATGGGCAGTCCCAGTATATTGCGAGAGTGACGCTCAAAGAGACATAGCTCAAGCTCCTCATGTGTGTGAAACAACATCCTTAGTATTTCATTTGTGTGAAACAACATCCTTAGTATCTCATTTGTGTGAAACAACATCCTTAGTATCTCATTTGTGTGAAACAACATCCTTAGTATCTACATGTGTGTGAAACAACATCCTTAGTATCTCATTTGTGTGAAACAACATCCTTAGTATCCTCATGTGTGAGAAACAACATCCTTAGTATCTTCATGTGTGTTAAACAACATCCTTAGTATCCTCATGTGTGTTAAACAACATCCTTAGTATCTCATTTGTGTGAAACAACATCCTTAGTATCTTCATGTGTGTTAAACAACATCCTTAGTATCCTCATGTGTGTTAAACAACATCCTTAGTATCCTCATATGTGTGAAACAACATCCTTAGTTTATATCTAGCAACATATCGTGAATCATATTACTACCCCCTTCTCTCCCCAACCCTCAAGAGACTACCCTCCTCCACCGCAGTGTTAAAATTGGTTAACGAGCCTGTGTCACAACACGGGGGGCGCGACCTGAGACGGCCTGCTACTGTAAACCACCTCATGTTACACCGTGTGACTCGCATGATGGTAGGTGTCGGTGGGACCTCACGCTATTGGTCGGTATCGCAGCCCTTGGACACGCTGGATCCTATCATCAAACTGTCCCAAAACTTAACATCTGCCTTGATTTGTAGGCCTAACCTTTTATATCTGCTTTTATTTACAATTTCTCCCGGCATTTTCTATTCTCTTCTCTTCAATCTGTTCCAACATCCATCCAATGATCCAAAGAGGTAGTATGTTTATATGTTTAGATTCCCAGGTGTATGCTGTTTTATGTCCTTGTCTTGTATCGGAACTATCCAGTCTCTTCATCCTGCTCCCTTATGTTAGATGGACGTCTGCTAGGCAGTAATGGTTCTAGGGCGTGTTGGAGTTGACGCCTTATTTCCTATGGAATGTTTCACTTATCGGTGGGGCTGTAAACTGCTGCATTGTGAACAATTGTTTCCCCTACGTCACACATTGTTTTTAAGTGTTTTGTTCCAATTGAGAGTAAAAAACATGGGCCGTCGAATGTCCCCTTCCTGCTGATTTCTTTTGGTCAAATGTGTAAAGCTATAAAACATATGTTCTAGCTAATATGAAGATTGGATGAATGAGAACTGGAGAAAAAGTAAATATTTTTGTAGTTTTTAAAACAATAATAAATGGTAAAGTGCACCGTTCAGATTTTCTCTCTTTTTTTTATCTTAAAATAAGAGACATTTACTAAAACACATAAAATTTGTCTGACGAAATAATGTATATTTTTGCAGAAACACTCTATCAAAAATCATAATTGAAATAATATACACTGTCACAGAAACATTGAGAAAAGAAGAATATCTCTGTCCAACAAAAAGCATAACAACCAAGTTCAATTTTCAAACACCTTCATGAAAAAATATATAGTCTGTATATTTTCTTATAGCTCAGAAACTATTGGTTTTATACAAATTTATTTTGAATAAAATATTTTTAATCTTCCTAGTACTACAAATTTATTGTGATAAGGTATTTTGTATCTCAAAAAGTTGCGGAGATACGACCAAAATTGAAAATTTCCACCTAAATTAAGTACACTCAAAGCCATTTTCATGGGGAAATAACTGCCCTATTGTTTGTAATGTTCAGTACTTAGATATAAAATTTAATCATAATCTTTAGAGGGTAGTTCGAATTTTTTAAAAAAAATCTCTTTTTGCCCTTCTGTAGTTTTAGGTTTAGATATTTAATTCCAAAAACTCCTCGAAGAGACCTTATGAAAACCCTAAATACCAAGTTTCAGACTGATCGGTAAAAAAGACAGATAGACCGGCTTCGCGATAGCCCCATTTTCGATTTCAAGCGGTGATGAAACGTCGACATTTATAAAAATCTCAATTTTCTTTACGACCACAATACTGCTTTCCCCGAGTTGTCGAGAGAAAGTAAAAACCTATTTGACCAAAATGGGTTGGACATAGCTTCATTGGCTACATTTAGTTTAATTTACTACACATAGCTGTCTAAATAGTTTTTAAATATCCGTCATGGGCATTTATTAATTTGAACAAGGCCATTTTTATTCTTTCAAGAAGTTTCTGTTCAAATGTGACTTTACCGGGGGCAGATATTCAACAACTGTTGATATTAACACGTGTTGACAACTAAGCTCTTATGTTTCTACTGGAGCAATTTTAGATTTATTGGGACCAAAAAGGTATTTTGCTATGAAAACTGCAATAATACGGAGCTTAGCTCACGTTCATTTCCAACCTAAATCTAATCCACACATTTACAGTTTAAATCAAGTCAGTTTCTAGGAGTCACTCTATATTGGTGGGGGCGGGGGGGGGGGGGGGGGAATTGTCCAAATCACCCACTGTAACCTTTCACAAGGTTGTTTAAAACGTCTTCATACGGTTCTTAAACGAACAAGTCCATATAGTAAAATTCACAACGTCACATACCACGAAAATAGTTGACTGGAAAAATGCATTCAGCTAAATAATAGGTGACCTGGTGGTCTAGGGGTAAGGTGTCAGAATTCTGTGCTGAGGGTCCGGGGCTCAATCCTCGGTCCCGGCACAGATTTATCTGATTACCAAACCCTTCCTTCACCTCTGACAAGACGTGCATTAATCACAAGTTGTGAATGTGAGGAATTCCAGGCCTCCACCGTGGTTCAGATTCCACGTTAAACTGTAGGTCCTCATTTCGTCTCCAATCACCCTACCATCACACATTAGCGTGAGTGAGTATAATCCGAACGGGTAGTAAGACGCGATGCAATAATTAATAATAATAATAATAATATAATAGCTAAATGATTATTGAATCAATGGTCATGGTAGCATATCTGTATTGTTGATTTAATGGATTGAAAAGGTGCTTTTTAATTGAAGGCAGATTGATTTGATTTTTTTTAAAGAGGTGAAGGAGGTATATTTACACAGACTCACACCTCTTGGACACATGCCTGGTTCGAATACACTCATGTGTTGGGATGGACTTGACTTTTAAAATGCATAGCTATTTATAGGCATAGACAATGGTGTCATATCACTTATATATTTTTAATTTTTACTCCCAGGCAACCCTCAGGCTATTAGGCTAAATAATATACAGTATGTTCGTAAACTCTTAGCCCAAACTGCATATATAGCTTGTTTAACCAAAGTAATACAAAATCCTGTACAATTACATCAGAAAAACTATGCTAATACCATTAAATTGTGTTTAAAGTTTGGCGTACAGCACTGGAGAACAAAGCTGTTGCAAGCATGCGTGTACAACAAGTTGCATAGGAGTAGGCGCGTGGCACTGCACATGTAATAATGTCAAGCACTTTCTGTGATGTAGGGTCGTTAAGGGATGACCCTCAGAAAGTATTTCCATTTATAGATGGACTGGTGTGTTGTTTACTATTAATTTGTGGTATGTTCTGCTGCTGTGTTCCAAGATGTAGAAGGTGTACAGTGCTGCACGCCTCTATCCTATGCAACCTATTGCACACGCATTCTTGAACAGCTTTGCTCTCACGGCGCTGTACGCCGAAACTTTGACACAATTTAATGGTTATACCGTATAGTTTCGGATGTAAGTGTACAGGGATTTTGATTACTTTTGGTTCAAACAAACTATATGTGCAGTTTCGGGCTTTGAGTTTCCGAACATCTGTAATTTATATGTATTTATATTTTTTTTAAATTGAGCTTAGTAACGTTCAAATCCGATTCTGGTATCTATTTATATTTTAAATTTCGATTCTAAATCTTAAAACTATTGGATTTATTGCCCCTTGTCTTACTACCCGTCTGGGTTGTACACATACGTTCTATTACGCTAATGTGTTAGAGCTTTAAGAAGGTGAATTTAGAATAAATGTACCCTTCAATTTTCGTGTAAAAGGGAAAACCATACTTCAGTACACCTGACAGGGTATCGAACACCTAGCCTCTTCGTCATAGACAAACCAGTCTAGAAGAGCCTGTCATTTAGGCCGTACATACACCTACGCGTTATAATCAAGACACAAATTTAGGTGGCCTAAGAATTCTAACAGTTACTTAAAAATTACAAAAAATTACCTAAAAATATGAACAAAAGCTTGTCATGAATCCACACAACTAAATCAAACATGATATTTACAAATGAAACTAAAACATTTCCCCTAACAACTAAACTGTTGCATTCTGCTGAATATAATATTGATTAACAAATATATGTTTGAGAAGTAATAGCTACCTCCTCCAAACGCAACCCTCTCCAGCCTAGTTGCAGTCTCACCAGGAATGTGTATTTTACAAAACAAGCAAAGAGGATACAAAGTTCATGGCCTACATTATCTTTCTTCAGCAAGTGTAGTTTATGATACAGCACTGTGATACAAATGTACATATGGCTCTGCACTTATACAATTCATCTATTTCATAGACAACTTTGATACAAAGTTCATGGTCTACATTATTTTCTCATTCAGACAACTGTGATACAAAGTTCATGGCCTACATTATTTCTCATTCAGACAACTGTGATACAAAGTTCATGGCCTACATTATCATCTCATTCAGACAACTGTGATAAAAGTCATGGCTACTTATCTCTCATTCTAACAACTGTGATACAAGTTCAGGCTACATATCTTCTCATTCAGACAACTGTGATACAAAGTCATGGCTACATTATTTCTCATTCAGCAACTGTGATACAAAGTTCATGGCCTATATTATCTTCTCATTTAGACAACTGTGGGCTGGAAACATTTATGTTTGAGTATTTAGGCATTTGTAAAATATATATAGTATTTAAAAATATACTTACTAGTGTAAATGCCTTAAAAATCTTATAAATACCTACAAATGACGCAAACCAAGAAAATATGACCATAAATTTCAAAATCACAAAAAATGCCCAAAAAAATGCCCTATAAATGATACATTTCTACAACCAGGGTATCATGAACAGAGTTACTATAATTACGAAGCATTGAATGTGATGAACTAAAAAAAAAAAACATGTCAAACTAATATAGTAGCATTTGGTTAATTCGAATCCAACATTATTCCCCATGAAACTCCTATCTATATCAATGGTAAAAAATAACATTTAATTCGAGTTTCAGAAGGAAAATTTGAATAATTCGATGCCTATACATTGTTAGTTTTTTTTCAAGTTTTTACTCATTTAAAACCTAATCTAGCGATGGTGGAACAGTGACAGATGGGGAAATTCTTGAAGAAGTAACGAACAAAAATATCCAAGAATCTTCTGATGAATGAGACAGCACAGACATCCAAGCAGAAGAACCAATACCATCTGTTTCGGAAGCACTTAACAGCGGTAGAAAACCTGAAAAAATTCACTGAATACTGACAGAACATTTTACTACAAATTAGTGACCTTAAAGATTTTATTTATTGTGTCAAGATAAGAAAATTACAACAAACCGATATAACTAATTTTTTCAAACGTAATATCAAAAATAGATTTAATTCGGCAATTTTTTTATGTTTTTTTCTCAAGTTTTTATGTTTTGTATTTTTTTAAATGTATTTATTTTGTATGTGTGTTTTACATAGAATATGGGTCTATAACATGTGTGTGTGTTTATATGTAGCATATTTTGAGGTTACTTATTTATTGTGTACCAGCTGCCTAGATACTCATAAAAATGGTTAATTCAAATTTTGAATATTTCGAGTTTTTTAGATCCCCTGGACTTCTAACTACATGATTTGGACTTTTAAATGAGTTAGACAACTAACTACATAAGTTGAACTTCTAACTAAACGAGTTGGACTTCTAACTACATGCGTTGAACAACTAACTAAATGAGTTGAACTTCTAACTAAATGAGTTGGACTTCTAAATGAGTTGGACAACTAACTACACGAGTTGGACTTCTAACTAAATTAGTTGGACATCTAATTAAATGATTTCTAGTGTATAACATTCGTTGCTGCACTGAACCCCGAGAAGTGTCCGAACCTGTAAAGCGATACTATCGATACTCGCAGCTAGATATCGATATGGCTGGTGGTAGTGTCAGCCAGCAGATTCCCCCCTCACCCCTAGCTCATCTGCTGGGAGTGGTTGGTGAGGGGGTTGGAGGGTGGGCAACCCACCCTCGCTATGCAGGGGATGATTAATGAGACCAGAGTCAACATGGCTTCTCCACCCCTCCTCCTCCAACCCCCTGCTCCCCTGACTCAACATATACAAATTTATTAGACATGGAGCTGAAACGGGCTGGGCCGGGGTTAGTAGCCCAGCTATAGCTCGTCCACTGTGAGCTAAACACTGGTAGAACTAGCAGGGTTACTGTGACTGACTGTATTGTACTATACAGGGTTACTGTGACTGACTGTATTGTACTGTACAGGGTTACTGTGACTGACTGTATTGTACTGTACAGGGTCACTGTGACTGACTGTATTGTACTGTACAGGGTTAGTAGCCCAGCTATAGCTCGTCCACTGTGAGCTAATCACTGGTAAAACTAGCAGGGTCACTGTGACTGACTGTATTGTACTGTACAGGGTTACTGTGACTGACTGTATTGTACTGTACAGGGTTACTGTGACTGACTGTATTGTACTGTACAGGGTTACTGTGACTGACTGTATTGTACTGTACAGGGTCACTGTGACTGACTGTATTGTACTGTACAGGGTTAGTAGCCCAGCTATAGCTCGTCCACTGTGAGCTAATCACTGGTAAAACTAGCAGGGTCACTGTGACTGACTGTATTGTACTGTATAGGGTTACTTTGACTGACTGTATTGTACTGTACAGGGTTACTGTGACTGACTGTATTGTACTGTACAGGGTTAGTAGCCCAGCTATAGCTCGTCCACTGTGAGCTAAACACTGATAGAACGCACAGGGTTACTGTGACTGACTGTATTGTACTGTACAGGGTTACTTTGACTGACTGTATTGTACTGTACAGGGTTAGTAGCCCAGCTATAGCTCGTCCATTGTGAGCTAAACACTGGTATAACTCGCAGGGTTACTGTGACTGACTGTATTGTACTGTACAGGGTTACTGTGACTGACTGTATTGTACTGTACAGGGTTACTGTGACTGACTGTATTGTACTGTACAGGGTTAGTAGCCCAGCTATAGCTCGTTCATTGTGAGCTAAACACTGGTATAACTAGCAGGGTTACTGTGACTGACTGTATTGTACTGTACAGGGTTAGTAGCCCAGCTATAGCTCGTCCACTGTGAGCTAAACACTGATAGAACGCGCAGGGTTACTGTGACTGACTGTATTGTACTGTACAGGGTTACTGTGACTGACTGTATTGTACTGTACAGGGTTAGTAGCCCAGCTATAGCTCGTCCACTGTTAGCTAAACACTGGTAGAACTAGCAGGGTTACTGTGACTGACTATTGTACTGTACAGGGTTAGTAACCCAGCTATAGCTCGTCCACTGTGAGCTAAACACTGGTAGAACTAGCAGGGTTACTGTGACTGACTGTATTGTACTATACAGGGTTACTGTGACTGACTGTATTGTACTGTACAGGGTTAGTAGCCCAGCTATAGCTCGTCCACTGTTAGCTAAACACTGGTAGAACTAGCAGGGTTACTGTGACTGACTATTGTACTGTACAGGGTTAGTAACCCAGCTATAGCTCGTCCACTGTGAGCTAAACACTGGTAGAACTAGCAGGGTTACAGTGACTGACTGTATTGTACTATACAGGGTTACTGTGACTGACTGTATTGTACTGTACAGGGTTACTGTGACTGACTGTATTGTACTGTATAGGGTTACTGTGACTGACTGTATTGTACTGTACAGGGTTAGTAGCTCAGCTATAGCTCGTTCATTGTGAGCTAAACACTGGTAGAGCTCGCAGGGTTACTGTGACTGACTGTATTGTACTGTACAGGGTTACTGTGACTGACTGTATTGTACTGTATAGGGTTAGTAGCCCAGCTATAGCTCGTCCATTGTGAGCTAAACACTGGTAGAGCTCGCAGGGTTACTGTGACTGACTGTATTTTACTGTACAGGGTTAGTAACCCAGCTATAGCTCGTCCATTGTGAGCTAAACACTGGTAGAGCTCGCAGGGTTACTGTGACTGACTGTATTGTACTGTACAGGGTTAGTAGCTCAGCTATAGCTCGTTCATTGTGAGCTAAACACTGGTAAAACTAGCAGGGTTACTGTGACTGACTGTATTGTACTGTACAAGGTTAGTAGCCCAGCTATAGCTCGTCCATTGTGAGCTAAACACTGGTAGAACTAGCAGGGTTACTGTGACTGACTGTATTGTACTGTACAGGGTTAGTAGCCCAGCTATAGCTCGTCCACTGTGAGCTAAACACTGATAGAACGCGCAGGGTTACTGTGACTGACTGTATTGTACTGTACAGGGTTACTGTGACTGACTGTATTGTACTGTACAGGGTTAGTAACCCAGCTATAGCTCGTCCACTGTGAGCTAAACACTGGTAGAACTAGCAGGGTTACTGTGACTGACTATTGTACTGTACAGGGTTAGTAACCCAGCTATAGCTCGTCCACTGTGAGCTAAACACTGGTAGAACTAGCAGGGTTACTGTGACTGACTGTATTGTACTATACAGGGTTACTGTGACTGACTGTATTGTACTGTACAGGGTTAGTAGCCCAGCTATAGCTCGTCCACTGTTAGCTAAACACTGGTAGAACTAGCAGGGTTACTGTGACTGACTGTATTGTACTGTACAGGGTTAGTAGCCCAGCTATAGCTCGTCCACTGTGAGCTAAACACTGGTAAAACTAGCAGGGTTACTGTGATTGTATTGTACTGTACAGGTCTAGACAACCCGCTGATTCACAAGCAGTTACTGTGAGATGTTACTGCCTCACGGGTTACTGTCCCCTATGTGAATTGTGAAGCATTATACCCTGGCGGGCTACCCCGTACTCCCCCTCCCTGCGCTGACAGATGTGAGAATGCAGTAAATCTGCTCCGAATAATCGCGCCAACATGTTATGTAAATTGAGGGTTACCCGAAATCTAGCGCAGGAGTCTTTAAGTGACTTCTCAGCGCGGCACTTATTGTTATTATTCCAGGCCGTTAGTCCTGGTGCTAATGGTCGACTGTGAGCGCTGCACTGCGGCGAGACATGGCACTAATCAATCAACTTAGCAACGGCACCTTCATGTAACAAGGGAATATGTCCTCTGCTGGCTGACTTGAGCGACTTTAGCCCGCGTCTTACTACCCGTTCCGATTGTTCGCGTATTCACGCTTTACAGAGGGGTTGAATTAGAGACTGAAGGGAGTGAAAGACTATTTAGGAACAAGCCTCCCATGTTTATACCTCACTGGAATCCGAACCACAACTTCCTCTGTCACTGATAAACCATTATATTGAGAGAGTGACGCCTTAGACCCTGTAACCACCGATTTGAGTAACATCATTATCCTAAACAATCATCATAAACTATTCCCAGCCTGTGGCCGGGTCAGTTTAGTAAAATGCCTCCATCTTCCTCTACACTTCCACCATTCTTCCTACTTTATTTGCTTCTATTCTTCTACTCTCACTCGCACATTTGATGTTATTTTCTCCTCCCATCTCCGAGAAGGTATGGCGATGTAATAAGGATAGAAAAGAATACCAAAGAGTTTGGAGGAAAAAGACCGCAAGGAAGACTAAGAAAGTTATTGAATACCGATGATGTATGCGACCACTTCGGTGGCTGCACGGTCTAAAGTTGGATTCACATACACAGGACTGTGCACCGGCTGTGTTGTGTCACTACCATTCAAGGTCGGATCCAGGGGCTGTTGTCATTGGGAGAGGGATTAGGTTTCAAGCTCTTTCAAGTATAGATCTAATATTTTGATCCAAAATAATAAAATTGCTAGTTTACAGAATTAATTTTAATAAATTATGATAATAAAAAGAGGTCTTGTAAGAAAATATCACAATTTTTATTAGAAAATTTGAAATTAAAAAAAAATTACTGTCACCAAAAAGTAATAAATATGTACAATACATAGGCCTAAGATGTTTTAGTACTTAATGGAAAAAATATGTATTTAAATACAAATAATTGGTTAGCATAATAAACATAGTAATTTAATAAACTCAAAGTGTTAGTTTTAAACAATAAACTCGAATATATGAGTACAATTTTTTTTTGCAAAACCTTGTTCATTTATACCGGGAAATCTTGATGGAGTTGTAGTAATGTTAAGACCATCATGATGGAGATGTAGTAACTATTAGGGTTTTACGCTCAAGTACTAACATTTCCTTGTTTGGGCTAAGAAAAAACCAGATATTTTGGGACATTTTTTGTATATTTTATTTGCAACACGAGGTTGGATTCGAACACTAGTGAAGTGAAAACAAACTAATATACAGAAAATAAAGCCAGAGCTCTACTGTTTACACTTATATAAGTCTCTTTTCTTCGAGATTATCGCTGGCGCCGTGGCTTAGTTGGTTAAAGCGCCTGTCTAGTAAACAGGAGATCGGGAGTTCGAATCTCCCCGGTGCCTTGTGGACATGCTTTTTTTTTTCTTTTAGACTTTGTTAAGTAATCACTTGATATTATTTAAAATAAAGCCGATATTTAAAAATCTTGAAGTTCTGTTATTACACATAAAAAGAAAGAGTGGAACTTTGTCCTACGTTAAGGATGGGGTGGAAAGGCAAGAGAGTTAAAAGTATTTTATAAGTTTGTATTTTTTTGGTCAAAATAAATAAAATACTACTCCAGTAAAAACACCAAGGCATCTCGCTCAGTATAATTATAATAATCCATAAATATCCCCAAAAGTGCGAAGTGTGAGACCAGCTATGGTGGGAGAAAGAGATGAAGGCAGAGGTAATCAAAATAAAGTCAAAATGGCGCTAGTTTATCAAACGATAGAGTTTGTTATGACCAGGGCACCGACTTTATGATCTGAAAACTAGCAAAAGAATCACCTTTAAATGATTTAAAAATTAAGTTTAAATTTACAAAAATGACCTAAACACAATATGAGCAAAAACTCTTAGTGTCCTGTTGAATATAATCTAGATTAACAAATATCTGTTTGAGAAGTAATAGCTACCCCCTCCAAACGCAACCCTCTCCAGCCTAGTTGCAGTCTCACCAGGAATGTGTATTTTACAAGCAGACAAGCAAAGAGGATACAAAGTTCATGGCCTACATTATCTCTCATTCATACAACTGTGATACAAAGTTCATGGCCTGCATTATCTTTTCATTCAGACAACTGTGATACAAAGCTCATGGCCTATATTATCTTCTCATTCAGACAACTGTGATACAAAGTTCATGGCCTACATTATCTTCTCATTCATACAACTGTGATACAAAGTTCCTGGCCTATATTATCTTCTCATTCAGACAACTGTGATACAAAGCTCATGGCCTACACTATCTTCTCATTCAGACAACTGTGATACAAAGTTCATGGCCTACACTATCTTCTCATTCAGACAACTGTGATACAAAGTTCATGGCCTACATTATCTTCTTATTCAAATAACTGTGATACAATGCTCATGGCCTACATTATCTTCTTATTCAGACAACTGTGATACAAAGTTCATGGCCTACATTATCTCTCATTCAAATAACTGTGATACAAAGCTCATGGCCTACATTATCTTCTTATTCAGACAACTGTGATACAAAGTTCATGGCCTACATTATCTTCTTATTCAGACAACTGTGATACAAAGTTCATGGCCTATATTATCTTCTTATTCAGACAACTGTGATACAAAGTTCATGGCCTACATTATCTTCTCATTCAAACAACTGTGATACAAAGTTCATGGCCTACATTATCTCTCATTCAAATAACTGTGATACAAAGCTCATGACCTACATTATCTTCTTATTCAGACAACTGTGATACAAAGTTCATGGCCTACATTATCTCTCATTCAAATAACTGTGATACAAAGCTCATGGCCTACATTATCTTCTTATTCAGACAACTGTGATACAAAGTTCATGGCCTACATTATCTCTCATTCAAATAACTGTGATACAAAGCTCATGACCTACATTATCTTCTTATTCAGACAACTGTGATACAAAGTTCATGGCCTACATTATCTTCTCATTCAGACATCTGTGGGCTGGAAACCATTTGTGTTTAAGTAGCTATGCATTTTAAAAGTATATATAGTGTTTAAAAGTATACTTATTCAATTTAAATGCCTAAAATGGAATTTAAAAAAGCCTAAAAATGACTTAAAAGTGACGCAAACCAAGAAAATATAATCTAAATTTGAAAATGACAAACAATTGATAAAAAAAATGCCCAACAAAATATACATCTTCACAACCAGGGACTCATGGACAGAGTTAATGTAGGTCTACTTATGAGCACTTTGTAGGATGAACCAAAACAAAAGATAACATGTTATAAAAGTCCAGGTCCTGGTTATAACATGTTATCAAAGTACAGATCCTGGTTATAACATGTGTTATCAAAGTCCAGGTCCTGGTTATACAGTTATCAAAGTCCACTTCTGTTATAACATGTTATAAAAGTCCATGTTCTGGTTATGACATGTTATCAAAGTCCAGTTCCTGGTTATAACATGTTGACTGGTGTCTTCTTTAGATGACGTTGACTGCAAACTGTCCGAGGCGCTTGCCTGGACAATCTTGTAACGTACCCGAGTCCGGTAGTGAGGACCACCGGGGTAGAGGATCTTCTTTCTCAGCAGGTGTTGGCTTTGTAACCTTGATGAGTACCTCAACTTTCTTAGTCATAAGAAGACTTTTTGTTGGGCTCCCTCCCATAGGGCTGGTATTTTAGTAGAGTTATCTTAGTTTTGTCACTATTGCTTGCCAACACAAGAAATAAATAGAAGTTATTTAAAACAAATACTTAAAAAAGAAGAATTTTGTTCAAAGGAACCGCGCTATTCTAGGAAATCTTAGGTCCCAGTTGGTATAAGCTTATAGTGATGATGATGATGATAATAATAATTAATAATAATTATTATTATTATTATTTACATCTTTATTTATATGGCGAAATTAAGGCATAAGCCTTCTCATACATTTAACCATGTATTAAGTTGACATTACACTGCATTTATTAATTATTATTATTAAATAAAACACAGGAGACAAATATTTGAGAAAAAACATTAACAAGGTGGTGCTTACAATCCAGGGAGATTTAAATATTAAAGGGGTTGGTGGGGTCCTCAGTCCATGTCACAGTTTTATGTTTGATTGGGCTGGTTTTGAAAATGGTCCAAGATTTCTCCATAGAAGAGGTCGACAGTTTAATTGTAAGGGCGGAAAAGCACCCCTCAATTTTTGACATATCTTCGCCAATGTATAAAATTGTTGCCCAGACGTTCAGCTCTAACGCAATATTTAATTAAATGATGCGTTATTTAAAAATATGGTTCACACCAAAATAAGGTCTAAGGATTTCAACAGGGCTCCTTCCCCCTCTCCCCCCAAAAACCCTATAGTTTGAGTTTTATTAATATAAAAAATTGTGTTAATATGTGATATTAGCTCATCTTCAACAAGTTTTTAATAATATTCATGGAGCTATGAGACCAGTCTCGATGAAAAAGTAGTAGTAGTAGTAGTAGTAGTAGTGAAGTAGTTCCAGAAAACAACATTGACCATTGTATTTGAGGAGGTGTGGCCTTACAGCGACTGGTACTTTCTCGCTGAACGAGGCGGCAGCCTTAAGGACAGTCTTTTTGCAGTCTATAGCAAAAACATGTGTAGGCAAAATAAATCAAATATGTCTTCAGTAAAAACATAGAATTTAGTTTTCTTCACACGGTGATATCAACAGTTGTTGAATACTAACTGTTCAGGCTGTCCTGGAATTTAATGACAGCCTTTTCCTCTTTATTTAAAAAGTTTGACAACCAACGCCGCTATGCTCATGTCAGATATTCAACAACTGTTGATATCATCACCACGTGAATAAATTAAACTCTTTGTTTCTACTGGAGCAATATTTGATTTATTTTGCTGGAAGCAATCTTTATCTACAGAAAATACTTCCCTCAGTCTTGACATCTGCTCTAGGAATTTCGTCACACCTTTGCTTCTCTAAATATTAAAGTTATAATTTTTAATTATTTAAAATTTCACTAAAATTATTTGTTGGTGTTGGGAGAGAGGAAGCGTCACAGTAGCAGGAAGTGAGAGGAGCATAATCAGGTAGTGATGTAGAGTCCCAGGAACACAGGTAGTTATGTAGGATCCCAGGAACACAGGTAGTGATACAGAGTCCCAGGAACACAGTCAGGTAGTAATGCAGAGTCCTAGGAACACAGTCAGGTAGTGATGCAGAGTCCCAGGAACACAGTCAGGTAGTGATGCAGAGTCCCAGGAACACAACCAGGTAGTGATGCAGAGTCCCAGGAACACAACCAGGTAGTGATGCAGAGTCCCAGGAACACAGGTAGTGATACAGAGTCCCAGGAACACAGTCAGGTAGTGATACAGAGTCCCAGGAACACAGTCAGGTAGTGATGCAGAGTCCCAGAAACACAACCAGGTACTGATGCAGAGTCCAGGAACACAGGTAGTGATACAGAGTCCCAGGAACACAGTCAGGTAGTGATGCAGAGTCCCAGGAACACAACCAGGTAGTGATGCAGAGTCCCAGGAACACAGTCAGGTAGTGATGCAGAGTCCCAGGAACACAGGTAGTGATACAGAGTCCCAGGAACACAGTCAGGTAATTATATAGAGTCCCAGGAACATAGGTAGTGATACAGAGTCCCAGGAACACAGTCAGGTAGTGATACAGAATCCCAGGAACACAGTCAGGTAGTGATACAGAGTCCCAGGAACACAATCAGGTAGTGATGCAGAGTCCCAGGAACACAACCAGGTACTGATGCAGAGTCCAGGAACACAGGTAGTGATGCAGAGTCCCAGGAACACAACCAGGTAGTGATGCAGAGTCCCAGGAACACAACCAGGTAGTGATGCAGAGTCCCAGAAACACAACCAGGTAGTGATGCAGAGTCCCAGAAACACAACCAGGTAGTGATGCAGAGTCCCAGGAACACAGGTAGTGATACAGAGTCCCAGGAACACAGTCAGGTAGTTATATAGAGTCCCAGGAACACAGGTAGTTATATAGAGTCCCAGGAACACAGGTAGTGATACAGAGTCCAAGGAACACAGTCAGATAGTGTTGCAGAGTCCCAGGAACACAACCAGGTAGTGATACAGAGTCCCAGGAACACAACCAGGTAGTGGTGTAGAGTCCCAGGAACACAACCAGGTATTGATGCAGAGTCCCAGGAACACAGGTAGTGATACAGAGTCCCAGGAACACAGTCAGGTAGTGATACAGAGTCCCAGGAACACAACCAGGTAGTGATGCAGAGTCCCAGGAACACAGGTAGTGATACAGAGTCCCAGGAACACAGTCAGGTAGTGATACAGAGTCCCAGGAACACAACCAGGTAGTGATGCAGAGTCCCAGGAACACAGGTAGTGATACAGTGTCCCAGGAACACAGTCAGGTAGTGATACAGAGTCCCAGGAACACAGTCAGGTAGTGATGCAGAGTCCCAGGAACACAACCAGGTAGTGATACAGAGTCCCAGGAATACAGTCAGGTAGTGATACAGAGTCCCAGGAACACAGTCAGGTAGTGATGCAGAGTCCCAGGAACACAACCAGGTAGTGATACAGAGTCCCAGGAACACAGTCAGTAGTGATACAGAGTCCCAGGAACACAGGTAGTGATACAGTCCCAGGAACACAGTCAGGTAGTGATACAGAGTCCCAGGAACACAGGTAGTGATACAGAGTCCCAGGAACACAACCAGGTAGTGATGCAGAGTCCCAGGAACACAGTAGTGATACAGAGTCCCAGGAACACAGTCAGGTAGTGATACAGAGTCCCAGGAACACAGTCAGGTAGTGATACAGAGTCCCAGGAACACAGGTAGTGATACAGAGTCCCAGGAACACAGGTAGTGATACAGAGTCCCAGGAACACAGTCAGTAGTGATACAGAGTCCCAGGAACACAGGTAGTGATACAGAGTCCCAGGAACACAGTCAGGTAGTGATGCAGAGTCCCAGGAACACAGTCAGGTAGTGATGCAGAGTCCCAGGAACACAACCAGGTAGTGATACAGAGTCCCAGGAATACAGTCAGGTAGTTATATAGAGTCCTAGGAACACAGGTAGTGATACAGAGTCCCAGGAATACAGTCAGGTAGTTATATAGAGTCCTAGGAACACAGGTAGTGATACAGAGTCCCAGGAACAGGAAGTGAAAGGAACACAGTCAGAACAGGTCCTGTGCCTCTCCACGCCTGCAAGGGATGGTTGGATCAATAGCAGTCTAGCAACATCTCATCTTTAAACCACGCCCCTCCCTCCCTCCAACAACCCTCCCAGACCTTGTCCGCCAATGGGGGAGAGGACTGGAACTGATAACAGCACTGGCCCTCTTCACTCGGGGACAGCCGGACAAGGGACATCTTGCAACAAGTTGGACTCTCTGGTTGTCCCAGGGACACTGCAAGGTACATGTTGCAACAAGTTGGACTCTGGTTGTCCCAGGGATACTACATCTTGCAACAATTTGGACTCTCTGGTTGTCCCAGGGACATTACATCTTGCAACAAGTTGGACTCTGGTTGTCCCAGGGACACTACCTCTTGCAACAAGTTGGACTCTGGTTGTCCCAGGGACATTACATGTTGCAACAAGTTGGACTCTGGTTGTCCCAGGGATACTACATCTTGCAACAAGTTGGACTCTCTGGTTGTCCCAGGGACATTACATCTTGCAACAAGTTGGACTCTGGTTGTCCCAGGGACACTACCTCTTGCAACAAGTTGGACTCTGGTTGTCCCAGGGACATTACATGTTGCAACAAGTTGGACTCTGGTTGTCCCAGGGATACTACATCTTGCAACAAGTTGGACTCTCTGGTTGTCCCAGGGACATTACATCTTGCAACAAGTTGGACTCTGGTTGTCCCAGGGACACTACCTCTTGCAACAAGTTGGACTCTGGTTGTCCCAGGGACATTACATCTTGCAATAAGTTGGACTCTGGTTGTCCCAGGGATACTACATCTTGTAACAAGTTGGTCTCGCTGGTTGTCCCAGGGACACTGCAAGGTACATGTTGCAACAAGTTGGACTCTGGTTGTCCCAGGGATACTACATGTTGCAACAAGTTGGACTCTGGTTGTCCCAGGGACATTACCTCTTGCAATAAGTTGGACTCTGGTGGTCCCAGGGATACTACATCTTGTAACAAGTTGGTCTCGCTGGTTGTCCCAGGGATACTACATCTTGCAACAAGTTCGACTCTGGTTATCCCAGGGACAATGCAGGGATCTACAGTTGGGAGGACAATATTTTACTTTAATTTTTACTGAAAAAATCTCAATCTATCAGATTGAAACTAAAGTACTCGAGATATCCAATATTTTAATGTTCCCCCTCCAGTTTATTCTCCCGAGGAGGTTAACATCAGAGAAGATACCCAATGAGTTCCAATAAAGCAATAGCAACTATTACAGTTCTCTTCTTGTACTCCTGTAGCTTGTCTACTGTAGCGCTTGGTGGTTGAAAGTGTTACCAACGTCGGACCTGCTGTAGACAAGATATGTTAATACTTCAATAATATAATAGGTTATATCCCCGTTCATATTTGAATGTAACCACTTCATAATTAGATGATTGACTGAAGTAATGAGTTAAGGAGGTAAGGAAGGAGATTCAAACCTGGGTCTGTGGTGCAGACCACAGCCATACCAGTAGCGGAGCGAATTTTGTTTGCTTGCTATAACCACCATTTTTTTTGCTCGCCACAACCATCATTTTGTTTGTTCACCACTACCACCATTTTGTTTGTTCACCACTAGACTACCGCCATTTTGTTTGTTCACCAATACCACCATTTTGTTTGCTTACATTACCGCCATTTTGTTTGCTCACCATAACCACCATTTTGTTTGCTTAAATTACCGCCATTTTGTTTGCTCACCATAACCACCATTTTGTTTACTCGCCACAGCTGCCATTTTGTTTGTTCACCACTACTGCCATTTTGTTTGCTCACCATTACAGCAATTTTGTTTTCTCGCCATAACCGCCATTTTGTTTGCTCGCCACAACTGCCATTTTGTTTGTTCACCACTACCGCCATTTTGTTTGCTCACCATTATAGCAATTTTGTTTGCTCGCCATAACCGCCATTTTGTTTGCTCGCCACAACTGCCATTTTGTTTGTTCACCACTACCACCATTTTGTTTTCTCACCACTACCTCAATTTTGTTTGCTCGTCATAACCGCCATTTTATTTGCTCGCCATAACTGCAATTATTTTGCTCGCCATAACCGCCATTTTGTTTGCTCGCCATAATTGCAATTTTGTTTGCTCGCTATAACCACCATTTTGTTTGCTCGTCATAACCGTCATTTTGTTTGATCGCGATAACATTTTGTTTTTCTCTATGGATAAAAGAGTTTTATCACACCGTAAATTTACGCTTTGTAATCAATTCTTTTTATTGATAAAAAAAAGGGGGTTCAGAATTTAAGAATATTGTAGTATTTAACAATACGAGTAAAAAAGGTATTAGTGAACCTAGATCCACAAACCAACTCACACGGAGGCAATTTAGTCTTTAAGTAATAGCAAAATTTAAGATAAAAAATAAAATGGTATTGGAGTTATATGGCACGAATTTATTAGCTTATCACTAAGAAAAGGTGTTTCACGTGTCAATTTCTACAAAAATGTCACGTCTTCGAATCAGACTGTAAAACGTAACAGATTTCATGTTAACTCTTTCAGAATTTACGGATCACAGTTTGAAAGATATAATAAGCCTCACTTTTCCTCACTTTCTCAAACCAGGGTAAAAATTATTTTATTTTTTTTACGATCCCGACATAAAAACGAGCATTTGATAACAAGACATTCTCACAAGTTTTCCCGGCCCCGGTGCGCAGTTTTTTTAAGGTAGTGAAAGCGACCTTGGGCGATATCTTTTATCGAGGGTTTTTGACAAATTGGGGTGGCCCTTCCTCCTTTGGGGCCTCGAGAGGACAGGAACCTCATGACTTATATCGGAGGAACAGTCACGGTCAAGCCATCTATCAGAATGGACGTAGTCAAACACAAGGCCGTAGCCAGCCAATAATTTCAGGGGGGTTTGGTGGACACATCCCCCGAGGCTAGAAAAAATTATAAATGATAAATTGTTCTAGAAGCTATCTGAAGTTTTTTTATGCTAACATAACCCCGTTACTGCCAAAAGCTAGAAAAAATATTCTAAATGTTAAACACCTCTAGAAGCTCTCTGAAGTGCTTTCTATGGTAACACAGCCCCCTAATTTGTACTTGTACCTTAATATTGATATTATTTGGCCAATAATAAAGCCATATATATATATTTTTTTTGTTAATAACATTTCGGGCCCCGCCCCCCACCCCCAACTATGGCCTTGGTCAAACAGTGCGGAGATTATATTATCACTCCCACTAGACTTTACCATAAATAATATAGAGAAATAGTAATTCACAATATGTTAACCACACGAACATATCTCTCTAAACCAACCATTAATAGCTCTAATATTCATTTCATGTTATAACCTCATAAATTAATAAGCAATAATATAACCACATAATAACGTTGGTAGGATCTCAACCACCTGGCGTCCGAACTGGTGCCAAGCGGTAACCACCTGGTGTCTGAACTGGCGCCAAGCTGTAACCACCTGGCGTCTGAACTGGCGCCAAGCTGTAACTACCTGGCATCCAACTGGTGCCAAGCGGTAACCACCTGGGTCTGAACTGGCCAGCTGTAACCACCTGGTGTCTGAACTGGCGCCAAGCTGTAACCACCTGGTGTCTGAACTGGCGCCAAGCTGTAACCACCTGGTGTCTGAACTGGCGCCAGCTGTAACCACCTGGTTCTGAACTGGCGCCAAGCTGTAACTACCTGGCATCTGAACTGGCACCAAGCTGTAACTACCTGGCATCCGAACTGGCGCCAAGCGGGTAACTACCTGGCATCCGAACTGGCGCCAAGCTGTAACCACCTGGCATCTGAACTGGCACCAAGCTGTAACTACCTGGCATCTGAACTGGCGCCAAGCTGTAACTACCTGGCATCCGAACTGGCGCCAAGCTGTAACTACCTGGCATCCGAACTGGCACCAAGCTGTAACTACCTGGCATCCGAAACTGGCGCCCAAGCTGTATAACTACCTGGCATCCGAACTGGCACCAAGCTGTAACTACCTGGCATCCGAACTGGCGCCAAGCGGTAACTACCTGGCATCCAAACCGGCGCCAAGCTGTATGTAACTACCTGGCATCCAAACGGCGCCAAGCTGTATGTAACTACCTGGCATCCGAACTGGCGCCAAGCTGTAACTACCTGGCATCCGAACTGGCACCAAGCTGTAACTACCTGGCATCCGAACTGGCGCCAAGCTGTAACTACCTGGCATCCGAACTGGCGCCAAGCTGTAACTACCTGGCATCCGAACTGGCACCAAGCTGTAACTACCTGGCATCCGAACTGGCCCAAGCTGTAACTACCTGGCTCGACTGCGCCAAGCGTAACTACCTGGCATCCAAACGGGCGCCAAGCTGTATGTAACCACCTGGCATCCGAACTGGCACCAAGCGGTAACTACCTGGCATCCAAACCGGCGCCAAGCTGTATGTAACCACCTGGCATCCGAACTGGCACCAAGCTGTAACTACCTGGCATCCGAACTGGCACCGAGCTGTAACTAACACACTAGAATCAAAGATGATCAGGCTGTATATTAAACCGGTCAGAATCCAAACCAAGGACGCCGGGATGGACATACAATCACGTGCTGTTAAACATATCTTTGAGTCGGCTTGAGGAACGATGTTTACTAATGGTCTACCTTATTACTAATTTTAATGAAAACTACAAATACTTAGGTTCTGAACCCCCCTTTTTAACACCGTGTAGACTATATCATGGGTATCGTTAGGGGGGGTAAGGCTACATGACCCCACCCCCTCAATAATATGATCAAATGGGACATTCTTAGTAGCCTAAAATACACAATGAATTGTTTTATTCAAAAAATGGAAAATCCAAGTTTGAAAATGATTAAAGAATTTATTTTTACAAGACCTACAGAGTTTATTCATTCCGTTATCATATAATTCGTGCAATTCATTTGATAAGAAACTATTCATAGTCACCCGCTTCGGTGGCCGCATGGTCTAAGGTGCTACTACTCTCGCATTAGACTGGATTGCAGATGACGGAGAGATCGTGGTTCGATTCCGGTCGGGTGCACTGAGGGTGGTTTTCCTTAAATGGTTTCCCACTCTCTTCTCTCTCTTAATACAAATGCGGGTAAATATCCTCTACATTTAACCTTCCTCACACCTAACCCATTAGAGTAGTTAGTACATAAACGTGTACAAGCGATGGGTAGTAAGACTTGGTGCTAAAATAAAAAGCAGAATTTTTAATTTAAATCGAGAATGAGTTCGCTCTCTTCCTTTTGGTAACTTTATCATTCTTTGTTTACATCACCATGGAGACTGGCTCCTGTGTACCAACATTCTTTGTCTACATCACCATGGAGATTGGCTCCTGTGTACCAACATTCTTTGTCTACATCACCATGGAGACTGGCTCTTGTATACCAACATTCTTTGTCTACATCACCATGATTGTTGACCGCCTCTGTGGTCTAGCGGTCAGAGCTCCTGTCTACAGATCCAAATGTCCCGGGTTTTACCCCCGGAGCTTCCAGCTTGTTATAGTGAAGCAGTGGGTCTGGGACGAGGTCAACCCAGCCTCCTGAGGACAAATTAGGAGATATTTGAATAAATAAGTAGCGGCTCAGGTCTAGAACACTGAGATTAACGGCCGGAGGTTTCGTTGTGCTGACCACATGACACCTTATATTCTAAATGTTGGCACTATCATCGCCAACAGCTAGTGGCCACTCGATCTGTATAGCTCACTTGAGCTGATGACAAAGTTTTTATTTGTATATCTGTGAATAAAACATATCTTTGGCTACAAAATACAATAACTCAATTCTTGCCTCAGTGGTTTGTTGCAACAAATAGATGGATAGATGGGAGAAAGGTGGTTTTAAAGTTCTCATCGGGGTGTGAAGGGGGAAGATAAACGTTTTAATTAAAATTAAACACCGAACTCTGAGAATCTATGTAAAGTTGATATCCTTTGAACAGTAAACTTCTAACTATAAAGTCGAGTGAGGCCTCGGTCTATAGAACTTCTCACATCACAAATTTTTGAGTACATTTTAGAGCGATAGTGTGCAGCCATCGCTGGAACAATACACTGATGTTACTACAGTTTGAAATGTAACTAACGAGCTCTGTATACCCTGGCAACACTCCACGACACGATACTGATTATCTACCAAGTGGCAAGTGACCCCTGGACGACTAAGATACTGCAATGCGTCAGACGATACTCCCTCTGAGAGGCTTTGGTTCGAATCCCTGTTGTGTGTTCACGTGACGGTGGCAGGCTCCTCCTGAGTAGTAAACAGCCTGGATCTAGGTGAGAAGGAAGAAGGAGGAAATGAGAGAGCACAAGACTGTGTGTGTGTGTGTGTGTGTGTGTGTGAGAGAGAAAGAGAGAGGTTACAACTTCTTTGTCTGCTGCCTTCCTTTCCTGGTCAGCGGTCAGGAACAGTGGAATAACCGTCTGTCTGTTTCTTGCAATACTAGGACACAGTACCAGGCCACAAGACTAGGGCAATACTAGACCACAGTACCAGGCCACAAGACTAGGGCAATATTAGGACACAGTACCAGGCCACAAGACTAGAGCAATACTAGGACACAGTACCAGGCCACAAGACTAGGGCAATAATAGGACACAGTACCAGGCCACAAGACTAGGGCAATACTAGGACACAGTACCAGGCCACAAGACTAGGACAATACTAAGCCACAGTACCAGGTCACAAGACTAGGGCAATACTAGGACACAGTACCAGGCCACAAGACTAGGGCAATAATAGGACACAGTACCAGGCCACAAGACTAGGGCAATACTAGGACACAGTACCAGGCCACAAGACTAGGGCAATACTAGACCACAGTACCAGGCCACAAGACTAGGGCAATATTAGGACACAGTACCAGGCCACAAGACTAGAGCAATACTAGGACACAGTACCAGGCCACAAGACTAGGGCAATAATAGGACACAGTACCAGGCCACAAGACTAGGGCAATACTAGGACACAGTACCAGGCCACAAGACTAGGGCAATACTAGGACACAGTACCAGGCCACAAGACTAGGGCAATACTAGGACACAGTACCAGGCCACAAGACTAGGATAATAATAGGACACAGTACCAGGCCACAAGACTAGGATAATACTAGGACACAGTACCAGACCACAAGACTAGGATAATAATAGGACACAGTACCAGGCCACAAGACTAGGCAATACTAGGCCACAGTACCAGGCCACAAGACTAGGGCAATACTAGGCCACAGTACCAGGCCACAAGACTAGGATAATAATAGGACACAGTACCAGGCCACAAGACTAGGCAATACTAGGACACAGTACCAGGCCACAAGACTAGGGCAATACTAGGACACAGTACCAGGTCACAAGACTAGGACAATACTAAGCCACAGTACCAGGTCACAAGACTAGGGCAATACTAGGACACAGTACCAGGCCACAAGACTAGGGCAATACTAGGCCACAGTACCAGGCCACAAGACTAGGATAATAATAGGACACAGTACCAGGCCACAAGACTAGGGCAATACTAGGCCACAGTACCAGGCCACAAGACTAGGACAATACTAAGCCACAGTACCAGGTCACAAGACTAGGACAATACTAGGACACAGTACCAGGCCACAAGACTAGGGCAATACTAGGACACAGTACCAGGTCACAAGACTAGGGCAATACTAGGACACAGTACCAGGCCACAAGACTAGGGCAATACTAGGACACAGTACCAGGCCACAAGACTAGGATAATAATAGGACACAGTACCAGGCCACAAGACTAGGATAATACTAGGACACAGTACCAGACCACAAGACTAGGATAATAATAGGACACAGTACCAGGCCACAAGACTAGGACAATACTAAGCCACAGTACCAGGTCACAAGACTAGGACAATACTAAGCCACAGTACCAGGTCACAAGATTAGGGCAATACTAGGCCACAGTACCAGGTCACAAGACTAGGGCAATACTAGGACACAGTACTAGGTCACAAGACTAGGGCAATACTAGGACACAATATCAGTTCACAAGACTAGGGCAATACTAGGACACAGTACCAGGTCACAAGACTAGGGCAATACTAGGACACAGTACCAGGCCACAAGACTAGGGCAATACTAGGACACAGTACCAGGTCACAAGACTAAGGCAATACTAGGCCACAGTACCAGGTCACAAGACTAGGTCAATATTAGGCCACAGTACCAGGTCACAAGACTAGGGCAATACTAGGCCACAGTACCAGGTCACAAGACTAGGGCAATATTAGGACACAGTACCAGGTCACAAGACTAGAGCAATACTAGGACACAGTACCAGGTCACAAGACTAGGGCAATACTAGGCCACAGTACCAGATCACAAGACTAGGGCAATACTAGGACACAGTACCAGGCCACAGGACTTAACTGGTGCTCAATATATCCACCCACGGTCTATAGGTATATCCAGGGGAATTATCTTGGCACGCCAGCGCACACCTAACTGTATCATAGTCAGCTCATCAACACCCGTAACCGGGAGTCAAACTGGGATCTCGGACTGACAATCTGGGATCAATGTTGTCAGCAGTACCGCGCAAAGTGTAGTCTATATCCAAGGGATCACCCTGTCAGCTAGAAAGTATCAATCGCTGACAGGCCACACGACTTAAAATACAAGGGTCTTTGTCGTTTTCTAGAAATATCTCTCTATTATGTATGAGCTTATATTCCCTTTCACCCTTCACCTAAGCCACCCTTCGTCATGTCAATAATAAAGAGGGGAAAGAAAAGTACTAAGCTTGTCATCTCAAGGTAAAGAGGAAAGCTCGCTGATAGTTGTCAATTATCAAACAATGACTGTATTTGTTAGAGGAAGGCAAAATATAGAGCTTTATTTCATCGAGGCTGGTCTCATAGCTCCACAAACATGTTTAAAAAGTCGTTGAAAACTATGAATATTTATTAATAAAGTTTAAACTATAGGGTTGTTAAAGGGGAAAAAAGCCCTGCTGGAATTTTTGTCTTTATTTTGTCGTGAGCCATATTTTGAAATAACACAGCGTAATTAGAATAAAACATTGCGTTAAATCTGAACGTCTGCACGATAATTTATGGCTTACCAAGGCGGCCCCCTTAATAAATGAAACCAAACCTAATTTAACGTTTCTTACTTGGTAGAATTGAAGCTAGTTTGTGAAGCAGGTAGCATCTTAAACGACCGCCTCGGTAAGCGAGAAATGGCCCCGCAGACGTATGGATCCTTACCACACAAACGTTCTCGGTTCACAGTTGACCCAAAGGTTGTGGGTTCAAATCCCGCCATCTCCACTCACTCCTCACAACCCCGAGTAGATTCGAACCGGAACCTTTTTGAGAGGTGATCGAATACTGACTTTACGATCGTGAGTATAGGCGAGGTGGCTCTTGGGGTGGAGGTTTTATTGATATATGTTCGTGGGGAGGGGTGGAGGGTCGGAGGTATTTACCGGACCTGAGGGGATATAACTCTGTGCAGAGGGTTTTAATGACCCTCCTACCCCTTCCCTTGGGGGATCATCTTCAACCCTCCCTCCCCTCTTCCATCTACCCTCACAACACGAGTCACTTTCAATTAGAGAACAAGTCAAGATACCCCAGGAGAGGCATTAGTGCAGATACAGCTTGCTAGATTATATACAGGACATTAGTACAAATAGAGCTTGCTAGATTATATACAGGACATTAGTACAAATAGAGCTTGCTAGATTATATACAGGACATTAGTACAAATAGAGCTTGCTAGATTATATACAGGACATAAGTACAAATAGAGCTTGCTAGATTATATACAGGACATTAGTACAAATAGACCTTGCTAGATTATATACAGGACATTAGTACTAATAGAGCTTGCTAGATTATATACAGGACATTAGTACAGCTAGACCTTGCTAGATTATATACAGGACATTAGTACAAATAGAGCTTGCTAGATTATATACAGGACATTAGTACAAATAGAGCTTGCTTAGATTATATACAGGACATTAGTACAAATAGAGCTTGCTAGATTATATACAGGACATTAGTACAAATAGAGCTTGCTAGATTATATACAGGACATTAGTACAAATAGAGCTTGCTAGATTATATACAGGACATTAGTACTAATAGAGCTTGCTAGATTATATACAGGACATTAGTACAAATAGACCTTGCTAGATTATATACAGGACATTAGTACAAATAGACCTTGCTAGATTATATACAGGACATTAGTACAAATAGAGCTTGCTAGATTATATACAGGACATTAGTACAAATAGAGCTTGCTAGATTATATACAGGACATTAGTACAAATAGAGCTTGCTAGATTATATACAGGACATTAGTACTAATAGAGCTTGCTAGATTATATACAGGACATTAGTACTAATAGAGCTTGCTATATTATATACAGGACATTAGTACAAATAGAGCTTGCTAGATTATATACAGGACATTAGTACTAATAGAGCTTGCTAGATTATATACAGGACATTAGTACTAATAGAGCTTGCTATATTATATACAGGACATTAGTACAGATAGACCTTGCTAGATTATATACAGGACATTAGTACAAATAGACCTTGCTAGATTATATACAGGACATTAGTACTAATAGAGCTTGCTAGATTATATACAGGACATTAGTACAGCTAGACCTTGCTAGATTATATACAGGACATTAGTACAAATAGAGCTTGCTAGATTATATACAGGACATTAGTACAAATAGAGCTTGCTTAGATTATATACAGGACATTAGTACAAATAGAGCTTGCTAGATTATATACAGGACATTAGTACAAATAGAGCTTGCTAGATTATATACAGGACATTAGTACAAATAGAGCTTGCTAGATTATATACAGGACATTAGTACTAATAGAGCTTGCTAGATTATATACAGGACATTAGTACAAATAGAGCTTGCTAGATTATATACAGGACATTAGTACTAATAGAGCTTGCTAGATTATATACAGGACATTAGTACAAATAGAGCTTGCTAGATTATATACAGGACATTAGTACTAATAGAGCTTGCTAGATTATATATAGAACATTAGTACTAATAGAGCTTGCTAGATTATATACAGGACATTAGTACAGATAGACCTTGCTAGATTATATAAAATGAATCAGTTCAAGCATACTACTTTATTTATCTTTGAATAATAATCTGCAATTTATTTTTATTATGGTGCTGATTTAAAGTTGCATTATCTTTTAACAGGTCAGCACTGAAATATACGTTATTTAAAACACAACATAGGGATGGTTACAAATAAAAAGATTACAACTAAGATAAAAAAGAAATAATAATAATAATTATTATTATTTCACAAATACCTTTATGCTATTTACTACAGGAAATTCTGCTGATCCTGTGCTATCGCGCTCTCTGTTAGCAAACACTATAACCTCAGAACTGACAGGCGCTACTGTCGTACAAAGTCGACCAACAAAAGGTTAAGACATCTTCTCGAGAGACATAATAAACATTCAGACAGTTGAATTGTAGGGGCTGTAACATTCAGACAGTTGAATTCTAAGGGATGTAATATTCAGACAGTTGAATTGTAGGGGATGTAATATTCAGACAGTTGAATTGTAGGAGATGTAACATTCAGTCAATTGAATGTAGGGGATGTAATATTCAGACAGTTGAATTGTAGGGGATGTAATATTCAGACAGTTGAATTGTAGGGGATGCAACATTCAGACAGTTGAATTCTAGGGGCTGTACATTCAGACAGTTGAACTCTAGGGGCTGTAATATTCAACAGTGTTGAATTGTAGGAGATGTAACATTTAGACAGTTGAATTGTAGGGGATGCAACATTCAGACAGTTGAATTGTAGGGGATGTAACATTCAGTCAATTGAATTGTAGGGATGTAACATTCAGTCAATTGAATTGTAGGGGATGTAATATTCAGACAGTTGAATTGTAGGGATGTAATATTCAGACAGTTGAATTGTAGGGGATGCAACATTCAGACAGTGAATTTTAGGGATGTAACATTCATACAGTTGAATTCTAGGGGATGTAACATTCAGTCAATTGAATTGGGGATGTAATATTCAGACAGTTGAATTCTAGGGATGTAACATTCAGACATTTGAATTCTAGGGATGTATTCGTGAAGATTTGACTATACTATTGAAGCGGTCTACAGTAGACCCGACGTTAGTTATATATTCAGCTGCAATTTAACAATAAATGCTACGACACAATCGCACAAACCTTTTAATACAGTGTATTATAGCTTGGAACAACATTTTCAAAAATAGGTTTACAGTGAACTAGCCTCAAGTAAGTTTCCACATCAAACTCTCTCCATTTATACATTTTAAACAAAATTGGTAAAGTATTTTTAACAAACCTCAAATTTTCCAAGATCAGTAATTTGTGGCTAAATCTCACTTTAGTTTTAATTTGTAGGGTCTATTTGTATTTATAATGAAAAACAAACCCAGATATCTGAGCTAGATATTGAGCTAGGTTGTCAAACAATTTCAATTTTTTTTTCAAATATGTTACAATTAAAGAATATAAAAATTAATTTATTTTAGAAAATTAAATATAAACTATTATTTATAGTAAAAAATAGACCACAAATAACAATTATGAACAAAATTGTTGGAAATATTTTCAAGAAATTTTAAAATTTTCAAAAATTAGTCTTTAGTAAACTCCATGGGGTCATTCCTCAGTCGAGCTATACTGATCGAGCCGCCATCGGGTGCTGGTGAAGATAGCGCCAACCTCTGCGAATAGAGGGTGTAATGGAGTCAGCACAACGAACCCTGCCTGCGCTCGTTAATCCCAGTGTTCTAGACCGGAGCTGCTACTTCATTATTAAATATTTCCTCATTTGTCCTCACGAGGCTGAGTTGACCTAATTATAGATCAACTGCTTAACAGAACAATCTTGATGCGCCAGGGATCAAACCCGGGACTACTAGACCATAGAGGCAGTCACCATTACAACATGATCTTTTTTATAGAATAGCAAGAAAATAATGTCTATCTTAAAAAACTAGCCGGATATACATTCTAAACTAAATCGATAGAACCCCCTTTTTTTTAATATTTCAAATTAGAAAAAAAGTCATAGGTAAATTTTAAACGAACTTTTTCCCAAAAAACAAGAACGCGTGTTTTTTTTTGTCATGTCAAACCCACACCATGTTTACATTTTAAATAATATTATAAGAGCCATTTTTGAAATAATAAACATTTTCAAAAATCACTCATCAGTAAAATACCCTCAGACGAATTTTTACACCAAAACAAAGTAAACCACGTTATTTTGGTATTTGAACACTCCCTAGTATTACGTAAGCATTTCAGGAGGAAAAGGGGGGGGGGGGGGTTGGAAGTTGGTTTATTTTTGCTGGCAAGGTGGAAGGGGGGTCAGAACAATAGCTACGTAAGACAAAGAGAGCCAGGCAAGAACGGCGCGGTGAACCAGACACCCTAAAAGGACACATAATAATTAAAAGTGTCGAGACGTGGATTCAAGGAGCTCTGTTATCAGAGTAAAAGTAGCTTCGAGTTTTTTTTTATAACTATAATATTCATGTAGTCTCTAATAATACTTTGCTATAATTTAAATTAAATGTAAATTAAAATAATTACTTAACTTTTTGTAGCTATACCTGTTTAGTACAATAACTTTCTATTTAAATGAAAGCGTAAAAAATCACCTTTTTAACTATTTTATATCAAAAGTCACGCCTTAAAAAACATGATTTTTAGTTCCCAGGTGAATGAAAAACAAATGCATAAAACTTGTAGCTTGTAAAAATGCCTAAAACCCACGAGTTATTCAGGAAATGAGCTTTTAACATAATAACGACAACATTTCATCATCATCATCATCCTCATCTGTTTCCAGCCTGTAGCCGATCAGTTTTAGTAAAATGCCTCATCTTCCTCATCTTTCTTCTCACTTGAACACTTTCTTATCTGCCTCACACTCGTTCTTTAAAACATCCATTTGGTCTTTTTCCCATACATGTAACTAAATCATCTCAACAACATCTTGTAAAACCTAAAACCACTTGCATATTCAGGTACTAACACTTTACATCCATAACACATCATATTCATTCATCCTCACCCACTGTCCACTACCATACATTTGTAAAATCCTCATGCTTCCTCTCATCTTCTTCCACTATACATCATGTACTCCACATACCTTCATCACATTCCCATACCATCCCCATCTTGCTCCTCTCTCCTTCCCATCTCATTACTGTCCATACCATTTTATCTTGCTTCCTCTACTATCTCATATACTCCAACATCCTCATTACCTGTCCCAACCATCTCAGTCTTGCTTCCTCTACTATCTCATATACTCCAACATCCTCATTACCTGTCCATACCATCTCAGTCTTACTTCCTCTACTATCTCATGTACTCCAACATCCTCATTACATAACCATACCATCTCAGCCTTGCTTCCTCCACTACCTCATACTCCCTGTAGCCCAACTCTTCCCCTGATAGTGACAGAACGTACTCTTTCAGATGTCCGCATGGATTATTACTTAGAGATGGGGAGTTCGAATCCTGAGGAAGTCGGAGAGAGTCATAAAAACCTAAAAAAATTATCTATCATACAATTATGAAGAACTTAACTTGAAATAAAATTCCTAAGCCAATTGGTAAAATAAATTGTATACCTTTGTAATTGGAAGAATAATAGAATCTTAAAAAAAGGACAAAATTGTATTATAGTTGATTATGACGTAATAGACACGACAAAAATAAACAATATCTATCAAGGGCATCAAGCCTTCAATTACTTTTCTTTTTAGTTCCGTTTTAAATATTTTCACTTTCACTAAAACTGTAGATTTTTAAAGATTAAGATTCAAATTCGGATACGAGAAATATAGGATTCGACCCTTCTCTAAGCAGAAAGCCTGCTTAAAGTTTATTGCTTTTTTATATAACAAAACAGTTATTTACAATAAAATATCCAGACATATTTATCTTTGATGGCGTATCTCACTAAGTCTTAGTTTTTATCTACTAAGAAAGTGAGTTGTTTCGTAAATGAGGGAAATATTGGCTACATTTAGTAGAAAGGACAGCATCAGGGGCGGCCCAAGGTTATTTTTGCACCCGGGCAGGATTGCTATTTGGCACCCCCTTTATAGCCGGTGAAAAATAGGAAAATATGAAAATAATCCCCAAACCTAGCTAGCAACTCCAAACCTAACGTAAGCCTAGGCACGATAATAAAATATTTTGAAGATAAACTCCATAAATGGCAGTCACACTCCAGTCATTTCACTCCGAAATTGTAGGAGAACAGTTAGGATTACAAAGAAAATTATAAAAACATTTTTGGTAGACAATGTTCTCATCTTTATAGTTTGTTATAACAAACACATTGATTGATATGATGACCGGTTTACGATAGAGATGACAAAAAAAAAAACTTTTTAGGGCACAATTTTTTCAATGTGGTGGATGTAAAAAACTTTTTAAGAGTAGAATTACTTCCTTTATAATCCACCATAAAAAACTATACCAATATGTCAAATTTCATTTTAGTATCAACATTTTAATGAATACTTTGCACCACGTCTTAATACCCGTTAGGATTACACGCCAATTAAGCTAATGGGTTAGGAATTGAGAAGGTTGAATATAGAAGAAGTGAACCCACATTTGCGTGGGAGAGAGAGTGCAAAACCCTTTAGGGAAAACCACCCCACAGTTCACCTGAGTGCGATTCGAACCTCGATCTCCGTGTCCTCAGCAGTCTAACTCAACACGAAACTAGCGCGTTAGCTAACTAAGACAACGAGGTGGGCTTAGTAACAAAAATGATTATTGTTATGCCTGCAGCTCTACTTTAATATCCAGGCTGTTAGGTTAGGCTGGTGCTCTTTTTGGCGCCCCCCCCCCCCTCTTCGCCCTTGAGATGGTGCAGACAGCCGCCCGGCTCACCCGGCCCGGACAGAATCTGACATTTAGTTACATATATATATTCACTTTGCTCGTTGGGGAAACCCCCGTGAGTTTTCTTTGCAAGTGGATAATAAACTGATGTAATTACAGCGTTGTTTTGAAATTTAAAAATGTGTGGAAAATGTACAAAATTTACTTAAAATAAAAAAAATCTAGCTCTATCTAAGGTACAACCGATGGAGATACGACAAAAAGTAATAGGACCAAACTTGTAGATCTCGCCAAATCCGTGGCTGCTGGTGCAATACTTTTTTTAATTGGTTTTACCGTTTAGTCACAAGAGACCTCCAAAGAAAGGTCCGCACCAACTTTAAAGTTGTTCCGCCATTTTGAATTTTTTTCGGTGGTTATAAATTAATTTTTTTAACTTTTAGGAATTTTTCCGTCGGCTACAGACTAGAAACTATAAGTTTGCCAAAAATCAAGTTTCTAGCTTATCTGGAAGTGGGTAAACATTAATGTCAGTGAGTGAGTGAGTGAGTCAGCCATGTGGCTTTATAGTAGTATAATTAACGTGAAGTTATGTGATCCACAGTTGTCATTGTCGCTAGAAAGTAGCAATACTGATAAAATAACAGTAATATAATAGTAATATATCACATAAATTGGTTGCGAAAAAAAAGTTTTCACTCTCCAAACTTAATTCCCAGCAGAGTCCCACTATAATATGTTGTTTGTTGTATACTTGGAGATAAGTTCTTAATTCCAAGACACTGCACTAACAGGTTGGACAGCATTGATTGATGTTATTGGCTTTTATCAAGGTGTAGAGAACTAGTGTGGCAGGTAGCCTCTCATGCTCTAGAGCTTCCACCTGACAGCAGTCTCTAGTCTTTGGTATTACCCAGTACTGAGTCTGGTAACGATCTTTGAAAGACACAACCACGCGTCTGTTCGAGGAATATTCACAACAACATGAAGGATGCTTTCCCTTACCAGCAGACTGATGTCCTCTCCCTTACCAGCAGAGTGATGTCCTTTCCCTTACCAGCAGACTGATGTCCTTTACCTTACCAGCAGACTGATGTCCTTTCCCTTAACAGCAGACTGATGTCCTTTACCTTACTAGCAGACTGATGTCCTCTCCTTACCAGCAGACTGATGTCCTTTCACTTACCAGCAGAGTGATGTCCTTTCCCTTACCAGCAGACTGATGTCCTTTACCTTACTAGCAGACTGATGTCCTCTCCTTACCAGCAGACTGATGTCCTTTCCCTTACCAGCAATGATGTCCTCTCCCTTACCAGCAGAGTGATGTCCTTTCCCTTACCAGCAGACTGATGTCCTTTACCTTACCAGCAGACTGATGTCCTTTCCCTTAACAGCAGACTGATGTCCTTTACCTTACTAGCAGACTGATGTCCTCTCCTTACCAGCAGACTGATGTCCTTTCACTTACCAGCAGAGTGATGTCCTTTCCCTTACCAGCAGAGTGATGTCCTTTCCCTTACCAGCAGACTGATGTCCTTTCCCTTACCAGAAGAATGATGTCCTTTCCCTTACCAGCAGTGTGATGTCCTTTCCCTTACCAGCAGACTGATGTCCTTTCCCTTACCAGAAGAATGATGTCCTTTCCCTTACCAGAAGAATGATGTCCTTTCCCTTACCAGCAGTGTGATGTCCTTTCCCTTAACAGCAGTGTGATGTCCTTTCCCTTACCAGAAGAATGATGTCCTTTCCCTTACCAGCAGAGTGATTTCCTTTCCCTTACCAGCAGACTGATGTCCTTTCCCTTACCAGCAGAGTGATTTCCTTTCCCTTACCAGCAGACTGGTGTCCTTTCCCTTACCAGCAGACTGATGTCCTTTCCCTTACCAGAAGAATGATGTCCTTTCCCTTACCAGCAGTGTGATGTCCTTTCCCTTACCAGCAGACTGATGTCCTTTCCCTTACCAGAAGAATGATGTCCTTTCCCTTACCAGCAGTGTGATGTCCTTTCCCTTACCAGCAGACTGATGTCCTTTCCCTTACCAGCAGAGTGATTTCCTTTCCCTTACCAGCAGAGTGATTTCCTTTCCCTTACCAGCAGAGTGATTTCCTTTCCCTTACCAGCAGTGTGATGTCCTCTCCCTTACCAGCAGACTGGTGTCCTCTCCCTTACCAGCAGACTGATGTCCTCTCCCTTACCAGCAGACTGATGTTCTTTCCCTTACCAGCAGAGTGATGTCCTTTCCTTTACCAGAAGAATGATGTCCTTTCCCTTACCAGCAGACTGATGTCCTTTCCCTTACCAGAAGAATGATGTCCTTTCCCTTACCAGCAGACTGGTGTCCTCTCCCTTACCAGCAGACTGATGTCCTCTCCCTTACCAGCAGACTGATGTTCTTTCCCTTACCAGCAGAGTGATGTCCTTTCCTTTACCAGAAGAATGATGTCCTTTCCCTTACCAGCAGGGTGATGTCTTAGCTGAACGTACGGAAGGGAACATGAGCCTATATCCGTATTTTCACCGTTTTTATAGAAAAAAAATATTTGGGCAAAACAAATAAAATATTGCTGCAGTATGTGTGTTTTTATCATCGATGGTCGTGCGGTCTAACGCGTCACTATCGTGTTGGACTGGATTGCCGGTGGCGGGGAGATTGGGGTTCGAATCTTGGTCAGGGTCAGGGGTATTTACGGTCGAATAGGAATACCCTATATGGATTTTCACTCCCCCTCCACGCAAGTGGTGGTAAATTTCCTCTAAATCCTCATGTGTGAATGAAAGACAAAGATTTGTGCGAGAATTGGCCGTTTATTGTCGATACCAAAGTAGAGGAACACAGATCAAGAGTTGTCGGGCTGGAAGTCCAAGGTGTAGTGACGTAACTCCTTCTGGTCCAGGGAGATGAGAGTCAGATAGGCCTTGTTACTTCCTGGACAGAGAAACAAGAGATCACATGTTCAAACCTCCAACTAAGAGATTAGGGTTAAATAGAATCTGTTACCTCCTGGACAGAGAAATAAGAGATCACATGTTCAAACCTCCAACTAAAAGATTAGGTTTAAATAGACTCTGTTACTTCCTGGACAGAGAAACAAGAGATCACGTGTTCAAACCTCCAACTAAGAGATTAGGTTTAAATAGACTCTGTTACTTCCTGGACAGAGAAACAAGAGATCACATGCTCAAACCTCCAACTAAGAGATTAGGTTTAAATAGACTCTGTTACTTCCTGGACAGAGAAACAAGAGATCACGTGTTCAAACCTCCAACTAAGAGATTAGGTTTAAATAGACTCTGTTACTTCCTGGACAGAGAAACAAGAGATCACATGTTCAAACCTCCAATTAAGAGATGAGGGAAGAGGAAGACATATTTACAATATTAATAATAATGATGATGATAATAATACAATCCATATTTCATAGTGTACACCTCATGTGAATATGCAGTTAGACTAAATTGCAGCCCCATACATTAAATAATGGTACGTAAAACGTATAAAATATCAAGTTAGATATCTTATAATTTCGTGTACTGAAAATATTTAAAATCATTGAATCACTATTTATAGTAGTCTATATAATTAATTATACACCTGTTAAAATTCCGCAATAAAATGGTGATGGTTTAATGGCTTTAAGCCAGTCTCTAAGTCATTTTCTGATATAGCTGTGTGTTTTATAAAGTACAAGTTTAATGATTTCCAACACAGCATTCTGCTGATTCTGCCCAATGTGTTTCAATATTGATATTAGAGCTTGGAGTAAATAGTGACCTCGCTTTTCAACTACCAGACTCTCTCACGTAATTTGTCTAAGTTGTCCAATATCGTTACATAAAACTGTCCGGAGAGTAAAAGCCGTGTCAGGCACGTGACTTTGACCTTCAACGGTGGAAGTGTCAGAATGACCTCGATCAGAGTTGGCTGCTGTTCTCACAAGATGTACGTTCCGCACGGCCGGTCCGATCTGAACAACTCCAGGTGTTGTCGGGATTACTTGGGACATATACAGATCGAGGATCTAGCGTGACGGTAGGGCTTGATTCACTCTTTCGCCGAAAATACACAACATAATCTCCCTGTGAACTACTCGCTATACGTTGACACATGATGCATTGCAACGCTAACTTAAAACAACTGATTATCAACATATTTTATTTTCCAATGAATATATATATTTTAGATAATTCTCATAATGAATTCTTTCAAATTATAACTCTGTGTCGTGGCGCAATGAAATACTTCGATAAACACTCTCTCCAATAACGGGTTATTACAAATCCAACGAAGCTGTCTGCTCGCTTCTAGCTCTACAGCGCATGCGCAATGATTTGAGATTTGATTGGTTCTCCCGTGTGGAAGATCTCAGGTAGAGCGGACGAAGTAGAGATAAGTTGAACTTAAGGTGTGTGGCCGAAGGGAGCGCGAATAATTTTACAGTTTTTTTTATAGCATTACATTTATTTGGCCAAAATAAATCAAATATTTCTCCAGTAGCATATAGAGTTTAGTTTCTGCACATGCTGATATCAACAGATCTTGAATATCTTACCCGCTTCGGTGGCGTAGTTGGCTAACGCGCTAGTCGTGTTGAGCTAGACCACCGAGGACGGGAGATCGAGGTTCGAATCTCGGTCGGGTGAACTGGGGTGGTTTTTCCTAAATGGTTTTCCACTCTTCCTCCACGCAAATGCGGGTTCACTTCCTCTAAATTCAACCCTTCCATTTCCTAATCCATTAGTGTAATTAGTACTTAAGCGTATAATCCGAACGGGTAGTAAGACGCGGTGCTAAATATTATTATTATTATTATTATTATTGAATATCTTTCAAGGGTGTTCTAGAATTTTGCCAAAACTTTTTAAATAAAGAGAAAAAGTTTTGACAAAATTCCAGGACACCCTTGACAGATATTAGCATGTGTGTGCAGAAAACTAAACTCTATGTTGCTACTGGAGAAATATTTTATTTATTTTGGTCAAAAAAATTTCATTTATATAAACACTGTAAAAATACTTTCACTCCCTTCGGCCGTACCTTAAGCAGAACAGCTTGCGCCGATGAGGTGTAAATCTTGTGATTGGCTTAGAGCGCGTCACGTGACCCTGTTTCTGTTCTGTACTTGTTTTTCGGCAAACGTGTGAATCTTCAGTAAGGGTGAGGTAAACTGGTGACCTAGAGTGTTCGGGGCTCGAATCACGGACGGGAGTACCGGAGGCTGCCTTCTCCCACCCTTTTCTGCAAGACTATGCTAAGCTGTATTCTGGTGCATTCCCTTAAAATCCCACCTCCTCGTTCTTTGTTCTTAGGCGCTTGACCGATTGTGCAGCTCAGATGTTAGCGCCACTGCAACGTATCTACTGAGTTGCACTCAATCTATACCTAAAATTCGAATCTCGGTCAGGTGAACTGTTTTTTCCCCTAAATGGTTTTCCATTCTCCCTCCACGCAAATGCGGGTTCACTTCCTCTAATTCAACCCTCCCAATTCCTACCCATTAGTGTAATTAGTACTTAAGTGTATAACCCGAACGGTAGTAAGACACGGTGCTAAGTATTATACCTTAAAGTTTCCCACGACCTCTCAGAGAAAGAAAGTATTGTGATTGTCAAAAAGAAACGAATTCAATATCTTGACGGCTGTCAACGTTTAATGATCTTGTGTACCGGGAAATGTGGTTTTTGAAATATCATCTGTCCTTCTGTTACTGGGGCTGGAGCCGAAACCATTTTACCTATCAGGATAAAACCTGCAATCTAAGGTTTTCACAATGTTCCCCAGAGGAAGTTTTGGATTATATATCCAGCCCTAATTTTGAACGGTAGTTTACTTTTAAGGGCGAAATCATCAAAAAAAAAATCAATTTTCTAAAAATGGGTTCTAATTGTTTTGATTAAAATTTGTATCGAGATATTGTTTAGCATTACAATCAAAATGGCACGTCTCATTTTATCCCAAAAAGGAATTTGAGGGTAATTTATACAAGCGGAAATGTTTCGATTTTGTTCATAGCTTCATATCTCTTTGAGATAAGAAATAAATTCATTTTTTGTAAAGTTGCAGCGTTATAAAAAAAATAAACAACTTTTATTTGAAATACTATTTTATACAAACAGTATTTTCCTAGCTACAGACAAATATAATATATTTTTTAAATACAGCTTTGGCAAGTGGGGAGTTGAAAATGCGCAGTACAAATAATGAGATTTTGTAACGTCTTTTATTTCATGTATTTTCTATGGTGAAATGCGATGGGTTTTTTTTTCTTATTATGTTTCTATAAAAACATCGATTATTTCATTTCACATATCCAACAACTGTAAGATAATAATTACGAAATAACTGACATATTTTGTAAATAATTAAAAGTTCTAAGTATAATTTAGATATAGGAGCAATAAAGTCTGTTAGGTGTATCATATTATTTATCTATTAGTGACTTCTCTACCAAATAACAAGAAATTCTAGTTAAAACTTAATCAAAGCTCAAATAATGTATTTTATTATTAATTTCATTTAACAGTTGTATGGTTAGTTATAAATTGCACGTGCATAAAAAGATACGTTGCCAATTTAAGGAGTAAGTGGTTCGTGTTTAATTTACGTCCAGGGCCAGTAAAGTAACCTCATAAATGGGGTTTAATTCATTTTAATATATGATAAACTGGCTCTATTGGCTGTGGTTGTTGTGTTTCTCAAAAAACCTAGCTATGATAAGCTGCTAACTAGCCTATATTTGTATATAAATGCACTTTAATCTGCCGTACACCACGTGTGTCAATTAACGTATTTACCTATCATTGATATCTTGTTCCAGTCCACTAACATTGGCACAAACAGGTTGGTCAAGGCTCGCACGTCTGAAACACAATCACATCACAATCACTCTAATCACACACTTTAGGCCAGTGGAGTACCCATGCAGGGGGGGCTTAACTGAGGCAGTTGCCCCCTCTCCCCTCAAGACCCAAATAATTGTAGTAAAAACTTAAAATACATCAAGTTGAACTATAACATAGAGCAGTGAAAATATGTTGAATGAATTTAATCCACATTTTTTTTGTCTAATAGTTAACTAATTTCAACAATTTGCCAACCGAATGCTATTCCAAATAACTTCTAGAGGCATCTAATTTCAAAAAAGAAGATTATTACAAATATCTTCTAGAGGCATTTGAATTCAAACAAATTTCTGAGGAATGATCCTTCTAAAAATCTTTTAGGTGCATCCAAATTTTTCACTTTTTACTGGAAAGGGTCTTCGGACTCCCCTTTGGGTTGGAGGGCAAACCTATTGTTAAAAAAACCTCTATTTTGGTGAGTACCCTCTCCAACCAACCCCCCCACCCCAAACCCCATCGTCTCCTCTGAAGTTTAATCCTGGCTAAAATCTTTATTTTTTGCCCCCCCCCCCCCCCCCGAGTAAATTTATTGGTGTCTAGACGTATAAAAAGGGAAGAACCGAATGAAGATGTATAAAGAGAAATCACAATCCCGTATAGCCTACGTAAAAATGGAAAGCGCCATTCCTTTAGATGTAAAAATGAAACAACGCCATCCTTCCTAGAATAAAGTTAAACACACAGGTTAAACTGTTTTAGATCGAAGCCCGGTCTCCCCAGTCAAGATCAAGCGTTCGGGACATAATATAGCACCTGTGATTGTGATCCTCTTGGACAGTCTGATCGCATTCGGGTGGGACACCTTTACGTTGTAAGTGACCTCCATGTTGAAGATGTGTTTGGATTCTTCAGACTCCAAGTTATTGGAGTCGCCCAGCATCCACTGGATCAGACGTAGTCCTATATTCGTATCTGCGAACAAACCTCTTAACAGGATAATGTATGGGAAGAGTCAGTAACCAGGCACCCACTGGGAGTGGGTATCAGAATAGGTTACTAGAATTTACAGAAACGCAGTTGATTTTAAGTACCTAGGTGTCTCATCCAGAAATCATCCTCAGCTGGGTCCAACGTCTTTCTGAACATGGTTCTGATAGCGTCCCATAGCTCGTAGTTCCGGCAAGGCAGTGAGACACACAACGGTACCCAGTTGTCTACAGACTTGGAGCATATCAATGGTGGCACCCACACGGTGAGCGGCGTCGGCTTTGACATCGTCTTTGGATTGATAGTCAGCTGGGGACATTGTTGCTATATTTTATCTAATGGAACAGATCGTGTTGATTTACCCAAATTCTTTTACTTAAACATCTATAACAAATTAAGATAATTAATTGATAATTGGAATATATGCTTATCACAACATTCAAGAAGACAAGGTTACAGGGAGGTAATTAAAGAGTTTCCTAATCAATTCTTAAACTTATCAATATAATAATTGATTCATCAAACTGACACGTTGCTGCAGTCTAGTTTTAACAGAGATTTGTTTCAAACAACAGGAGGATGGAATTGATGGTATGTTACTGTCACCCCCATTACGTTAGTACTCCTTTTAATCATCAGGTTATTTCCCGAGAAACCAAGCCCTACCATTAAAACGGTAGGGGGGGGGGTTTCTTATTTGGCCTGACTTCTTTATAACTCCAAACAATAAAGTGTTTATCTAAATACCTCCTAAGGCTAACAAAACCTTAGTGTACCTTAAATTTGATTGTTCCAGTTTGTGATTCGTACTCTTTATCTAAGGATATAATGGTGATACGTTTTCTTTCAAATTAACTATCCGTATCTTGCGTATTTAATTAAAATAAGCTTGTCACTGATGGTCAGTATTGACAATTTCCCTGATAACTCTTTTATATTAGGATTAGGTAGTATCTAGTAGTCTGTAGCGACACTTATTTAAACTATGCCTCCTATTTTCATGCCAGGAAGCTAATTATTTACTATCTAGCAAGGGCAATGCTACCACTCTTCATACTATTCATTTAAGTTAGATAGTAAGTCACTAATAGCTAATACTTGCTCTATTCGCCTTTCTGGTTGATTCCTTAGGTTATACAAGTTGATCTACTCATGATGGGTTTTATTAAAATTTATCACCTTACTCCTTTAGACCATAGGTTGGTTCAAGTAATTTATAATAAGTCTACTTAGTACTATCACCAATTGTCGGGAACTTAGTGTAATGTGAGTCAACCAGAGTAAGATCACCAAGTGTCAGTAACTTAGTGCCATGTGAGTCAACAAAAGTGAGATCACCAAGTGTCAGTAACTTAGTGTCATGTGAGTCAACCAGAGTAAGATCACCAAGTGTCAGTAAATTAGTGCCATGTGAGTCAACCAGAGTAAGATCACCTTGATGATGAAGTCTCCGACCTCGGGATTCATGAAGATAAACCAGTAGCTCCTGACTGAGAGTGACAGGCAGGCAACAGTCATGGAAAGCTCAGCAACCAGATTAAGGTTGGAGACTTCCAGCACAGGCTTGTCCAAAAATATACGCCTGGGGACCTTGATACAAGCGATATCCCGCCAAGCGTGCGTCGTCAACTTCACTGTAACAACAACAAAATCCAGGTGCCCGTTGACAAACCACGAGAACGTCGGATGTGATAGATATCATCTAGGTCAGCGGCTCTCAAACCTTTTTTAGATTGTACCACTTGGTCATGACTAAAAGTTTAATGTACCCCCAAGACAAAAAAATATCCCAATTACAGGTTTAAAAAAATTATTACCACATATATATTATTGTTCTATTTAATCTATTGGGAAAAAATATCTGTAGTCAAAATATTTCAAATGTGACAAAGCTATTTAGAGAGAATCCTACTGTTATAGCCTTAGCATTATCGTTTATTGAGAATCGTAATTATAAGTTTAAAAAAACATAATTTTACTGTAAAAAAAGTCTGTAGAAAATTTTATACATTTTCTTCACAAATTCGTTCAAAAATAAAGAAAGGCAACCTAAACACAATATTTTTAAATCAAAATGTTTAATTTTAATTCTGGAGCTGATTTATTATGAATCCCAAAGTTTTTCAGTGAGAAGGTTATGGCTGTATGGCTTGGCACAACATTTTGATGTCTGGTTGTCCAGTTGAATTTTGCAAGTGGAGGTTCGGCTCCAAATTTAGCCTATTGCGGTACTTATTTTTTTAGGTACACCATGGATGAGAAACCACTCTTACATAGATATGTTGTTGAGAAAGGTATCATAAACTTGATGGTATGATCAGTGATGTGAGGAAACTCGTTCAACATTTGCAACCAAAAGTCTGCCAAAGAAGTTTTATTGAGATTGGATTTGAGGGCTTAATCACAGGACAGTTAAATAATTTCTTTCGTTGAAAAGAAATTTGGTAGATTGGAGCCTTCCACTGTAGAAAAAGGGTCTCGCACCCAGAACTTGCTCCCTAAATTCTCAGGAAAATATTCCCCAAAATCTTCAATCAAACCCAGAAAATGCTCTTTTATGTAGTTAACAACAGAATCATGAAACTCAAGTCACTTTCTTCTACGAAATTTTCTAAAGATGGAAAGAATTACATTTGTCCCTTCACACCTTCTTTTCTTGCAGATTAAAGTTTTTTTTAAAGCTTTTATTTTTTCATGAACCATGAAGGATGTTGTGTGTTTACTCTGCAGACCTTCATTCAGCTTATTCGGTCGCTGAAATACGTCAGCCATGAAAGCTAGCCTGCACAACCACTGCTCATTTGTAAATCTGTCACTAAACTTGCTGTCAGAGAGGAAAACTCTAACTTCTTGTTTCATTTCATACAAACTAGCAAGATAAAATCGTTTGGAAAGCCACCTTACCACGCGTTATATCTTTGAGTAACATTGTCATAAATAGACCTATATATAATACATAAAACAAATAGATTGGAACTAATTAATATATAAACATCACAACAATATATCTATACAACTGCGTTGCAAGTTTGAGTAATATTGTTGAGAGAGAAAGAGTATGTTACCAAGTCGTGACTGTTCAGGAAATATCTCAAACTACTTAATATAAGCAATATAACTGCTAATGTATAAGGTGTCAGGTAGAGGGTTGAAAATTCTCAGAAATCTGTCTTCAGCCCAGAGCAAATAGGGGAAAAAGATGTGTGGAAATAACCAGATAACGGTAAAAGCCTACAATTAGGGTTTTTCCCATAAGTCCCCTGTCAATTTGCCAACTTTCCCTTGAGAGCTGCTCTCATACCCCCTGAAAGGTTCCCGTGTACCCCCCAGTTTGATAACCACTGATCCGGGTGATTAGGATGCCTAGACGTAATTTCTGTCACAGATGCTAGTGGCTTCACTTGTGTAGCAAGTGCTTCTAAAACCACATTCAAGGTTAGATATTTTACCTTGTTGTATTTCCAAAACTGAACACGTCATATCCAAACAACTATCGCCTTGCCACGACAACTAACCCGTGGAACTGGGTTCGTTCTCGGTGACGTGCACTTCGTACTCGGCTCTCCCTGCGTAGGGTGGTGAAACTGGCAGCGTGATATCGGTTGGGACGTACAGTGGCACCTCGAGGTTAAAGCTGTCGCTCACAGTCAGCTCCGTTGAGTCTCCTTCAGCGAGAAGCACATGTTCCGGGCGAAGTGTGGCGCCAACGTAGACCCACAGAGCACCAGCGTCGCTACAACAGCAACCGTTTACCTTACCCGGACATCAGACTGAGACATCGTCCGGACATAATATCAAACTTGAAGCGAATACTCTCGATAATTATCCCCGGAATGCTACTAAACAAATTTCCATAATATTTTACTAAACTTTCCTTCCTATCAACAACATAGGTAAAGTTAGGTAAAGTAGCAGTCTTACTCGGCTGATTACATTATGACCATATCTTATAAGCTACACCATAATGGAGGCCAGTACCTTAACTGAAGTAACAGTGATCAGCAGACAACCCAAGATACCCACCTGTGACCTGGCGATCCTCCTGGTCCTGTACTTGATAAACACCGACCCTTTGTTGCGAGCTTGCACGTAGATGACCTGACGTGGCTTCAACAAGGAAAACATCCCCTGGGGGTCCCCGATAAACCTCGCGGTGAACCCCACCTTGCAGATGTAAGGGTTGATCAGCTGGATCTCCCTGGTCACCTCGTGGGTGAGATGCCCCGAGAACAGTATCGTCTCCTTGGGGTACATCGATGGGAGAGCGTCGTACAGGTAGGCCGTGAGCATCAGAAGCTTGACGGCGCAGGGCATCACGATGTCCTCGGGCTTCACTGTGAACCCCAGTACCACGGAGCGCCATGCGTCCGTCAACCGCACGCGTTGTGGTATTTCTGAAACCAGCAGGACATATTTATGTATTGTAATTATTATTACGGTATCAAGGCAACTAGGTACTTTGCCAGTGCAGGTTAAGAACACACCTTATGTAAGCCCATGGCTCACTTTTACAATAAGCCCAACGATGTAGCAACGTCGAACTGGTCTCAAGCCAGTCGAGCCACATTGCAAGGTTTACCGGCTATGGTGGTTTAGCTAAATAATAAGGAGTCATAAAAAGATTATGGTTTTAATAACCATGTGCAACATTACATTCACTTGATTCTCTGTAATTTTTCAAACTAAGGCTTAAAAAATCCAGATCGTCTTTATCACTATTTAAAAACATGTTTGACTAAATGTACTTATTTTATTTTAGATACCAAATTATTTTAATACACTTTACTATTATCTTATTGAAGGATAACGGTTCTTTAGGGCTTCTGCTCTGGCTCTAATGGTCAGAAGACGTCACCTGCTCGGGTGTTTCTGGGTTGAGGTAGAGGTCGTGGAAGTAAATCGAGGTGAGGTAGGGACAGAAGACTGTGGTGACGGCCGCCAGTACCAGGCCGTCCTCGAGATCCCGGTCGAAGGTGGAACGTCCCTGGGGGGCAGGGTGCCTTCCCACAGTTTCTCCCTCTGAGTATTGAAGTGCGAACTCAGCCATGTAAGTAAGGATCCTCTCTGGCTGACTGTACACGTTGCTGGCCAGATGATCTGTGGTCTTAGAGCGGGTGTGGGCCTGCATATCCCCCTGCTCGTCAAGGACACCACGCTGGAGACTGTGCTCTGCACTGAGGGCGTGGTTCCGGGAACGGGGTTCCACCTGAATAAGACTTTCCGTCAGTAAAACAGAAATTGAAAAATATATAAATTGCTTATATCAGTTTGTTACTAACCTATGACTCACAACCAGCTTTATTTTGTCCCATTTATTCTCAACGACTTTTTCAATAAATAACAGAAAAAGGTGTAACCCTGCTCTCTATTGAAAAACTTGGAAGCAAAAAACTTCCCTAGGTCACCTCACTAAATATATTTGTATGCATTGTAGTTATAATACTGGTTATAAATAATGTTTTTAAATTAAAAGTATAACATGCTCTTTCACCTTTACTACTATTTTTTTAGTCACTTGTGGCCTTCTATGTTTGCTGCTCTATGCAAAATGTCCCATAATTCACATTAAGTGATACACAGTCTGCAAATAAGCTTTCTTTAACTTTCAACAAATGACACTACTCTACATATGTTTGGTGCTCTGCATCTTACTAACCGTCCGAGATATCTACATATTTACACTAAATGGAGTAGAGATAATTAAGTTTCATTTAGACAAAGTGTACAAAAAATTTCGAGAAAAGAGGATGCAAACCACTTAGGAAGAAAACCTATCACTACGCTTGGCCTGTCTAAAAACCTCAAATTCCTCATACTGACTGTACGAGACTGACGCCTTTGTCGTCGTGTACAATGGTGTGTGTGTCTATACATTATTCAAACGGAGCACGTCAGTTTTACATTAGCTCTCACTATACCAAGACAACATTCATATTGTTCCATTTTGCCATTATGTTGCAAAATGAGTAACTTTTGACATCTATTCCACTTCACTTCCTTTCCATTTTAAAATTAAATTATAAATTAGTTTTAAATTTTTAATCCTGCTGCAGCTCCTAAATTTCACTCCACCCATTTTCCCTCCTTCAAAGCTTTGTGCTTGGTGCACAGGCAACCCGGTCACCTCCTTGTCGAAAACGTTTTTTCCAATGCATTTTCACAGGTTCCAAAGGTCAATCAAATGGTAGCTTAAGCCTTCTCGTGGAGTTGCATGCAATACACTCACCCAGAGCTACTTTCACTTTTGACCTGACAATGCAATCTAGTCATTATTTTAAACCTGGCTTGCTAACCCTTTACGTCCCTGGTAAGTATTTATTGAAACCTTGAAATATGGTGAGTTGGTGAATATAATTATTGATTTAGCGCTATTGGCCAAGGTGCTAGATGAAAACTACCCCCACCACCCCCATCCCCAATTTGTTTACGAAATAGGTACAGTATTTACAACAGAGATACTGCCAACAATCTTAAGGGTGGCCAAACAAGCACTATAATTTCATTTAACAAACATAATAATCTTGGTTTTATTTTGTGTCGAGCTTTAGTGGGGCATTTTGATGTTCGTCGGTCAAACCCAGATGAGGTCAACGAATATTTCTTGAGCGATAATATCCGTAGCACAACTTCCCTACGGAAGGGAAGTAAAGCCGTCGGTCCCATTTCGACTGTGTCATGTAAAAGAACCCTAGAAGTTATGTGAAAAATACCTTTCCTGGCAAAATGGTAGGCCCTTTTACGCCCACTCATAGAAATTCAGTGTAGAAGGCCAGGGGGACCCACTAAATTTTCCGAAACTCCCTAGTACATGGGGCTTATACCAGAGAGTGCAGGCAGCACTAAACATCCGAAGGGCTGAGGGCATGCCCAGTTCCGGTTATGAGAAAATCACTCCAAACCAACCTTTGGGTTGTTGATTTGAGAAGAAGAACTTAAACATATGTTACATTATTAATTATGGGGGAAAACATGACTTAACATTTGCCTTCTCGTGATATAGTACGCTAAGATATCAATGTTAATACTAGCCTACCAAGCCAGAAAGTCTTTAAGAGTATCTTATTTGAATCAATAACGGAGACATTAAGATATACTTGGCAAATAAGATACCATTATAACTGTAAGAGCCAAGGTGCTTATAGGCCATGAAATGCCAGCAAGCACAATATATTTGTGACACTTTATTTCTCCAGTTCACTTGCCTGGACGAGTCCTTCATGGAAGGTAGGTCACCTTAGCTAGAACCAGGGTCTTGTGGATCTGTAGGATGATGTCCATCCACGCCTGCTTGCTGATCATCTCGAACTCTTCCTTATCCAGGATCTTCACCAGCTGTGCAGGAGCTGCCTTCCCCTTCTTCTCCATCCCCTCTGATATCACATCCAACTTTCCTTCTGGACACATGGGTGCTTCCATAAATACCACAGGGTTTGACATGCTTCATTTTAAAAATGAATTTCCCTAATTGCCTCAAGTGGAGAGAGTGGATTGAAACAGTCACAAATTGTATTCATACACAACTCTTCAAAACACTCTACCGGGATTAAAACACCAACCTTCCTGTCATTGACATACCATATTAAATGATAATGACGCCTATGCCCACGTGCCCATTGATGCGGGTGTCATAGTAATTGAAAACTAGTTGGACCTAGGCCAGTAACAATAACATTCAAACATAGTAAATGTATTAAAAACTAATATAATATAATGAACTCGCACTGAGATAGAAACTTATTTTATACCTCGCTTAGGCACTCCACACATTGCAGGCAGGTCAGGAACAGCAGAGGCACAAGGAAAGCACAACACAGGAAGAGGTTCCGGCGAGGCACCAATATTGGAACCAGTCCTCAGACAGTTTTCAGTGGTGCAAGTGACATGATGTGGGAATTAGAGGAACTTCTTTAAATTTAGATTCCTAGTTTGACTCTGAATTTAACCATTTATTTTTACTGTACTCTATTAGTAAATAAAAGGACGAATAAGATTTTGAAAAGTGATTATATTAGAAAATAGAAAGACACGTCATGGTGAGCTTATGTTTCATTGGAATTTCCACTGGAAAAGATGTTTATTTCAATAACTGCACTTTGTAACGAACTTCAGTAAGTAAATTTTAAAAAAAAAATGCGTTAGACTGCGTGATGCCGGTGCAGAGAACACAGTAAAACTGTACGCCTACTGAAACCAGAAAAAGGCATGGCAGAGTTATTCCTATACTGCAGCTGTGCTCTGTCCAAGGTGTGGTAAACCATAAAAACAGGTGTTTCACAGATTCTCCTCTGCTGTGCCTATCCTGCATGTAATGTGCGGTAAGTTATGGGATTGAGTAGGATGTGATGGACCTGAGGTTGATCTCTCTCTACTTCAGTTTATTAAAAAAAGTTTAGAGGCCTGTTGAATCTTAAGTAAACACCATTTACGGTGAAAGCTTAGAATCTTAGAATTGTACCCTTATGGGTTCCGCGATGGCCCTATCGAATAAGCTGCATCATAGAGGAAAAAGAAAGTTAGCTTACCACCTTTCAGGGAAAACGATGTGAACGTGCCTGATAGATGTATTTCATATAATCCTGCTTAGCCAGATAGTGAATGCCATCAAATGAAGGTGTCAATCGACTCCAACAGTAAACTGAATCAAAAAATTGTGACGGAGCTTTTACCTTAATTTGAGGTTTGACGCCGCTGTGTCGTGGACTTTTTGAACACTCTTTATTTTCTTGTACAGTGCTCTTTTCCTTTTCTTTCTAAACATAAACGTAGTGGTTAGGAATGTATTAATTTAATAAAATTAGAGAGGGGCTTACTTTAAATCTTGGTTAGCGTAAGAGGCCAACATTCCCATTGAGGTATAATTTTTGTTTCGCCTCCTGAAGATTTAATAGTGAAATAATCAATGTTCAAATCGTTTGGATAAAAATTAAGAATCATCATCAGGAACTGGTTCTAGCCTGTTGTTATTTGTAGTTTGTTTCAGCTATGTAAATTGCCTCTACCTTCCTCTGCCCTTCCACCGTTCTTCTCCTCTTACTCTCACACTTGCTTTTACCTGTTCCTCCCATCTATTTGTTGGTCTCCCCTTGCTGTATTTTCCCTAAATACTTCTGCTTAATCTTTATTCATGAGATCCTTTTCCTTTTACATCTTCAATGCATGTTCATACCATCTCATCCATGCTTCCTCTATCATCTTATGTATACCCTGTACCCCAATAAGGCAACTTAACGTTGTTGAATTTGTAGCAATGCTTTTTCTAATACCAACATTTGATATTTATATCACGGTCGCGGGTCATTCACATGCTAATGTGTGAATCGCGAATTCTTTTCAGGATGTTGGGAGACGCTGCTGATTAAACAAGATTGAAAACACACAGGGAATACTCGAGGTTTTGATTATTAAAGGTATAACAGCACCTACACTGATAGAATTAAATCTACTAAGACTAAATAAGTCACTGAATTAAATAATAAAAGTAATAATTAAGTCTGTTCAGTGTATATAAGAGAACGAGAACACATAAAGTGGAATTAAATTAAATAAACGAATTAATAATTATAAAGCACTTAATAACTATTTAAATATTTAAAACAGTCACCACTATTTTCATAATTTACAAAGTTCACAATAACAATCAATGTCTACATCACCCGTGCAAGTCCACTAAGTCACCATTTTTGTCCCGTGCACGACATACTGCACTGACCCACATCACACAACGCTTTATTCACTGATCCATTCCTGAGCACGCAACCAACTCACTAGACACGCTGAACCACTCGCTGAACACGTGAATCCATTCGCTGGACACGCTAGCCCACTCACTGGACACGCTGGCCCACTCGCTGAACACGCTGGCTCACTTGCTGGACACAACGATCCACTTACTGGACACGTTGGCCCACATACTGGACATGCCGATACACTCGCTGGACAGGTCGACCCACTCACTGGACACGCTAGCCCACACACTGGACACGCTGGTCAACACAACGATTACGTTGCCCAGTCCTGGGCACTCTAGCCTGGACACGCTGGTCCACACACTGGGCTATCCTTGACTTAGACTGGAGCTAACTCCTGCTATCGCTGACGTGTATATTTGGGGGTCAAAATCAAGAGTCTGGAATCCTCCATTTCTAGAATACTGGGTTAGAATAAAATGAGCCAGACTCTTCCAAACGTGTCCCTTTTCCTTCCCCCTGTCCCCATTAATCCCCCAGCCAAGTGAAATTGTCTGCATACCTGCTAAACAAGGAGAGAGAGAGAGAGAAGAGAGAGAGAGAAACAGAGAGAGAGAACAGAGAGCGCTGTTAGGGTAGACAATGAAAAGAGCTTCGGTCCCACGGTCAGACACTAATCTCATTACAAAATCAATAACCTTATCCATCCCACGTACTTTGTTAACCAGTGGCGTGCATGTAAATTTATTAGAGGGGTGGGGGTTTACATACAAAATAGTATTCAACTAGCCTATTCAAAATATATTACATAAGACCTAGAGCATATAGTGCTTATAATTTAAGTATACATAATTAAATAATCAACATAATTAGTTTGTATAGCTATACTAATAAATTCTTCAATTTTAAATTTTAAGCTGAATCATCATCTGAAGTCTGGTAACTACTATATTATGAATGTTATCTTAACATCGCAACATTTGTCTTTCTGGGGGGATACGACTGCTGGCGTGCCATGTGCTCGGCAATAAGATCAATGGAAACACGACCCTCAGAAAAATACCATGGGGGTTGTTTTCAAGAAGGGATGTATCTGCTCTATGTAGCAGGTGTAGTCATCGTAGTTCAGCAGGTGCTCCGGCAGGTGCACGATGCAGGCGCCCTGGGCAGTCAGGAAGGAAATCAGGTGTTCGTACATGGAGCACACGTACTCGACGCGAGCGAGGTTCTCCGACGGGAACTCCCTGCACAGCAAAACACAGAGAAACTTATACATCCATAGGGTACGTTCCCCTTGTAGAATATTTCCTTATTATTACTGGAAGAATGGACAATCACTGTTTTATGTACCCGATAAAAACTCCTATTTTAAAAAGGCTTGTTTTCAAAGATTCCTCCACTGCTTGTATTGTGTACTGAACATTATTCTTTAGTGAAAGCAGGACGAGGCAAAGAAAGCCTCACCACCGGTTTTTTTAGATACTTTTGAAGATATGTAAATTGTTCTGGACTATATTATGATTGGTTGACTCTTCCCTGAGGACTATGAAGTGGTCGGGATCCCTCCCATGACCTGAGTTGGAGAGAGCACTGCGGTTTTTTACAGTCAGCATATACAGATGCTCGATAGACTCTCTTAATAGATACAACGTTTTTGAGGTAATATAATAACAATATTGCACGTCTGGGCTACAAAATTCGTAGCTCAGTTTGTGAAATTATATCCAGTACTAATGTACTGTGCATTGCCCAGGGAACGCCCGAATGTGTTTTTCGTACATCCTTTCTGTGGAGGCTCTTTCCATGTCCCGATGAGATGAGGTAATAGTGATGAGTATGGGGGTGATAGTGAGTATAAGAGTGATGGTAGGTATAAGGGCGGTAGTGATTATGAGGGTGCGGAATCATTGGAAACTCTTGAACCTAGCTTGAGCCTAATTAACCAAACCCCGGTGACCGTTGGGGTGATTCCCTTTTCGGGAAAAATACCCCACCACGGGGCCAGTTGTTTTTGAGGTACATTATGCGATAGACACCCAGCTTGGGTTTATACTGGTTCAAGAATACAGAGGTCTCATAGACACTTCCTCTGTCATGATCAATTAGCCTCACTTTACCAATATGATAAATCAGGAAGTGACTTAATAAACAAGTATAAAATAGTTAATATCGGTGGGATACCTACTAGAATAAAATATTAAATATTTTAGAATCGAGCATAAAATAGTACTCAAATATGGAGGACGATCAACGTCGCGTATTACATCGGCAATCTCGCTGCAGAGGTACGAACCTGTTGTATCACAAATGACGTATCCAAGCAAGGACTTCTCAAAACGACACGTGGTGTCAAAAGCGGGTCAACTCACACAATGCGCTGTTGTTCACAGGAAAGGGCCGACTGACACTGCTACTTAATTTTAATCTACAAAACATCCCAGAGCAGTCAAATGACAAATATCTACTCAGTTTTTCCTTTGAATGAGCATCTGGCACCTGGTTATCGTATAGAAAAAGGCGTGTCCAATTGTCAGTTGTCATTTGTCCTCCACTCGTGGACGGTGATTATATCAATTATCGCACAGCTCACCTTTTGGAGAAGGACTGAACAACTTTGCTCCGGACGAGGTTACCCAGGAGATCGATTATCGTCCTCGAAGAACTTTCAGATTTTTTTGGGTTTGAATGACCGCCATCTGGTGACGACGCTTCCCACCATGTTAGCCATACCTTAAAAAACCGCCATTATTTATAATTTTTACTAAAATAAAGAAAATGATGGCTTAGGGAAAGAAATATTGGGGTTCTATTCATAAGCTTTAGCATAGTTGGGTTGATGGTGCTTGGAACCACTTGATCTTTGTGTATTACTGATTTATTTTTAATACTAAATCTACACTTTATTGATTCGACTGAGACTCAAACAAGAACCTCACAAAGACCAATCAGCCCTGCTCTGATATGCACATATACATAGGCATGGGTCTCGTCTTATCTGATTTTACCTGTGATGGGGATGTAGGGGATAGAATCCTGGCCAAGTGTAATGATGAGGACTTTTCCTAAATGACTGTCTACTATTCTTCCACGCCCATACAGGTACACTTATCATACATATCTTGTATCCATCCACACTCCATTAAAATAAATATGTGGATATCCCGTGACGGGTAGTAAGACGCTGTGAAGGCCAACAAAGAAATGTAATATAATATAGCACGTCTGGGCTACATCCCTCGTAGCTCAGTAGTGGAAAGATTGGCCAGTACTAATATACTATTGTCCAGGGGACACCAGAACGTACTAATTGTACATCCTTTTTGTGGAGGCTATTTCTATATGTCCCTTTGAGATGAGATGATAGTAAGTATGAGGGTAATAGTGAGTATGATGGTGTGGAACCAGTGGGAACTCTTAAACCTAACTTGAACCTAATCAACCAAACCCTAGTGAACGTTAGGGTGATTCCCATTTCGTGAAGAATACTCAAGGTACCATCCGGGACCCCTAGACTCGTATCCAGGTGCACTGGCCACTACACCAGGGGCCGGTTAACAAAGAAATGATATCCCCAGAGATATTGACAACTTGAGTTCTCGGCCACGGCGGAACAGAAAGTAATATTGCAATCAGCCCCACACACCTTCTGGCAGGCTCGCTGAAAAGGAGCATCTGAAGCCTTGCTCGTATAGCCAGGTCTCCACGGCGTCCAGCACTTTGCGCATGTGCAGGGCGTAATCCATGTCATCAAAAGGGTCTGGAAACTTGGGGTAAGGATTGTTGTTGGTCTCCGCTTGAGAGCGGCAGGTGGAAGGCGTGGTGTGACTGGATGTCGGGTTGAACTCTGACGAGTCGGAGACACCCATCACTGTGCTGACCATCGAAAAAACTGATAGGTCGGATTGGAAGGCGGAGATCCCTTGGCGAGAATGCTTGAGTTACTCATCAGACGCAGGTTGAACGACTTCACCCGCTGCTGAGAGTGACATTGCTTGTTAAACAGAGGCATGGGACGTTAAAACTATGCTTAAAAGCATTTTTTAAATAATACATCAACCATTAAAATAACTGAAAGATTATGAAGGTAAAATATAATAGAGTGTATATAATCATTATGCTACAAAGACCATTTCATTAAAAAAAATGCTACAAAATTATATTTAAAAAAATAATATTCTACTAATTAAATTTGAAATTTTTATTTTCCAAGCCTCTAATTATTCTTTATAAATCCCTCAATTACTGACTGAGCCACCCCATATATGATGTATTTTGAAGGGGCTACCACCCAACTTACTATCACTCCTGTTCCCACGAAAGTTATTCCCCGAACGCGAGAAGACGACCGTATGTTGTTATCTCTATCTTCCGGTGCATTCTGGGAATCCAGGTAAAACCTCTCCGCCTGAGTCCTCAGGAAACTGTGCGTCGTCAGCAAGCAGTTATCAGCTGAAAGTTTTGTCAAACATTTCAACAATTTACTGTAAACCTCTTATCACCTTTACAGGCGATTCTGATACATTGACCAGTGGTTTCCCTACCTGCTTCGGTCCAAGGGGGTTTATTAAGGTTGAAGGCTCAACCTTTCTCGAAATTGGTGCTAATAATGTATTGAATTATATCAGTCCTGAGCCTTAGAACAATTATTATTGGAGTATTATCAAAGGAAAAATGGCACCAAATGGCTGTATTAAGTTGAACATTGAAAGGAGGAGAGAAGGGCAAGGCCTACACACTTACCAGGAAATTGTAGGCCTCAGAGTGCACAGTTAAAAACACAGCCAAACTCATAATCATGCAATTTTTTTGGGTACATCAGTTCCTTTCTTCAACAGAAGAGAGTTAAACACAAGAGTCTGTAACTGAAGGGGACTGATACACCCCAAAAATTACAGTATCTGTTTAACTCTCTTCTGTTGACTAAGGGGTCTGATGTACATCGAAAATTACATAATTATGTTTTTTTTTACAGTTTTATGGTGTGTGGCTTGGCCTTCTATCCTCTTTTAAATGTTTAGTTTATTGAAGTTTTATAAAACTCATAGCACCCAGGCCTTAATTAAGTTTTAAAATATTCTAAATTTCTCCAAGATAAATTTGATGTTTTCAAAAATTTCCTTGATATCACTTTAGCAAAAATAACACTGCGGGTAGAAACATCCTCCCTCTCTTCATAAAATAATGCTCATGATTACTTAAGATATGTAATTTCATCTAAATAATTCAAACTATTGGTGTTAAGACTATGTGTTTTCCTAGTTTATATAAGTTTGCTAAATCATCTTGATTAACTATGACACAACTTAAGAAATGAAGTTCCTTCCCGCGGTCCTTCTGTTACAAACGCACCTACAGCCGTGACTAACATGGAGTACTGCCCCAAGTGATCCTCGTCAGTAAACACTATCGTAGTGTTGAACGCCGTTGGGACCTCGCTGCGGAACGTGATCTTCAGGGGGAGGATGCTCGCCTTCTCTCCGGCGCGGATAGCGTTACCGTCGTAGAAATCAACCTTCAAGGTCACAGGGACCTGATGGGTGTCGATGTTACCCAACATGGACTTGACGATGGCCTTGGCGCGGTTGTCCGATGGGTAGAATGATGTCACGATGAATGTGTTGAGCTCCGAGTCCACACTCAAAGGTATTGGAAGAAAGTGCACCTGTCACGAAAACCAACGCTTCAAGTTTTTCTTTTACAAAATATAACTAACTTCAATTCCCCCTTTTTAACTATTCAGTTTGGGGTATTTAACGTAAATTTTATGAACCGACTAAATATATCAGCACACTGCTTACAAACTAACTCCACTCTAGAACTGACCCATCACACAGTTCCTGGGTCCTCACTATGAAAGGGGATGCCCCGATTTTACCCAAGATAAAATTCTAGCTTTACCAGGATTCGAATTATAGCCTCTCAGCTTGGAAGGCACACACAATACCGACTTATTCAAGGCATCGGACCCTTTTTTTTCTTTTTCTACTAATAACGCTTGTATTAAAACTTACTTCTCTGATTGGGCTCCTGATACTGGGGTATGGGAACACCCCTGTGATGTTAAGATGGTTAAACACATCACCCTCTTTATGCTCTCGGACGAAGATCGGGGCTTCTACCTTGAAGACGCCTGGCCCCTCTGGTCTGAACAGCACCCTCAGGATAACCTGCTCTCCCAACTTCAAGGTGGCACTCAGTGCCTTGTCACTCATGTCTGGGCAGACGCCAGATGGTGCTGGACACAGACAAGCAAGGGATCACTCTCTCAAATTCAACTCTTCTGTTTAATCTTCATGTTCCATGTCTTACTAATAGGCAGGGCTACCCACGTATTTACATTTAGGAAGTAGAGACGAGAAAGGGTCAAAACAATATAAAAGTGCCCGTATTTTCCTGGAATGAGATTGATAACCATTTATTAACGTTTCCTCAGTAGATCTGGCTTAAAGTTCGATAACTTTGTCTACCTTTCTCTGGAAAATTAGATTAGTAGAGAGTGATACTTTTATTAGTTTACTCAATGGTCTTGGTTTTTTCATTTTTAGCTGACGTTTTCTCTCCCGCCAATCCATAGAAGGATTCTGATAGGAAACAGAGTATATAAAATACAAAATTTCTGTATACAGCATTGATAACATTTTACGATGTTATTGGTATTATTTTATTGATATTTATAGTAATTAACAAGAGTGATAGCTGCATATCACAACACTTAACTTATGACTATATGAAAATTGTGTTAGTAATGCCTTTAAAGCTGATCAGTGACCATACAGCTTGATATTAGTTCCATAGAGCTTTCAAATGTGTTTAGATGTCGAGTTTAACTTATAAGGGAATCTTTCCATATATGTTGTAGTTGATCCCTAAAGCTATAAATCTTTAAAGAGATTAAGCTATTGGCTTGGTAAAAAGGAGAAACAGTGCTTTTGTCTGAACTGCAACCGTCTTTTATATTAAATACTGTTAGATGTCGTGTTAGTGGTGAGGAGAGACTAGGGTCTTCCTAATATGGAAAACTTTTTAATTTCAACAAATGAAATGGTCAGTTTATTGGTGAGGATAAACTAGGGTCTTCCTGAGGTGGAAAACTTTTTATCTCCAACAGAAGATGTTATCAGTTCGATGACAAGTCCATTCTTCCAAATTATCCATGGAGTCAATCTGTCAATAATTATTCCCTATTGAACAAAAAACGTGACTTGACTTTCTTCAGGAACGATCGAGTTTCGTTGAAAATCGGTTTGTGCGAGCCGTATTTGATGGCTCCATGGGATTGGACTCAAGCATGTATGGCCAGCTTTACAATCAAATATTGTTCTTCATCCAAGATTCAACTATAACTTTCCTGCTCCATCAGTGTAATATGTGAATAACCTGGATGGGTTGTATGACATGGATTACCTACCTAAAGACACACACACACATACACACACATAACCATACCTCTAGAGTGAACGGGGACCTCCCTGGTATGAGGTCGTCAAGACGGATGACGAACATGACGGGATCACGACATTCGTTCCTGATGGTCAAACTGTCCTCCGTCCGTTCCTTCATATCTGGCCACGGCATCTTGGTCAGTTTGAAGGTCAGCTTGGAGAAGCGGATAACGTGCCCGGCAACAGTGTAATCCACCCTCACGTTGGGTAGTCTCGTAGGGATGGACAAGGGGCGCAGTTGACCCAATTTCCCGTACTTCCTACAAGACGCGTTATGGAACTCGAAATATGTTTCCGTACTTAATTGGTTAAAAGTCAACTACTACTGTTCGAATGACCATCTATCATTATGATTATTAGTAAAACAAGTATAAAAACAATGGCTGTTTGAATACGTGTCGTATGTTTGAGACGGGGTAGTTGAATTGTATCACTCTGAATACTCTCCATTCAGACATTTATTAAACATGCTCCACAAATAAAATGTTTGATTTGTATCCATTCTCATAATATCCACTAAATCCTGAATTGTATCTATTCTGAATGGTCCTCATTGTCTCAACACAAGTTTCCCTAAACCATTCGTGTGATTAATATCTGTCGCTTTAGCCCAGTTGGTAATGTGTGTGTCTGTCTACTAATTTAAGGGTTCCGAGCTAAATTACTGGTATGGCTAAAAAAAGTGTCATTGCTGAAATGCGAGTCTACCTTCCCACGGTGACGAATTAACGGCCAGGGGTCAGGGTGTTATGTCTGCATTAGTTTTAAGCTATGTAGAGCATGTTAATGCTAACAGATTATAACAAAGAGTAGATGTCATACAGCCACAAACATATCATAATGCTTATAAAGACCAAACAATAATAATAGCATAGTTAATGTATTAGGATAGCCGAACGGGTAGTAAGATGAGGAAAAAAACTTATTTTCTCATGATAATTTAATCGGCTAAACAGAGCCGAACCCACCTCTCGCAATCCTCAAGGAAGTACTGCGGCCTTTGGGTCAAGGGTTTATCCATGAAGGGGGGTCCAAGTATATCGTTGATCACAACGGGCAGTAGGAACTCGTACGTCGCGACGTCCACCGGCGTGAAGTGAAGATAGAAGTTGTCCTTCCTCCCTGGAGGCAAGAGGAAATCTCTAGGAACGAGCTCCGCTGAGCTCCGGCTGGGTGAGCAGGAAATGCGATACTCGGGGAAATCCTCCAGGGCGAACTGTATCGCGGCAGGGACGGACCCTTTGTTTTCCGCTGTCAGACGTTGGGTGTCAAACGAGTCTACACTGATGCGCCTCAACCTCAACACGTCCGGTTTGATGACGACCTAAGACAGTCAAATTGTCCATTCCACTCTATGAAATACTGGGATGGTCAGTTCTTATCTAACTGTATAAGTTCCCTTTAAATCTCTCTTTCCTGCACCTTCTTTCATAGGTAACTAATTAAAAATGTAATTTGAATGTCTCTTGAGAGTAAATATAAATTTATATATCAAATACTCGTATATTTTGTTTCTGGCCAAGCCATATCTGGTTTTTGCGAATCTCCTTCCCCAGTTTTACACCAAACCCTTTGCAAAAGGTCCACAGTCACTAAGTTCACCTTGGGGTATCCGACGCAGCCCATAACCCTAAGGTGGATACTAGTGGAGCGCTGCAGTGACACGGTGACGTTGAACCTGAAGTCAATGACGGCGCCGAGCTTCATTTCAAGGGTGAGGAAAAGGACCCCGCGAGCCCGGATCATCCCCGACTCGGGGGTCACCTCACAACCGGGCATCGGCTCAGGGTTCTCGACCGAGAAAACCATGTCCTCGTAGTCGGCATTGTACATCATTGTCATAAACCTAGTGCGCGTGTTCAAGGGGATCTCCTTAAACAAAAAACCAACGATGTGGACGATTTGAATCAATATAAAATGCAGTTTATGTCAGCATAAAAGCTCTGATGATGATGAGTTTTCAATACAAAGGTTGGTTTTATGCCCTTAGTCCATCCATATGGAGCAGTACATGAACTCATCCCTTCAGCTCGTTAGTACTCTGCACACCATCTGGTATAAAGCAAATGAACCAGGGAAGTTCAGAAAGTGTTGTGGTTTCCCGCTGCCTTCAGTAATATAACTATACGTGCCAGAGAGAAGGTGCTTACCATTTTCACATACCTTCCAGGGATATTTTACATGCCACAATTGACATGGTACCGATGGATTCACTTCCCCTCCAAAGGAAGTTGTGCTACGGATTATTATCGCTCAGGGAAAATTCATCGACCTCGGCTAGAATAAATGTAGACATTTTTTGAAAATGTCTTCATGAGAAACGTGATTAGTATATCTACCTTAACGTCCAACTTGCTATCTAGGAAGGTCACGTTTGGTTTGCGGAGCACCATTGTGCACTTGAGTAGTTGATGGATTCCACTCTCGGCGATCACCTTTATCTCGTGTAATGAGACTTACGGCCGTCCGCTTTGTAGCACACTGAGCACATGAGGGTCTTCAGTGGAGAAACTTCTCCTGTAAGTCAATATATCTCTTAAACCGGAATATATCTGGTCAAAAATCGATAGACATTATTAAGACAGAACTCACTTGACATTTCCGATGTTTATTGATATGGTCTACGATTTATAACAAAATAAGTAAAACTGAAATGCATATTATTGTTTTAAATAGTATCATTTAAAGCCAAAGACCGGAATGATAAATTTCAACATTACATTAAAATGTTATATCATAGAACTAATGTGTACTGTGGTTATATAAAATCAGTTAAAAAAGTTTTGAATAAAATGAAATAAAGAAACGAAGCTTATCCGCTGAAGCACATCCTTAAAACCCAATTATTGTCAGTTGGTTTCACGGGGATACGACCGTTATTTGAACTTTCGATCCTCAACTCATCACAATCCAGACCCGTGTCCCAGGTACTACACTGTAAGAAAAAGTGGCCTCGAGGGTTACCTGTCATTGGCTGGACGCTGAAGGCTGAGTTCTCCGGGACCTCCCACTGGAACTTGGTGTACGACTGGAGAGAGTTGGTCAGCGATACCGACATGCACCGCGTCTGGAAGGCGAAATCCGTCGTGTCAAAACTAAGCTCCGTTGGACTTAGCAGGAGTGTCTTTTTGACCACCTCGGCAAATATGGTTATCTCGAACGAGTGGTTTCCATTGATGACGTAGTTCATGAATCTGATGCAAACACTCAGGTAATTGTAATACCAACTGTGAATAAGAAATTCTGGAAGGGGAGAAAAAATAACTATTGCTGTTCCTTGATCGATCAGGTGGTGTGGCAACCAGGGGTCATCGTATAAACTGTGACACTGCACGTTCAATAAAGATTAAGCTTTTTGAGCTATCATCAACCGTTTGTAGACTGTGGTTGGGTCATTTAAGTAAAATTCATCAATTTTCCTCAATACTTTCACCATTCTTCCTCGCTTCCATTCTACTTCTCTCACCAGCACACTTTCAGTTATGTGATCCTTATATCTCTTCCTTGGCCTCCCTTGCGGTCTTTTTCCTACACACTACATCTCCGTGAGTTTCTTTGGTGTTCTCTCCTTTTCTATCCTCATTACACGCCCAAACCATTTCATTTTTGCTTCTTCTAATATCTCATTTACTCCCTCCACTCCAACTCTTTCCAGATAACTTAATTCCTAATCCTGATTTTCCTAGTGACAGCTAACATGCTCCTCACAAGCGTATTCTGTAATTTCTTTAAGCAGCTACTCAGTCCTTGCCTGTTTTCATGTGTGATCTAATTCATGATTGTCATGTAAACATTGATGTATGAAAACTATAGTGCCAGTCACCAAAACATCAATCGACCAATAATGTACTGTGTGTAAAATGAGCTCATCGCTTAGTCAGCCTTAGTTTAACGGAAGAAAGACATTATAGCACCCCCCCTTCTCCCTCTCCAGATGTCTTCGTACACAGCACCAAAGGGGAAAGCAGCCTCCTTTTGGGTGTTCAGAAGGTTCTCGTACGTGTTTTTGTTCAATCGTGTCTCGTATTGTTGTCATGTTTGACAGTTGTGAATACTCTAGTTATAGTGTGTGGACGACGCGTTCGATTAGCTTTGTTGTTTGGACTTAGCGTGCAGCATCGGGACTATTAAAGCAATGGTTGAGCGTTGGTTGGTTAGAGCTAAGTGCTGTAATCGGCCATAAGGATGGACCCTTGCCAGGAGGGCTAGGTTATCACCAACAATTAAAACATAACTGAATCGATGAGCTGATTTTATTTAAATCATTCCCCTATCATTGACTACCATCACATTATTTCATTGCACTTCCTATACAAGTACTATCCAATAAACACACACACACAAAAGGTTCCACTCGTTATAACTCAGTCTCAGCCTACTCCCTTCTCTTAGACAATCCTGAATGACCCCTCGACAGATTGACCCAAGGTAAGGAGGGCAATGACATCGGATTTTGGTGTCAAATGCTGACACTTCCAAACTAAACGGGAATGTCTCAAGACCCGTGTTGCGACTTACCCGTTGTAGCGACCGAGTGTCTCAGTCTTGAAAACCATTCAAGGGTGTTCTTCATAAAGGGCTTCACCACCCTGGTGTCTCCGTTGGGGAACTCGACTCCTGTCCTCCCGGGAAACACACGCACCTTGATGGGGAACGGATTCAGATTCTCCAGGTCCAACACTTGCGGCGAGTAACTGTTGGGAGCTACCTGGAACATTCAGGGAGAAATATTGGGGTGAGTTTGAACATATTATCTACTTCTGTGGTCCGGGGGTCGGAGTTCTGTCTAGAGATACAGAGGTCCCGGGTTTGATCCCCGACTCTTCCAAAATTTATCTGTGAAGCAGTAGGCTCACAATGGGGTCGACCTCAGCCTTGTTAGGACAAATGAGGAGCTACTTGAAGAAATAAGTACCAGCCCCGGTTTAGAAAATTGAGATTAATGGCCAGAGGGTGCTTTGTGCTGACTACATGACACCTTTTATCCTTAAATTTTGGCATTATCATCTCTAATTGTGGTGGCTACTCGGTAGGTATAATTGAAACAATGGATTATTTTTTAAATTATTATATTATCCAATAAAATACATCGCACGACTATTGCATGATCTCATTGCTGTGGCTAGCTTATTGATCATGTGACCATTTGGAGGTCTGCATCTTTAACAAATCTTATGATATAATCGTTTTAACTGAACAAATCCCATGCCTCCTATGAAGATACATACATTAATATTATTTTTCCATTAATATTGTACGGTTCCAGTTTATTTTAGTAATATGTTTAGGGTAGACCAGGTCATTAGCCTTGATCGTACCCACACCCATGACAGTGTTCACTGCTTACGATAAAGATGCTGTACCGATCGGTGTTGGCACATTGTAACCAGTGTACCACAAGTACAACCATTGCTCAGTCTTACACTTGCACTGTTCCTACAAACCATTACCCCTACTATAGAGACTGCCTTGCCGGCCAGTACAACGTTGCCCGTGTTACTACCACTAGGAGGTACCTACACCTCATGACACCTCCAATTAATTATAAATAAAATTGATAAGCTATCAAATTTTAAGTATTTTTTATAAATACATAAAATTTAAAGTATCCCTGTTGAGCTTGTCTATTAAACAGCTTTTATGAGCGTGATCTAGTTGCATCTTCAATGCCATCATTTGGGCCTATAGCACACATACGATATTTTAATTATAAAATTTATAAATAATATTAATTATGTGAGTGCATGATCAGGCACCTTTGCTCAGTCAGTAGTGGGCATGAGCTTAGGGTAAAGAGTTCGATTCCTGATACGGTGATAAATCGGCTCTTCCCTGGTCACAGTCCTGAATGTATGATCAGCGAAACTGAGTTTTGAGTTAAGTTAGCTGTGTAAGTCATGTGTAGACATTCTATGTTTGTTCAGAAAGTTCCCATTGGGACTCACCTTACCAAAGTTGATGGAGAAGGGTGTCACCTTCACGTTGTACAGGTGCATTGGATTGAGAGGAACGTTGACGTCACCGATGAAGAGGAGTCCTTCTTGCGACGCTCGCCTTCATACGGGAGTGGAGGGCGACCTTGGGGGGTCTAGCGTCTGTCACCTGGGGAAGATCCGGGCAGGACAGCTCGTAGTCGGGGAGGGCGATTTTCCTTTCCTTCGCGAGCTGCTCCTGGATGGCCCTGGCCTTAGACCGCATGTAGTGGAGCCAAGAATCCTCGTGTTCTTCTTTCAGCTTCACCTCCTCAGGGGTGTAGGCAAACCGGGGGTCCAAAGGCGGGCAGTAGCGGGGGGCACCCTTGAATATGGTCCTGGGGGAGGAATCACCAGGGCTGATATTTCACCACTCCGGATAACTGTTTCAGTTTCTTGAATCTCACCAATATGACTGAATATGGTGGTAGCAAGGCATATGTGCGATTGAGCATGTATGGTGTGCTAATCAACATATGACTGATTATGGTGGTACCAAGGCACATGTGGGATTGAGCATGTATGGTGTGCTAACCAACATATGACTGATTATGATGGTAGCAAGGCACATGTGGGATTGAGCATGTATGGTGTGCTAACCAACATATGACTGATTATGTTGATGTAGAACGGAACCTCCATAGCTATATCCAACGTATGATTGATAATATTAACGAAAAGACATAACGCAATATTGCTTTTCTAGACCATTTACAATTTATATAAATGTATTACTCTATTAATATCCAAATTAGAAGGGGTATTTAGACAGCTAAATAATATTACAATAAATTGTCATGAAGAAACACCTTTAGTCAACACAAATACTGACAACTCATCCATCATTCTTGAAAACAATGATCACTCCCCGATGTTACTAATACCTGAGTACTTGGTAACAATTAATATTATCCTATGTTGAACTACTACCTGACTACTATCGACGTCTAATCTGCTCGAGTGTCTCAGCAATTCACACACTAGCAGACATGTATGTTGAGCCATGATGCTTTGCAACACAAACTTAAACATTTGGTTATCAATATAAACGTTACAGCCATCACTGTTTACAGCCTGGGTCAATTTTTTACTCAATCCATATATTTTCCCTTACCGGCTTGCTAGGCCTGTCATAGCTTCGCGTGCCTCATAATCTAACTAAGGCTCGCTAGGAAATGCGCGACATCCAGTCCCCAGCCATCAGTTTATCAACGTGAAAGGGTAAACTCATATTTTCATCAATGATACATTTTTGGCCATACAGGGAATTGAACCCGGGACCCTTAGCTCAGTAGATGGACACGCTACCGGCTGAGCTAAGGTGTTGGACAGTTATAATTTCAATATATATATTTAATTTTCTAGTTGATAAATAGTTATTCTAAATTATTGCCACGATGGATGCTCTCTCATTATTGTGCTATGTCGTGAAACAATTCAACTCGAAACAAGAACACAAACAATTCTCCTTTGACCAGTTATTTCAAATCATTTACCAACAGTAGACACAACTGTCTGTTTGTATACCTCTATAGGCGCATGCGCACTGATTGAGTGGGTTAGTTTTCTGATGGATTGTTTCTACCACGCACATTTTACGGAGGAACGCGGATAGAGCTGAGATTGTATCGACTATTGCAGAACGAACTGCGCAGTTTGGCTGATTCCCAGTGATGGGCTCAGAGCTCGTCACGTGACCACGGCTATGCGCGAGTGTGTGTGAATCTACAGTGATCGTAGCTCCGGCAAGTGTTGGACAGCCTCACCTGATATTATCTTTATGTGACTGGCGGAAGGAGTAGGTGGTATCGTTGGGGAAAGCTATCAGAGCGTCCTGGTTCTTCTTCATGCGTCTTCTATTGACTGTTTTAGTTGTCTCTTCCTTTCCTGTCGTAGTACCACCCCCTATCCACCTATTTCTGCGTCCCTTCACAACCTTAGGGCAGGTCAATACAAACCAACAACGATCACAAAATATGTCTGTTGAATCAATTCAGTATTTTCCTTAGTGTAGATCAAGATATGATTGATACTTACATGTGAACATACATATACACACGAGTACATATATGCCTAGTGTTTCAATTTTAATATCCAAGTGATTATGGAAAAAATAGTTATCGTGTTTATGCACATGATTTAGGGGGAAGTTATCTATACTTTCTATAAATATAACCTCCCTAATCCTTAAAACCATTAGCGTAATTAGTACATAAGCGTATAACCCAGACGGGTAGTTAAACGTTCTGATAAAAAAAACAGGGAAGAGGAAAGTAGTCTTTTGGATGAAAATGTATCGTCACTTGCGTGGAGGAAGAGTGGTTAGAAAGAATCACTTTCAGTAAACCCGACCGGGTTTTAACCCTGATATCTTCATTCATTGGTATTTCAGTTTAAGACGAGAGTGACGTGCTATACCGCACGACCACCGATTTTTTTTTGCTGATTGTAGTCATGACTTGTATTGAATTAAGTTCAGATACTTGAAATGACTTATCGTGAACGCCCGTGTTGGAGGATGTCTTTATATATCCAAGTAGTAGACGGAACCCTTTACCCCTGGACAGTCGGGCAATTCTTCTCGGGCTCTCCCTAAGGACTCAGTCCTCACACCAAAGGATATTTGCTCCTTGGTGGGCCCCTCCTCGGTTTTCAGTACCACATAATGCGGCCACGACGTTGGCGGGCAGTTGTTTGGCCACGAGCCCTTCTAAACAAAAACAGAACATGTTATCGTCCTTTGTTCGTGTCGACTGCTCAAAAACAGTTTTATTAGCCCTTTGTTCAGAACAGGTGACATAAACACGCTTATTCTCCTTTCAGTTTGGTTTTCAAAGATGGCGAACGCAGATTATTATTATTGTTGATGAGTGTACATGGCTAGAGGTGCAGGATATCTGCGCATGCGTACAATTCAACGAGCACATCTACTCAAAGAGTCTCGTAAATAATGTTTATAATCTCCTTCAAGGAAAAATTCAAAATTGAAAACGACATGTCCAAAATAAATGGTACCCTTGTAGTTAGTTATTTAAGTTTATAATTATGTTGAGCTTTAAGCCTGTTGTAATATTATTTATTTATTACTTTAGATGGAGTCAACTAAAAATACATGTATCCTGTAATATGTTCTGGTTTGTACTTAAATATATGATCGGATTTAGATTACGGTATTCATTTGTAAAATTAAGTAAGTTATACTTTTTTGTGACAGTATTTGTCAATCTTAAGTATTCAAAACAAAAACACTCAAAATATATGCTCTAAGTATTGGTATCACTAAAAATAAAGATATAATTAATCATATTTCACATTTCAAAAAATATATATTTCACGTTTCAAAAAAATTATATATTAATCCTTTTTGTTCCAAACCTGCCCCTGTCTCACTTTAGATGGAAGCATAAAAGGCCGTTTTCTTCTGCCACGAGAACATCTGCTCCAGCGAAATGAACGTGAAAGAGCAAGAAAGTACTAAAATAAATGTTTGGAGCAATCGACGCGAACACAGCTAATATCAATAATAACCCAATATAGATGCGATGAAAGTTAATCGAAAGCCAGAGTGTGCAAATAATAATTCATTCGATTCCTGTGTCCACGTGTCATTTTTCAATTTAAAGAATAAGATAATTAGATGAGGCTATAACCTACTATGATAGCTTGGCTATTTAGTACACCAATTTTGGAAAGGTCGAATAATCGTGGACGAATAACGCATCTGTGGAACAAACTTTAGATAGGAGACCATTATTTGACTACAAAGACTGTAACGATGATATTTTACACATCCCCTTTTATCAATTAATAAAGACAATCAGATCTAATCCAACGTAATAATATTACAAATTTATTTAATTTACATTCTATTTCGCAGTAAAAATCTACGTGGTGCAACATCCATCTGTCTCTCTCTCTCTCAGCCACCCAGGCAAAGTCTTCTCTAAGGACAAAGTGCGAGAGACGAGGAATGAATGCATCCCGTGATTGGAACGTTCTAGAAGGGAAGTATTTGAAAACTACCCTTTTAGAAAATGTAACTGATGACACTCGCATATTAGTCGCCGAACAGTCAGGACCTGAGTTCATCAAGAGAATATTTTTTATTGATCCGTAACTATTCCACGCCTGTCACTAGATTGGATCAATCTTGATCCAATCACACTTAAATCATCCAATTTCCCTAAGAAGTGAAATAGCAGCGCGTGTGATATCGGATCGTGAATTCACCCTGTTCAACACAGAAATGACGCTGAATAAATACTTCATTAAATTTACTTATTGATTTTAATTAGAGCCTGGTGAAAAATATCCATGATGAATTATCCCCACATGCAGTTATTAGTCCACGTCATTACAAAGTGGTGCCCTCCTCGGGGCATGAACTGAGGACCATAGTTCCATTACAAGACTTGTCACAGTGTCCATCTACTTCTCTCTCTCTTTCTTGGACCAACAACACTCACAATCCTTCATTTTCAATCAACGAACAAAACATCTTCATAAAATTAATAATTATTCAGTTTTAAATCACCATCCCTAGCGGAAAAATCTGGTGAGCCGCCCTCTGCCTTTTCGGATCATGCCGGGATAGCGATCAACTTAACGTCCACGCAACGTAGAGAAACACGTTGTGTGGTCAAGATTCGCGTAGAGTGATGTAAAAAGCTGAATAAAACATGGACAAATAACGTCCTTTAAAATGAAACCCAATCATTTAGGTCTGATCAAACTACAAGTACAGAAACTTCACTGGAGCTACATAATAGAGGATGAGAAGAGATCACCACGTTTTATATCTCGTGAGACACTGAACAATGAGCTAGGATACCGAAGAAGGCGTCTGCACACTATAAACAAATGAAGTATTGAATATCCATGTTAACTTCACTCGCAACATGATTGGATGGCAGTAACACTTAACGTAGCTTGAGTTCTTCCCTGGACAATTCTTACGTCAAAGGAACGTCATGATGAGCTAATCGTGATGGCTTCTATTAAAAACACGAAGACACCCTTGCACACAGACAAGTAAGAAACAGACTCTCAACCTTACAAGGGTTTCGCCACGCTCCTTTTTCCAGCTTCAGTCCTTCTACACTGGGCTTCGCTAGTGTCACTGTTGAGTGATGATAGGACTGACCGCAGTGATCCTAGTGTTGAAGGACTCAAGCTGCCAAAAGGCGCAACAATTTTAACCTGGAGGTTGAGTGTCTGGGTATATTATTTGTCTGTGCCCTTGCATCAATTATTTACAACAGGTGAACAGATAATCTTGATTTCACCCCTATTCATGACGTCCGAGTCCATCTCACTAAGACCACTATCTATCAGGAACAATTGACCTTGACATTGAAGTGGTACCTTAACCCCTGTCCAGGTGGCTCGGTCTTCAGGCTCACCCCTCTCCATGACGTCACAGGTCTCCAGTCTAGGCCAGGGACTGGTCTCAGTCAGATCAGCGCGGAGCATGGCCCCCCGCGGTTTAGGGACGTCCATGTCGAACCGCACGTCGCCCGTCAAGAACCCCACCTCGTTCCCCCTCAGGGGTGAGATACCTGCCCCACACCACCATGGGATTACTTCAGAGGGCGTGTTTCAATAATTTCCACGTCACAGTTCAGAGAAACCGGTACCCGATAACCGTGAGCAGCTCTGAACCAGTGGGACAAAGGTGTCAGTCTCGTTTTGTTTGATTTTTTACCAAATACGGGGAGGTTGAGGTTTGAATCCAGGCAAGATTTACTGAGGTGTGTTTTTATCAAATGGTTTCACACTCTTTCTACATGAAAATTAGAGTCTATTAAATTCTACCTTACTCATCCTGGTCCTCCATTAGTATAAAATATGAAGTTGGCCCGGATGGATGGTAATACGGGGGTTAGGTGAAAAACGCTTATGATAGCCAATAGCTAATTAATTGAAATAAGCAAAAGTAATGTCTACATATTTTAAATAATTTAGATAAACACAATATAAAGCTAACTAGTGGATATTTGCCGTAATGACTGCAGATTATCTCGCCGAAATGTGTCAGCTTTCTATCTATTTGATGCACCGTACCACTAAGGTAAGAGTTATTATGCTTGACGAATGATAAATATTAGCTACTAATATAAAAATCCTGGTTGCCATGGAGATGTAAACAAAGAATGATTGCACAGATGAACCACTGCGCACACAGAAGGAAAAGGTTGAAAACTCGTTAGGAAAATCTGGTTTTTCTTTGAAAGCTACTATTTTTGTCAAAATTTTTGGATTCCTGACTTTTAATATGAGTGTTCATTTGTCAAAATAGGTCCAACCGTTTTCTCTTAATTTCAACTACCGGAAATACAGAAATGGTTTTATAAAGTTATGTATATAATATAAGAGATAAATAAAATTAATGTGCTGAATTTTGCCATTTTTATTTTCAGAAAAAAAATCCATGGTAGGAACGAAGCCCTTAATAGCCTCCATTACTTAACGACCACTTGGCTATGTATGATTTTTCCTATATCGAGATTTGTTGAATGACATGATAAATACTTTATCCCGCAATGAATACACTTAGAGGCGTCTTCACTCACCCAAATTGAAAACGATCTTAGGAAGGATGGTCACAGAGGGTGCGCTGTAGGAGATGGTAAGGGTGCGACGACCCACGACCATATATTTCGAGTCCTTGATGGAAGGACACTCAGGACTCAGCAACTCTAGGACCAGTGAAGTGTGAACGGTACCTGTTCAGACATTGCTGCGTTAACTACACCGGTTATCATCTCTGAAGGAATTGTACGGTTACTATTGGGGAAACAGCATTGACATTCTATTGTTTTCGTATGTTCAATCTTCTCTTAAATATATGACAAGTTTGACAACGCTGGATCGTCGATGTTGCCAGTATCTCCTCCCTATCCCAGAACATCAATTTCCGGCATAACTGAAAGAGAGGAGATCTGGCAACAGAGAGAGAGAGCGAAGATAAAGTTTTTCTCCATAAGACCTGCAGTCCTTTTAAAAAGTGAGATTCTTTATAACGGCAATTATTATTTCTTCATATTTATATAAGACATCGTGTATCTTTTCTGTACTAGAAAAAGGACACCAAAGGAATTTTTCTTTCCATTTATTCTTATTTCAAACAACAATATAAAACCCTTCCATAACATAAAGGAAACAAAACATATTTGCATTCGCTAAACGAGTTCATCAGGTGCGATGTTTGAAATCGGTGCTTGAAGTACCGGCTAGTTCCTAGCTTGGCTACTATATCTGGTGAGCGTTAAAATCAAACTCTGGTAAATGGCGCGCTTAGCTCCAACTACAAGATATATTAGAGATGGTAATCTTTTAAAACAGGTAAAATATATTAATTCTATCCTTTGGATACGTGCAGAATTAATTAAATTAGTTAAACAATTTATGAGAAAACTGAATTCTCACAAAGTAATGTAGATAATTAAACAGAAAAAATGCTTTTTTTAAACAACAAATTTAAAAAACTTTTATAAAACAATAACTTTCAGAATTATCGTCAACATAAATAATTAAGACGGTGGTAACAGAAATAAAACCATAATATATATGTTTGTGTGTTATTTCCAATTGCAAATGTTACCTAGACCTCTTAAAGCAGGGGTGTACAGCAACCTTTTTGGGCTCCGATAGACCAATAAACTTATCAAAGGTCCCGCAATCACCTTCTCGCTTCAAAAATATTCATTCCTCAAATTCAAACTTTCCTCAAATATTTATTTATATCCACACTTTTCTAGGAAAAAAATATAGAGTAAATAAAATGTAAAATTTTGTCGCCACCCGCATTTCCATGGGCCTAATCTGTCAGGATAGCTTGAGGGAAGGGTAGGGATGGTGGAAAATAGATGGTTAGGTTTGATGGCTCGGTTTTTTTTGTTTATTAGTAGCACTAAGAGTTAATAGAAGAATGTGATATTAAAAATGTTACAAAAAGATATAAGAACTTTGACTTATGGGCTCGTGAGAGAACTGGCTTAGTGAGGAATACTTCACAAGTACCCGATGACCTGATCTGCGTGGTCCCAATGACGGGCAGAGTGACTGCCTCTGAGTATATATTAATGTGTCAGCCGCGATAATCCTAAATCAGAATCCTTTATAGTTAAATTCTGTCCAGTTCCCGAGCACAACGTGGACAAGTTGTTATGAGTTGTCAGCGTTCTTTCCTAATGTTTACTAACTCATCACAACAAGTTAGCTAGAACAGTTTTTTCAGTCACTTTAAGGTCCAACACTGTTATGTTAGCTTTAAATAAAAATTCAAATCAAGGGCAGGGTTATTACAATACTTGTATAATAAACTATTTGATTTTCCTCAGATATTACCTATTATAGCCGAACAAAGCTATTCTGATCACACTCATATTATTTCAAAGTGCTTGATTGATATATATACGAGTTGAGACTCTTAAGGTCGTCTTTTAGTCACGATGTAGTTTTTTCACGTGATCTACTTAAAATTGCCGCTAGAACGATCAGTTGCTGACTCTTGATGTTAAGGTACTGCTTTAGAGCACCTCATCTGATCAAGTACCGGACACAACTGAGCTATCAAAAAATTTGTCTGTCCCCGGTTCAGCATCGGGTAACAAACCAACAGTTCTTCCCTAACTTTAAACTGCATCTCTTCAGAATCATCTCACCACAAGAATGTCATCGTAAGCTAGGTGGCCTTCCTATTACTTCCAATCATTACTGGCTGCAACTTTGCTCCTCTGGTTTTTTATCTCATAAATATGTTGCAAACTCTTCACCTCCAAATACAAACATTGCACCAACACTAGTTCAGGTATATTGAAGGTATTCTTACAGGCGCAATGTGGTTATATACAGGGTGGCCAGCAAAACTTTATTTTTTAATTCCTGACTTTTCCAGATCTTACAGAGAAAATTTCCATCTTTTACAGTCACTTTATATTACAAACAATGTTTTCTTAAGATCGTGACTTAATGTGATATATTTCTAGACAAATACCCATTCTGAAATTGTGTCACTCATTGAACGGGTTAAAGGATATCAGCCTAAGGCAATGGCCTATTAGGTAGTGCGATCTAAGCTAGATTTCAGTGAGAGCATAACGGAACATTGAAAGATCGCCTCACACCGGCACAGTTTAAAATTGTTATGAGACAGTTTCTTTTTTAGTTTCTTCTTCCTATAACGCAATCAATTCTCGCGCATGCACATAGTCATACTCAATTTTGGCTAAAGACAGGCAGGAGAGGGGTGGAAAAACGACACGAAAATCATATGTTGATTTTGAGAATTTGAGATTAGTAAGCTCGACTGGGACAACTGTGTTAAAAGGGATTAGCGGTGAATATTAATTGGAAGAAAAAATATTGTTTTGACTATTGTAAATAAAAGTTGCATACTTTTTTTAATGAATGTGTGAAAATTCAAGAAATTTTATAAAATCTCCTGAGTTTTCCTTGATTTTTCCCTGACCAAGCAAATCCCCTGCAGGTTTTCCAGGTCAATGGAAACCCTGTTTAATATTAGGGTATGTTTGTGTGTAGAGTCCTGCCACCCACCTATGCTGACGGGCTTCACACTGACGACCACCTCTAAAGCGGAATTGGCCCTGAGAGTCGCCCACGTTGGCTTCACCTCCAAGCAGGCAACTTTACGGTAGCGGTAGGTGAGAGGCAGGCAGCAAGGGTTGGTGAGCCTGAGCACCCTGGTTTCAATCGCCCCCACCTGGTACAAGCAGGGAATGGTCTTCATGGGGCAGAACACAATATTAACTGCACTTTGTAATTAATAACAAATAAAAACGTTCAATTAATCACTTTAGCCACCGACTTACTAGGTAGGTCGTGGCTTACACCAGGGTGATGGGGCTGCCACCTGATTACCCCGGTTTTTTCCAGTGGTACCCTTTACGTGGGTGCTGCCACAGTCATCTATCTGATACATCCACCACCAGAACCAGGCTTTCAGTCCACCATATCGGGTTCCAACCGATCAGGCCCTTTCCCGAACTTGTTGGTTTAGGCCCTGGCCAGCCCCCTGCCTCTCACACGCCCCTGACTGGAACTTTGCTTGGCTTTACACCCAACCTTCTACTCAGGCCCCGGGAACACCACTTGTAGGAGAGATAAGAATTGAGTGGGGCCAACTTGATAGCCTCCTTCACTGCAAGGCCGAGATGGTATGGTCATATAATGAGGATAGAAAAGGAGAGAACACCAAAGAGAATATAGGAGATGACTTACAAGGGAGAACAACTGCAAAGAAGACCGATAAAAAGATGGGAGTAGCATATAGCATCAAGTGTGTGGTTGAGAAGAGAATGGAAACAAATAAAGGAGGAATGAAAGAGGAAGATGGAGGCATTTCACTAAAACTGACCCAACTAGAAGTGGGAAACAGTGCATAATAATGATGATAACGAAGTAATTAGAACTGATTAAATGTTTTCAATTAAAATGTGTGTAAAGTAATGTCTCAAGCATAAGTAACATTGAACGGCAAGGCGTGCGAGTATCTGGTAGCAGTTGAAAATGAGAAGACAGATTTTTTAAACAGTAGACAGTCACTTCAAACCAAAATAACGTAATCTGGATTCACACTTATTAATTTATAAATTAAAAACACAAGTTCAAGGGTAGCCAGGTGAGAGACTGGTTATAAAAACTGTTGGTAAGTCTGGACTGCGCATGTGCGGAACTAAAAACGTGCCAGATAACGGCAGTTTGTCAGCGTCATAGTTTTAGGGTTTTTATAATTGACTCCGTCAGCGGGCGCGATACGTAAGAATATATCTAATAGCTTGTACAGCCCTTTCTCCCATTTACCTTACCTTACTAGGTTCCACTATGCTGTAGCTTATAATATAGGGTCATAGCGTAATCAGTAAAGGTAAGACTTCCACCCTTCAGTGTAATCGGAATGTACAGTTGTCCCGTAGCTGTGAAACAAATGGATATGTTTCGTTATTATTATTATTATTATTATTATTATTATTATTATTATTATTATTATTATTATTATTATTATTATCGCCGCGTCTTACTACCCGTTTGGGTTATACGCTCTTACGCTAATGTGAGATGGTAGGGTGATTGTGAGATGAAATGGAGGACCTACAGTTTAACGTGGGATCCGAACCATGGTGGAGGCCTGGCATTCCACACATTCACAAGTTGTGATTAATACACATCTTGTCAGAGGTGAAGGAAGGGTTTGGCAATCAGATAAATCTGTGCCTGGACCGAGGATTGAACCCCGGACCCTCAGCACAGAAGTCTGACACCTTACCACTAAACCACCAGGTCACCAATATGTTTCGTTGCATGAAGACCATTGAAATCTATAATATAACTGGATAGACATCTGTAGATAATATTTCGAGCCGTAGTCTTCATACCATTGTGTGAGGGACAAGGATTTTCGGGTATCTCTCTCTTTCTTACACACATCCAAGGAAATGGGTAATTTTCACATCGTTCGCTAATTTGTATGAATATACGAAATACATCAATGTAGGACCAATTAAATTAAATACATCTATCAATAAAAGGTTTGAAGAGCATAACTAGGTTCCACATTCATGACTTGTTTCTTTAAATAGGATGATGTAGGTGAAAATATTTATACTTCTAACAAACCTCTAACCTAAATGATCATATTTTGAAAGTAAGGCTTATGTACAAAGTTTGTCATTCAAACATATAGTATTATCAAGTTTTTAGTAAACTTATTTCACTATAATTATCTTTCAAAATAATACGGTTTCTGAAACCAGTATTCAATTTAATAGCCAACTTTAAATATATTGAAGTATTTTCAGGATGTAAGCAACATGGATGATTGCTACATATTTAAATATATTAAAGATGTTCTTTGTATTTGTACAGTATTACCTGTAAAACTGAATTGTACATCCTTTAATGCGAATGTTTCTTCAGCCAAGTGTGGTGTAATACTTCATATTTTCAAACAATAGCTCAGAGACATGATTTCGCACAAAAACATTGAAAGAAACCGTTAAATCTGTCCCCTCACAATCAAGCAGACGACAAACTTGAACGCAAGGGTGTGTTTATGTCCATACAGTATATTATAAATATCACTGAGATAGAACCACCTGAACTGTCCCAAAGTCGACGGCCGTCGGCTGGAGCTCCAGTTCAGGGTATACCCCCAGTCCGTGTAAGCAGAGACGGACTACCTTGTCCACGGTCCCCTTGGTCATCATCAGCGTCGACACTTCGGTGAACGGGGTCTTCCGGAAGTCTGCACAGCAATTAATTAGCTCATCCTTGGAACAGACGTGTTTGGCAGAAGAATGTGTTAGGTACCATAAACACATCACTATGGACGTTACCTATTTGTGACGTAGGTGGCGATTCAAGATAGTATTACCTATATCAATGTTTCTACGTTTTCATTTGGGAGTTTTAAAGAATATAACATTGAAGCAAATAACATAAATTATTAATTAATCATAAAAACAGGCTTACACTATGACAAAAAAAATTGTTTTTATCCTGTAGTAGATAGTTTTGTAAATATGTATTTTTTATAAATCGTTTACATCTCGGGATGTTTGATTTATTTAACGAAAATGTCATGTAGGAATCATCTTGCCAGATAGTAGAATGGGTGTGTATACTCGCCAGCGGAAGAGGGTAAGTGTTATCAGCAGGTAAACAAGAGGACCTCGCAAGGCGAACCGTTCCTTTTCTTCCCTCTCTTTCTATTTCGTACATTGTGTAGAAGTACGATAGTGCTTAGAATACTTAGTTGTGTCAAGCTAAGATGCAACCCGCTTATCAAAATAGCTTTAAATTCATCCAAGTAGGCGGTGTCGTTAAGGGTAACCTATATGCCATCTTTGAGATGTTTCTCTTTGGTGCCTGTTGTCAAAAATCTGGGGCTACATATCAATTATATTTTCACTTTATCTAACCAATTAATTTGTATTTTTTAAAAAGGTATTCGAGTCTTTGCTTTTATTAAAGTGACTTAATAAATTTCTTTTTGCTGCTCTTAAAAAAAATCCCTTCTTCAAACTTTAATACTTCCTCATTTATATTACTAACCGGCCTCATGGTGTAGTGGTCAGTGCATCTGGCAACGAGCTTAGGGGTCCCGGGTTCGATTCCCGTATGGTACCTTGGGTATTTTTCCCGAAAGGGGAATTACTACAACGGTCACCAGGTTTTGGTTAAATAGGCTTAAACTAGGTTTAAGTGTTTCCACTGGCTCCACACCCTCATACTCACACCCACCATCAGCGGTATTCTTTATTGAACTATTGCTAGCCCAATGTTTTTAGAACTTACTTGACTCTTCTATTTCCCCTGACAACGTTGTCATCATCCCATTTAGGTCAATATCCATATTGCCATGATCAATGGAGATTAGGTAGTTATCCACGGATTTCTCTGGAACAAAACAGGAAAGTTAAATGGGCACAATAATAAGGTTCTTAGAGTGAATAAAATAATACAAATCACTTCAACTTCACAATTCTTTGCTGACACAAAAAGTTACATACGAGAAATGGGATCCTGTCAATATTAAAATATCATTCTTCTATTTAAAACAACTTATAGCTTAATGTATGGCATTAGAAACTAGGTATTTAATTGCTACTATTCCTAATGTACGCCAACTATATCTTGAGCTAATTCTATCCAGTCCATCTCATCATACCCTATAAGTTAACTACTTGAGCTAGTTCTATCCAATCCATCTCATCACACCCTATAAGTTACCTATCTTGAGCTAATTCTATCCAGTTCATATCATTAACCCGATCCTATCAGAATGGACCCAGCGCACCCAAGTCTCACCTAGCTTGGCTATCCCAGCGCACCAAAGTCTCACCTAGCTCGGCTATCCCAGCGCACCAAAGTCTCACCTAGCTCGGCTATCCAGCGCACCAAAGTCTCACCTAGCTCGGCTATCCCAGCGCACCCAAATCTCGCCCAGCTTGGCTATCCAGCGCACCCAAGTCTCGCCCAGCTTGGCTATCCCAGCGCACCCAAGTCTCACCTGGCTCGGCTATCCAGCGCACCCAAGTCTCGCCCAGCTTGGCTATCCCAGCGCACCCAAGTCTCACCCAGCTTGGCTATCCCAGCGCACCAAGTCTCACCTGGCTCGGCTATCCCAGCCACCCAAGTCTCACTGGCTCGCTATCCCAGCGCACCCAAGTCTCACCTAGTCGGCTATCCAGCGCACCAAAGTCTCACCTAGCTCGGCTATCCCAGCGCACCCAAGTCTCACCTAGCTCGGCTATCCAGCGAACCAAAGTCTCACCTAGCTCGGCTATCCCAGCGCACCAAAGTCTCACCTAGCTCGGCTATCCCAGCGCACCCAAGTCTCACCTGGCTCGGCTATCCCAGCGCACCAAAGTCTCACCTAGCTCGGCTATCCCAGCGCACCCAAGTCTCGCCCAGCTTGGCTATCCCAGCGCACCAAAGTCTCACCTAGCTCTGCTATCCAGCGCACCCAAGTCTCACCTGGCTCGGCTATCCCAGCGCACCCAAGTCTCACCTAGCTCGGCTATCCCAGCGCACCCAAGTCTCGCCCAGCTTGGCTATCCCAGCGCACCAAAGTCTCACCTAGCTTGCTATCCCAGCGCACCCAAGTCTCACCTGGCTCGGCTATTCCAGCGCACCCAAGTCTCACCTAGCTCGGCTATTCCAGCGCACCCAAGTCTCACCTGGCTCGGCTATCCCAGCGCACCCAAGTCTCACCTAGCTCGGCTATCCCAACGCACTGAACCCGGATGAGCCTCATGAAAACCAGATAATCTTCTGTAATGCACCTCTTCTCAGCATCTCTCTGCCAACCGGTCGTCGGAGCTTTCTTAGTGAGCGGCTTGAAGCTGAAAACAAATACTAAAGCTTCATTTACACGTTTGCCGGAAATATACAGCATAATCTGCATGTGTCTCACTCGCCCTATGTTGACCTATGTTGCATTTCAATGAAAACTTAAAACATCTTACTGTCAACATATAGTTTAGATCATTATCACGATGGATTTTTTTCAAATTATAACGCTGTGTCGTGGCACAATCCAATACATCGATACACATTCTTTCTATTAACGGGTTATTTCAAATCTCTTCACAAAAGCCAACGAAGCTGTCTGCTCGCTTATAGCTCTACAGCGCATGCGCACTGATTCGAGATTTGATTGGTTATCCCGTGTGTAAGATCTCAGGTAGAGAGGATGAAGTAGAGACAAGTTGAACTTAGCAGAAAAGCTTGCGGCGATGAGGTGGAAATCTTGTGATTGGCTTAGAACTCGTCACACGTGACCCTGTTTCTGTTCTGTACTTGTTTTTCGGCGAATATGTTAATCTACAGTAAGCTCTGAAGAGAGTTAAGTTTGTAGGAAGGGAGGTAGAGGGGGACAGATTTAACGGATAGTTCAGATCTTTGGAAAGTAGAGTACAACAAGGATCGCCCTTCATGATCCTGGAGGAATTTTTTTTAAAATAATTATTTGGGTTGGTAGCTTATCTTATCACTATTTGTGCTGACTGCGTAGCTACACTTTTATTTTTGTCACCACTACTTACTGGTCGTTCGTGCTACACGCATATGTAATACGTACTAATTATGCTAACTTGTCAGGATACGGCCAGACTGGGCGAGCGAGCGCGCGTGCTTGAGCCGGTACAGTCTAGTTTACAGGCGCTAAGCAATATTATTGTATGTGGTCCATTGAGTGCTTGGAAAACTTCTCAATTTGAGATGATATTTAACTTTGCTATAATTATCGATAGGCTTGGCACACTTGCTACTAACGGCCTAATTTAATTTGAAATATCATAAACTATATATATATATATATATATATATATATATATATATTATATATATAACTGATATGTTAAAATAATTTGATGTTATAATCAAAGTGGCCTCTACAAATAAGAATCACCATTAGCAATGATAGAAGATGGGAAAACCACAACAATAAATCACTTGCCAAAAACCCCCCTCAGTTCACTGAGCCAAGATTCGAACCTTTGCCTCCTCGTCAACAACCATCGAGAGTTATCTGCTAATCACTCGCTTGACAGTTTGGCCATGCAGTCGTTCAGTCGCCAGCTCGATCGTTCGCAAGCTTGTCAGTCTGGCCAAACCCTTAGGGATAAGTAAAGTTAAATTTAGTTGAAGTGTACTAGAAATTGCGTGTAGAAAGAATGGATGGACCATTTAGGAAAAAAAAAAAAAAAAAAAAAAAAAAAACACCCTCGGTTCACCCATGGGATTCGAGCTCTGACCTTTCTTGTAGTTGTGAAAACTATACCTGAACAATGTGGGAGCCAGCAAGAATCTTAATAAGTAGGCGCCCTAATGACCTCATTGTGTCGATGGGCCTATAAACCATAATAATAATAATAATAATGATAATAATAATAAGTAGGCACTACACTATAGTGGAACCAAGCAAGGTAGCAGTCTTACCTTGACTGAGTACACTATGACCCTATCTTATAAGCTACACCATAGTGGAACCAAGCAAGGTAGTAGTCTTACCTTGACTGATTACATTATGACCCTATCTTATAAGCTACACTATAGTGGAACCAAGCAAGTTAGCAGTCTTACCTTGACTGAGTACACTATGACCCTATCTTATAAGCTACACCATAGTGGAACCAAGCAAGGTAGTAGTCTTACCTTGACTGATTACATTATGACCCTATCTTATAAGCTACACTATAGTGGAACCAAGCAAGTTAGCAGTCTTACCTTGACTGAGTACACTATGACCCTATCTTATAAGCTACACCATAGTGGAACCAAGCAAGGTAGTAGTCTTACCTTGACTGATGACATTATGACCCTATCTTATAAGCTACACTATAGTGGAACCAAGCAAGTTAGCAGTCTTACCTTGACTGAGTACACTATGACCCTATCTTATAAGCTACACCATAGTGGAACCAAGCAAGGTAGCGGTCTTACCTTGACTGATTACATTATGACCCTATCTTATAAGCTACACCATAGTGGAACCAAGCAAGTTAGCAGTCTTACCTTGACTGAGTACACTATGACCCTATCTTATAAGCTACACCATAGTGGAACCAAGCAAGGTAGCGGTCTTACCTTGACTGATTACATTATGACCCTATCTTATAAGTTACACCATAGTGGAACCAAGTAAGGTAGCAGTCTTACCTTGACTGATTACATTATGACCCTATCTTATAAGCTACACCATAGTGGAACCAAGTAAGGTAGCAGTCTTACCTTGACTGATTACACTATGACCCTATCTTATAAGTTACACCATAGTGGAACCAAGCAAGGTAGTAGTCTTACCTTGACTGATTACATTATGACCCTATCTTATAAGCTACACTATAGTGGAACCAAGCAAGTTAGCAGTCTTACCATGACTGATTACACTATGGCCCTATCTTATAAGCTACACCATAGTGGAACCAAGCAAGGTAGCGGTCTTACCTTGACTGATTACATTATGACCCTATCTTATAAGTTACACCATAGTGGAACCAAGTAAGGTAGCAGTCTTACCTTGACTGATTACATTATGACCCTATCTTATAAGCTACACCATAGTGGAACCAAGTAAGGTAGCAGTCTTACCTTGACTGATTACACTATGACCCTATCTTATAAGTTACACCATAGTGGAACCAAGCAAGGTAGTAGTCTTACCTTGACTGATTACATTATGACCCTATCTTATAAGCTACACCATAGTGGAACCAAGTAAGGTAGTAGTCTTACCTTGACTTATTACACTATGCCCTATCTTATAAGCTACACCATAGTGGAACCAAGTAAGGTAGCAGTCTTACCTTGACTGATTACACTATGACCCTAGCTTATAAGTTACACCATAGTGGAACCAAGCAAGGTAGCAGTCAATCTATCTTATAAGTGTAATAGTGTAATCAGTCAAGGTAAGATTGCTACCTCTCAAGTTAAACGGAGTATACAACCATGGGAAGCAGATTTTGTGAGACTCCATTTTCCCTGAAGACACGAGAACAACACCAATAAAACACTAAATAACACAAAAACCAGTGAAAACCAAAGAGAACGAAACGAAACTAACCCCTAACAAACTCAGACATGTTAGGTTTGTTTTAGACCCAAGTCCCAGTTACTATTCCTAGCCATTAGGAATTATGAGAAGAAATAGATGGCCCAATCGGAAGAGAGAGTGCCTCTCATTGGACAAGAAAATAAAAGAGTGGCAATTCAAACAATCCCGTTTATTATAAACAAGATGGGAGTTCTCATTTTATCATGGAAATTACTTTGAGAGTAATTTACCTAAGAGAAACTTTCCGATTTTCATAATTTCTCCGCAACTGATTGAAATACGAAATAACTTATCATTGTAAAGTTGTAGTACTATTAAATATAAAATCCTTGTATTTGAAATATATTTTTATAAAATCAATCATTTCTGAGCTATAAACAAATATATTATATACATTTTAATTCAGGATTTTGAAAATGAACTTAATTCTTGTGCTCTTTGGTGGACAAAGATGTTTCTCTTTTCTCAATTTTTCTGTAACGGTGTTCCTAGTTCCTAATGCTATAGAGTAGGTACCAGTGAGTATTATTTCATTTATGATCTTTGGTTTAATGTTTGTACGACAATGTATAGACCAAGTGTTTAGTTTCTCATATCTTACGAGTTTTTAGTAAAATATATATTTTAAGATAAAAGCGGGGGAAAGTTTGTGTGGTGCACCACGCCATTCTTTGGTTTCAGGGGATCATGAAAGGTAGACATTTATCGAAATCTTGAGTTCAACTTTTTTTTTTTTTTACAATTACAATACTTCTCTCTGCGATGCAAGAGTGAATTTAAGGGGAGGGGACAAGGGGCACTTGACCCCCCTACCCTTGGGTAGAATATTTGTTTTATTTTTAGACTAATGGAAGTGGAGAGTGAGGGGGCGACCAATGAGGTTGTGAAACTAGTGAGATTTTTATTTTGCATCTTATTGCTAGGTTGTGGGAGATTATGGTTGGGCACTGGGCACTGGGCACTGGGAACTGGGCACTGGGCACTGGGCACTGGGAACTGGGCACTGGGCACTGGGAACTGGGCACTGGGCACTGGGAACTGGGCACTGGGAAGACAATTGGCAAGAAGGACGCGTGTTAAGCACAAATATACCTACCAGTGCACGCAAATGTTTCTACATTTAATATATCTGTCCTCCCCCTTTATTTTACAATTTCTAAATTTGTGCTTGCTCTGAGGTGTCAGGAGAAAGTAAATATATTATATTTACATTCAATACCCAACAAGAACAAATCAGACTAACGAGTTTAGTTGGGTTATACTCACTACACAGTGTATATTCTGCCTTCGAACGGCTCCAATCGACCCTCAAAAGGGGCCACGGTGAAGGCCGAAAACCGATCAGCTTCCTTGTTCCCCTTATTTATATCCTGGAAAAATATATTATAGAAGATTGTGCAAGATCCTTCTTAGTTCGTTTGATTATCACCATCTTGTGGGTATCTAGAGCTAGCTAGGTGATGTTGATTGTCACTACCGTGTGTCTATAGAGAGCTAGCTAGGTGATGTTGATTGTCACTACCTTGTGTCTCTAGAGAGATAGCTAGGTGATGTTGATTGTCACTACCTTGTGTCTCTAGAGAGATAGCTAGGTGATGTTGATTGTCACTACCTTGTGTCTCTAGAGAGATAGCTAGGTGATGTTGATTGTCACTACCTTGTGTCTATAGAGAGCTAGCTAGGTGATGTTGATTGTCACTACCTTGTGTCTCTAGAGAGCTAGCTAGGTGATGTTGATTGTCACTACCTTGTGTCTCTAGAGAGCTAGCTAAGTGATGTTGATTGTCACTACCTTGTGTCTCTAGAGAGCTAGCTAGGTGATGTTGATTGTCACTATCTTGTGTCTCTAGAGAGCTAGTTAGGTGATGGTGATTGTCACTATCTTGTGTCTCTAGAGAGCTAGCTAGGTGATGTTGATTGTCACTATCTTGTGTCTCTAGAGAGCTAGCTAGGTGATGTTGATTGTCACTATCTTGTGTCTCTAGAGAGCTAGGTGATGTTAACATAATATGTAAAACACCTGACCCTCACCACAAGGTCACCATTCACCTCCCCCAGGACCACCACACTGGTGGTGATCGCGCTGATGTTCTGCACCACCATGGTGGCGAAGCGCTCGGTCCCCAAGAAGGTGGGCTCGAAGTTAATGAGGGTGAAGTCCCCGGTCATGTGAGGGTGGAATATCTTGAGTTGAGGCAGGATCACATTCACCTTCACCTGTATCCTGACTGGGTGGGTGTGGCTCACCTTGATCCTGCGGGTCACATGACACTTAGAGGACTACTGGGTGACTTCTCTCCACAGGGCTTCTTGGTAGCTCAGGTAGATTCTGATCCTGCGGGTCACATGAAACTTAGAGGACTACTGGGGGACTACTCTCCACAGGGCTCCTTGGTAGCTCAGGTAGATTCTGATCCTGCGGGTCACATGACACTTAGAGAACTACTGGGTGACTACTCCCCACAGGGCTCCTTGGTAACTCAGGTAGATTCTGATCCTGCGGGTCACATGACACTTAGAGGACTACTGGGGGACTACTCTCCACAGGGCTCCTTGGTAGCTCAGGTAGATTCTGATCCTGCGGGTCACATGACACTTAGAGGACTACTGGCGGACTACTCCCCACAGGGCTCCTTGGTAGCTCAGGTAGATTCTGATCCTGCGGGTCACATGACACTTAGAGAACTACTGGCGGACTACTCCCCACAGGGCTCCTTGGTAGCTCAGGCAGAGGTTAATATAATCCAACTTGGTTGTGACAAGTACGAAATAACAAGATCACGGCTGTAACAAGCATGGTAATAACAAGATCACGGCTGTAACAAGCATGGTAATAACAAGATCACGGCTGTAACAAGTATGGTAATAACAAGATCACGGCTGTAACAAGTATGGTAATAACAAGATCACGGCTGTAACAAGTATGGTAATAACAAGATCACGGCTGTAACAAGTATGGTAATAACAAGATCACGGCTGTAACAAGTATGGTAATAACAAGATCATGGCTGTATAAAGTATGGTAATAACAAGATCACGGCTGTAACAAGTATGGTAATAACAAGATCACGGCTGTAACAAGTATGGTAATAACAAGATCACGGCTGTAGCAAGCATGGTAATAACAATATCATGGCTGTAACAAGTATGGTAATAACAAGATCACGGCTGTAGCAAGTATGGTAATAACAAGATCACGGCTGTAACAAGCATGGTAATAACAAGATCACGGCTGTAGCAAGCATGTTAATAACAAGATCACGGCTGTAACAAGTATGGTAATAACAAGATCACGGCTGTAGCAAGCATGGTAATAACAAGATCACGGCTGTAACAAGTATGGTAATAACAAGATCATGGCTGTATAAAGTATGGTAATAACAAGACCACGGCTGTAGCAAGTATGGTAATAACAAGATCACGGCTGTAACAAGTATGGTAACATGATCGCGGCTGTAGCAAGCATTGTAATAACAAGATCACGGCTGTAGCAAGCATGGTAATAACAAGATCATGGCTGTATAAAGTATGGTAATAACAAGACCACGGCTGTAGCAAGCATGGTAATAACAAGATCATGGCTGTAACAAGTATGGTAATAACAAGATCACGGCTGTAGCAAGCATGGTAATAACAAGATCACGGCTGTAACAAGTATGGTAATAACAAGATCATGGCTGTATAAAGTATGGTAATAACAAGACCACGGCTGTAGCAAGTATGGTAATAACAAGATCACGGCTGTAACAAGTATGGTAATAACAAGATCACGGCTGTAACAAGTATGGTAATAACAAGATCACGGCTGTAGCAAGCATGGTAATAACAATATCATGGCTGTAACAAGTATGGTAATAACAAGATCACGGCTGTAGCAAGTATGGTAATAACAAGATCACGGCTGTAACAAGCATGGTAATAACAAGATCACGGCTGTAGCAAGCATGGTAATAACAAGATCACGGCTGTAACAAGCATGGTAATAACAAGATCACGGCTGTATAAAGTATGGTAATAACAAGATCACGGCTGTAACAAGTATGGTAATAACAAGATCACGGCTGTAACAAGTATGGTAATAACAAGATCATGGCTGTAACAAGCATGGTAATAACAAGATCACGGCTGTAGCAAGCATGGTAATAACAAGATCACGGCTGTAACAAGTATGGTAATAACAAGATCACGGCTGTAACAAGTATGGTAATAACAAGATCACGGCTGTATAAAGTATGGTAACATGATCGCGGCTGTAGCAAGCATGTTAATAACAAGATCACGGCTGTAACAAGTATGGTAATAACAAGATCACGGCTGTATAAAGTATGGTAACATGATCGCGGCTGTAGCAAGCATGTTAATAACAAGATCACGGCTGTAACAAGTATGGTAACATGATCGCGGCTGTAGCAAGCATTGTAATAACAAGATCACGGCTGTAGCAAGCATGGTAATAACAAGATCACGGCTGTAACAAGTATGGTAATAACAAGATCACGGCTGTATAAAGTATGGTAACATGATCGCGGCTGTAGCAAGCATGTTAATAACAAGATCACGGCTGTAACAAGTATGGTAACATGATCGCGGCTGTAGCAAGCATTGTAATAACAAGATCACGGCTGTAGCAAGCATGGTAATAACAAGATCATGGCTGTAACAAGTATGGTAATAACAAGATCACGGCTGTAACAAGTATGGTAACATGATCGCGGCTGTAGCAAGCATTGTAATAACAAGATCACGGCTGTAGCAAGCATGGTAATAACAAGATCACGGCTGTAACAAGCATGGTAATAACAAGATCACGGCTGTAACAAGCATGGTAATAACAAGATCACGGCTGTAACAAGTATGGTAACATGATCGCGGCTGTAGCAAGCATGGTATATAACAAGATCACGGCTGTAGCAAGCATGGTAATAACAAGATCACGGCTGTAACAAGCATGGTAATAACAAGATCACGGCTGTAACAAGCATGGTAATAACAAGATCACGGCTGTAACAAGTATGGTAATAACAAGATCACGGCTGTAGCAAGCATGTTAATAACAAGATCACGGCTGTAACAAGTATGGTAACATGATCGCGGCTGTAGCAAGCATTGTAATAACAAGATCACGGCTGTAGCAAGCATTGTAATAACAAGATCACGGCTGTAGCAAGCATGGTAATAACAAGATCATGGCTGTAACAAGCATGGTAATAACAAGATCATGGCTGTAACAAGTATGGTAATAACAAGATCACGGCTGTAGCAAGCATGGTAATAACAAGATCATGGCTGTAACAAGTATGGTAATAACAAGATCACGGCTGTAACAAGTATGGTAATAACAAGATCATGGCTGTAACAAGTATGGTAATAACAAGATCACGGCTGTAACGAACAAAAAGCCATAATTATTTTATCTTACGTGTATTCCCATACAATTGCTCGAGTTTATTATAACAAGCGTGCTACGCATACTGAGCGTATTGAGCGTACAATTTTAGCATCTTTGCACTAAAGGGGTTTTTCTGTATGCGTATAACCTGAACAGGTTATTAAGACGTGCTGATACAAACTGTGTCAGGCATTTCAATATGCCTTATTTGATGTAACTACTACCTGTCATATAGGAGATTCAGTCATGTGACACGGCCATCCTCTCATGTGTGATATCGCATCACGTGAACCATGCGTTCACATGTGTTTTGGAATTAAAGTATAGCTAGCAATTCTCAGAGCAGATTTTAAATACATGCTCAGTGAATAATTGGCGTCTATAATTCCGTGACGCTACCAGTTTTATTTGCACACACGCGCGTTAATACGTAACATTAGTAGTTCTGAGTGTTTCTTTATTTTGTAGATCTTTTTATCAAGTCCGTTGAGAAGTTTAAAAAAAATTGGCGATAGATTTTAAAAAGATTTAACTCATCACCAATATAGTGAGTAACGGTTATAACTAGGAGATGTTGGTGCTTGCTATAACCAAGTCCGACTGTATAACCAGGAGGTCCTAAGCGCTAAAGGTCCAAAGGCGTGAAAGCACATTGCAAACAGTTTATCGGCTACTGATCAATTGCCATGTTCACGATACTCGTTGTACCTGTGGAATAATTGAACAAAAGTGATATAAATATTATTATTAGCCATTATTTCATTTAAAATAAATTACTTACACAGGAAATCGAATTCTGAACAGTTTTTTTAAGTGTATCCATTATTATTGAGCAGAAACTTGGACTCTCAGGAAGATGGAAAATAAATACTTGGAGAGTTTTGAAATGTGGAGAAACTTGAGAATATCAGGTGGACAGACAGGGGGACAAATGGACAAGTACTAAGAAGAATGGAGGAGAAGAGAACCATTTTAAATGCGATTCTTTGACTCAAAGCAAACTGGATCAGACACATCCTTAGGAGGAACTGTCTTCCGTATGACGTCATAGAAGGAAAGTTTGAGGTTAAAAGGAGCTTAGAAAGGAGGAGGATTCAAATATTGGATGACTTGAAGGAAAGAAGGTTCTGGGGGCTGAAGAAGGAAGCAGAGGATAGGGTGCATTGGCTGTCAAGTTAACCGACAAAATAGATGGAGCTGTCGTAAGACAGAACACCTAATGATAATAATCCATTATTTACCAGTGGAGGTAACAATTTTTTTTATTCAAAACACACTTTTCACATCTATTTATAAAATTCCATGAGCATTGTAGAACCATTTAAAACTATATTAAGAGTCCAGATAATTGGCATTAATAATAATTGTTTTTTTTTGCTCACTGAGAGTTAAAAGTATAGATTGTTTCAAGTAACTTGCTAACTACTTCAAACTACATATTATGTTTCCAGGCTATTGAGCAACATGAGACTAGTGAGATTGATACGACGTTCAACAGAACATCATTGCGTGGACGATACAAACTGATTTGTTCGATTCTTCTCTTATCAGTCTGGCTATAGAGGCCACAGTGTGTGGGACATACATGAACCTTGTCTCAGGCTACAGAGGCCACAGAGTGTGGGACATACATGTACCTTGTCTCAGGCTACAGAGGCCACAGAGTGTGGGACATACATGGACCTTGTCTCAGGTTACAGAGGCCACAGTGTGTGGGACATACATGGACCTTGTCTCAGGCTACAGAACCACATTGTGTGGGACATACATGGACCTTGTCTCAGGTTACAGAGGCCACATTGTGTGGGACATACATGGACCTTGTCTCAGGCTACAGAACCACATTGTGTGGGACATACATGGACCTTGTCTTGGGCTACAGAAGCCACATTGTGTGGGACATACATGGACCTTGTATCAGGCTACAGTGGCCACAGTGTGTGGGACATACATGTACCTTGTCTCAGGCTACAGAGGCCACATTGTGTGGGACATACATGGACCTTGTCTCAGGCTACAGAAGCCACATTGTGTGGGACATACATGGACCTTGTCTAAGGCTACAGAAGCCACACTATACCAGAACTCGCGGTGGTGAATCCCCTCGTAGATCGCTACGAACTCCATGCGGATGTTGACAAAAGACCGGGGCTGCAGCTCTCCCTTCACAGGAGTCACCACGAGGTCGAGGTCATTGTCCCGCAGGTCGATGGTGAAGTTGGACCTCAGCGCACCCTGGTTCTTGAGGGTGAGGATGCGAACCACCGCCGGGGACCCCACGTTCACCATTCCGAAGTCGATCTCCGTGTGGCTGGCGACCATGCTGGGTCTGGCCTTGTGTCTGTGACAAACGTGGTGGAAAATAGAATCATGCTGGGTCCGGCCTTGTGTCTGTGACAAACGTGGTGAAAAATTCCTACTGGACATTTTCATGAATAAATCAAATAGCACAAGTCGGAGACGATTTAAAAATAATAATTAGCTCAAGATAAAAAAAATAGTTTGGTGACATTGTAAGACTATTTTTATAACTATGTAATAATTTATGGTTCTTGTTTCAATGCTATATCTTTAGAACTCGCCAAATATGACGTAAATACATTTACATCGGAAATTCTGATTGGAATGAGGAAGTGAAGGAGTGTGTAGTGATATTTAGCATGGACAAATTGTGAAGTGACGTTAATGACAAGGAAGAAGGTAAGGCATAATAACGATATAAGGTTGGATGGAGTAGAGAGGACAGCAGGTAAAGTTGTTCTATAGGTGTGTAAGAGACCTGCTATGAGAGTTGTTCTATAGGTGTGTAAGAGACCTGCTATGAGAGTTGTTCTATAGGTGTGTAAGAGACCTGCTATGGAGAGTTGTTCTATAGGTGTGTAAGAGACCTGCTATGGAGAGTTGTTCTATAGGTGTAAAGACCTGCTAGGGAGAGTTGTTCTATAGGTGTGTAAGAGACCTGCTATGGAGAGTTGTTCTATAGGTGTGTAAGAGACCTACTATGGAGAGTTGTTCTATAGGTGTGTAAGAGACCTTCTATGGAGAGTTATTCTATAGTTGTGTAAGATCTTCTATAGAGAGTTGGTCTATAGGTGTAAGAAACCTGCTATGGAGAATTGTTATATAGGTGTGTAAGAGACCTGCTATGGAGAGTTGTTCTATAGGTGTGTAAGAGACCTGCTATGGAGAGTTGTTCTATAGGTGTGTAAGAGACCTGCTATGGAGAGTTGTTCTATAGGTGTGTAAGAGACCTGCTAGGGAGAGTTGTTCTATAGGTGTGTAAGAGACCTGCTATGGAGAGTTGTTCTATAGGTGTGTAGAGACCTGCTATGGAGAGTTTTCTAAAGGTGTGTAAGAGACCTGCTATGGAGAGTTGTTCTATAGGTGTGCAAGAGACCTGCTATAGAGAGTTGTTCTATAGGTGTGTAAGAGACCTACTATGGAGAAGGGAAGTGTAAGGAAGTGTCGTAAAGGACATATTTTGTATCCATTGTTACACATGCAACATAAACAAGCACATTGAATGTAAGAGAGACAAGGAGAACATGTTAGCTGTCACCAGGAGAAACAGGATTAGGAATGAAGTTATCTGGGAAAGAGTAGGAGTACAGGGAGTACATGAGATAGTAGAGGAAGCAAGACCGAGATGGTATGGGCATGTAATGAGGATGTTGGAGTACATGAGATAGTAGAGGAAGCAAGATTGAGATGGTATGGGCATGTAATGAGGATGTTGGAGTACATGAGATAGTAGAGGAAGCAAGACTGAGATGGTATGGGCATGTAATGAGGATGTTGGAGTACATGAGATAGTAAGGAAGCAAGACTGAGATGGTATGGGCATGTAATGAGGATGGAGGAGAGGATGCAAAAGAAAATGATGAAAATGAAGTATGTAGAAAAAATACCACAAGGAAATTCAAGAAATAGATAGGTGGTGCAGATAACAGAAAGTGTGCAAGTGGGAAGAGAAGAATTGATGAAATTAAAGGAGGAAGAATGGTGTAAGGATAGAGGAAACTGGAGGCATTTTACTAAACTGACACAACCATAGGCTGGAAACAGTTGATTATGATAATGACGTGGGTTATCCTATATTGACTTGCCATGACGTCACAGTTAGGCTACGTCCCTTGTGTTGACCGTAAGAAAGCCCTTATTGGCGAGACATCACGCCCGGGGTTACGTGGTGCAAGTTGTGTGACTGAGTGGTATTGTTTAAAGGCCTAATTTGCGATACATTCTGTCCGGAGTTACGTGGTGCACGTAGTGGGACTGCGTGGTATTGTATTAAGGCCAAATTTGCGATACATCCCGTCCGGAGTTACGTGGTGCAAGTTGTGTGACTGCGTGGTACCACAGAATTGTGTTAGTAAATGTAGATGGTTTGCTAGGCCTGACGCTACGAGGTATCGCGTGTCACGCAGCCCCGGACGGGATATCTCACAGACCCCGCTAGTCCTCACACTCTGATGGGGTAGTCGCAGCAGGTGTTTCCGACACAGACAGGAATCCAGGAGCGATCCAGCTGGTGGGGACCACTCAGGTACGTGACGGTCTTGCAGACACTCATCCCTGGAGCTAGAGGTCCCTCGTAGGTCTCAGAACACAGCTTGAACGCCTAGGTAGCATCAGACAACAGATCAGTATTGATTGAGCCTCACGCACGCTCTAGTGCCAGCACCCACTAAACTGGGAAATAAACTTCAGGTATATATCTAATAGCGAGCTTTTGGAGCTGCATAAAGATGGAGAATATGTCTCAACTAAAAGTGGGGAAGAGGTTTTGATTAACAAGGCTTGTAGTTGATGTCAGTACTCACCAGAGAACTGTGAGCACATATCTTGATGAACACAGGCTTGTAGTTGATGTCAGTACTCACCAGGGAGCTGTGAGCACAGATCTTGATGAACACAGGCTTGTAGTTTATATCATACTCACCAGGAGCTGTGAGCACAGATCTTGATGAACACAGGCTTGTAGTTTATGTCAGTACTCACCAGGGAGCTGTGAGCACATATCTTGATGAACACAGGCTTGTAGTTGATGTCAGTACTCACCAGGAACTGTGAGCACATATCTTGATGAACACAGGCTTGTAGTTGATGTCAGTACTCACCAGGGAGCTGTGAGCACAGATCTTGATGAACACAGGCTTTTAGTTTATATCAATACTCACCAGGGAGCTGTGAGCACAGATCTTGATGAACACAGGCTTGTAGTTTATGTCAGTACTCACCAGGGAGCTGTGAGCATATATCTTGATGAATACAGGCTTGTAGTTGATGTCAGTACTCACCAGGGAACTGTGAGCACATATCTTGATGAACACAGGCTTGTAGTTGATGTCAGTACTCACCAGGGAGCTGTGAGCACAGATCTTGATGAACACAGGCTTGTAGTTTATATCAATACTCACCAGGGAGCTGTGAGCACAGATCTTGATGAACACAGGCTTGTAGTTTATGTCAATACTCACCAGGGAGCTGTGAGCACATATCTTGATGAACACAGGCTTGTAGTTGATGTCAGTACTCACCAGGGAACTGTGAGCACATATCTTGATGAACACAGGCTTGTAGTTGATGTCAGTACTCACCATGGAGCTGTGAGCACATATCTTGATGAACATTGGCTTGTAGTTGATGTCAGTACTCACCAGGGAGCTGTGATAACAGATCTTGATGAACACAGGCTTGTAGTTTATGTCAGTACTCACCAAGGAGCTGGGAGCACAGATTTTGATGAACACAGGCTTGTAGTTTATGTCAGTACTCACCAAGCAGCTGGGAGCATAGATCTTGATGAACACAGGCTTGTAGTTGATGTTGGTACTCACCAAGGAGCTGGGAGCACAGATCTTGATGAACACAGGCTTGTAGTTGATGTCAGTACTCACCAAGGAGCTGGGAGCACAGATCTTGATGAACACAGGCTTGTAGTTGATGTCAGTACTCACCAGGAGCTGGGAACACAGATCTTGATGTAACACAGCTTGTAGTTGATGTCAGTACTCACCAGGGAGCTGGAGCACAGATCTTGATGAACACAGGCTTGTAGTTTATGTCAGTACTCACCAGGAGTTGGAGCACAGATCTTGATGAACACAGGTTTGTAGTTTATGTCAGTACTCACCAGGAGCTGGGAGCACAGATCTTGATGAACACAGGTTTGTAGTTTATGTCAGTACTCACCAGGAGCTGGGAGCACAGATCTTGATGAACACAAGCTTTAGTTTATGTCAGTACTCACCAGGGAGCTGGAGCACAGATCTTGATTAACACAGGCTTGTAGTTTATGTCAGTACTCACCAGGGAGCTGGGAGCACAGATCTTGATGAACACAGGCTTGTAGTTTATGTCAGTACTCACCAGGGAGCTGGGAGCACATATCTTGATGAACACAGGCTTGCTACTGATGTTGGTAATGGTAAAGTTCTGACTCTTGGGCAAAGTGTCAAATATATTCTTGAATCTGATTACGCCGGGTATAAACCTAACCCCTTGAAATTCTTTGTACTTCTTAGTGATTTCTTCATCTTCTTCATTGTGGAGCTTACCATCAGACATGACGCGTTGGGATTCAAACCACTGACGCAACACAATCAAAAAGGCAATACCGTTGGTTAAATAAAGAGAGTAAAATATACAAACTGTGAACAAATGAACTAAACAATTAACTAAAACAATCTTGGAGAATATAAGTTAATAACGAGTTTGTGCCGGGCATGGATAAATATAGCTATTCATTAATATTAAATATTTTCTCTCTGAGGTCATCCTTAGATTTGTTAATATTGTACACCGGGCCTTATTTTATCATTAGGCACCTTAGGCACAGTGCTTAAGGCATAGAAATAGAGCCTTTTTTTAAAACTCTTCGTAAAATAAGGATACAAATATTGTAAGACATAAAATAATGAAATATAAACTTTAAAATTATATTTTAAAAAAGGTCCACAATGTCTAGGCTATTTATAACATTTATTAAAACAGGTTTTTCATATTCTCATCGGAGCAAAGTCGCTAATAACGTCTTCAAATTCTATATTCCGAGTAATGTCGCCCTTATTGCACAGAAGATCAAAAGGCAATGATGGGAAATCTTGGTTCATAGTTGAGCAGATTCGGTTCTTGAATAGCTGGAGTCTAGAAAAATCTCTTTCTCCTGCATTTGATCCAATCATCGTAAAATAAAGCCCTCAGAGCCATATGAACATTTGTAAAATTTCTAAAAGGCTAACTAAATTTTGGGGGGATTTTAACAATTTTGCTACAGAGGTATTTATCACGGACCTAATGAAAAGAGGCCAGTGGAAGATCTGAGAAAGATGGGAGGATAATATTATAATGGACTGAAAGAGATAGCGTGTAATGAGGTGGACTGGATAGACTTAGCTTCAAGATAGAGAATAGAATATAATGAGGTGACTGGATAGAATTATCTCAAGATAGGGCTAGATTGAAGTAAGGGGACTGGGTAGAACTAGCTAAAAATATAGATAGTCGTAGTGAGGTGGACTGATAGAACTAGCTAAATATAAGGCTATTTGTGATGAGGGGGACTGAATAGAACTAGCTCAATATAAGGCTATTTTGTGATGAGGTGGACTGAATAGAACTAGCTAAATATAGGCTATTTTGTGATGAGGGGACTGTATAGAACTAGCTAAATATAAGGCTATTTGTGATGAGGTGAACTGTATAGAACTAGCTAAATATAAGGCTATTTGTGATGAGGGGACTGTATAGAACTAGCTAAATATAAGGCTATTTTGTGATGGGGGGGACTGTATAGAACTAGCTAATATAAGGCTATTTGTGATGAGGTGGACTGAATAGAACTAGCTAATATAAGGCTATTTTGTGATGAGGGGGACTGAATAGAACTAGCTAATATAAGGCTATTTTGTGATGAGGGGGACTGAATAGAACTAGCTAAATATAAGGCTAATTTTGTGATGAGGTGAACTGTATAGAACTAGCTCAATATAGGGATAAGATGTAATGAGGTGGACCAAATGTTTAACAAAACAGTCTTTCTTTTACACTTTCGGACTTTGTACATTCTGTAATCAGAATTTGAAGCAAATTCTATTCTTGAAATGGTTTTCAAAAGCTTCATATTTGTGTTCATCTCTACAGAAGTTTTATGTTAGACCATGCGAGGCCCTAATGATGAGCTCACGTGATGGAAGTGACGTCACTTACAATCTACTCTGATGGGTAGGAAACGAGAGAGGTATAATTAAGGAGAAATGTACCTGTGTTCGCATAGAGATTGGGACACCATGAGATGGACGACCACTGTGCTGTGAAAGATGATTCTGCAGTTTGACCAAGCATCACTGGTGAAAGTGCTAGCGCTGGAGTCACTGTAGACATTGCCCCTCTCTCTCTCTGTCTTTATCTCACTAACTCTCTCAGTGGACGGACAGTTCTCTTCCTATGGACGTTTTACTCCATTTTCACTGAAATAACGGCACTCGAGACCGCAGAGTGAGAGATATGGCATGTTTTCCTTCCTTGTCTACCTCTTGAGCCGTCATCATGCTTCGCTTCAGGAGCAACATTGTACTATGGGTACAGACCAATTTTATGACGCAGGACCTTATCTGACAGCTAGATAAGTTACTGGATCTCGTGTCGTGTATTCATACGTAAAGTCACCTGATCTACAGTGGACACTTTTGATATATATTATCAATAACTATAAAACCAGTGGATAGTTTCAGCGTTGGCTGCAGATCATCGTCCTAAAATGTTTTCAAAACTTTGTATTGTGAAAAGTTATATACGAGGCCTCACTAGACTTTCTAGTTAAAGGTGGATGATTTTGTGCTGTTCAGATGGCCTTCCTAGGTCTCCCGACCCTATGGTTTGTGAATCTTTCCTTTGGGGTCATGTTGAAGGCACTGTTTACATGCCACCATTACCATCATCGGGGGACATGCTACAACGTGTTTGGGCAGAACTAGACTGCTGCATAGGAGTGTGCCGCGTGATGAAAGGAGGAAATTTGTAGTGGTATAACTAAAACTTGGACATTTCCCATTTCTTATCATGGATCATTCATTAGTGTATGTGTAATACTTTGTGAAATACAGTGGTTTTTTTCCAACCCGATGAATCATTTGTAATAACCCTGTATTTTCAGACATTCTAGATCCCTAAACCCAACTGACCAGGTAAGGAAGTGTCATTAGTTGGTATTATCCGACCCTCTTCTCAGTAACACAGAGCAGTAAGGAAGTGTATTATTGGTATTATCTGACCTCTGTTTCAGTAACACAGACCAGGTAAGGAAGTGTTATTAGTTGGTATTATCTGACCTCTGTCTCAGTAACACAGACCAGGTAAGGATGTTATTAGTTGTATTATCTGACCTCTGTTTCAGTAACACAGACCAGGTAAGGAAGTGTTATTAGTTGGTATTATCTGACCCTCTTTCTCAGTCCATTCCAGCAACACTGACCAGGTAAATAAGTGTCATTAGTTGGTATTATCTGACCTCTGTCTCGGCCGGCATATTATATTCTGCTAGTCGGTGTTGTCTCTATAATCGGTACAGTCAAAACAAGAAATTTCATGAAATTTACAATTAGAATCTATATTTGCTATGCTTACTCCGGACATATTTCTCAAATTAGCTAGTAGAGCTAGGTTAAGAAAACAAATAAATTCTAAATAAAGTCATTGTGTGCACCCCATATACATGTCTAGTTAGAGGGGTGGCCCAGCAGGTGCTCAAACCGGGGCTGGTACCAAGGGAAAAGCTCGGGTCCGTTTCTCTTTGTAGTATTTGACCTCAATGGAGGTAAAACCTTATTTGTCTACTCTCGGGGGTAAGTTAAGTAAAATAAGAGGGGTTTTTGAGGGGCTTTTCCCTCCACCCCTCGTTAAATGTCTAGGAAATATTTAAAATGGCCTCTCTCTATCTATATATTTTTAATTAGACTCCTCTATAAGATATTTGGAATGGTCTTATTGCATCCTAAAAGGTGGTTCGTGGACCCCCGGGGGTTGGATTTACTGTGCCAAATTCCCAGTTTTATAGATTTTCTAACATGAATTATTAATATGGGGGGGGGGGGGGTGCTATTTTCTAGACATATAATAGATTAGATTCTAATGATTAGGAAAAAACAGGGGGTCCGCCGATCTCAAAGAGCCTCTCGGGGGGTAGGTAATTGGGAACCGCTCCCCTAGAATATATTTATAATGATTCTCACTGTAATTATTTTGAAAACTACAATGATTTACAAGCTAGGCCTGTTTAAAGTGATTCTCCTCCATAGAATTTTTAAATTTGGATGCTCCTACAAGACATTTGAAGAGTTATTCTTCGGCCAGTTTTTGTAAACTGAATACCTTTAGAAGTTATTTGAAATTTGATACAAAACCATCTTTAAGCTTCATATTCAAAATATAAGAGGGGAGTGAAGGTGATCTAAAGGAAGGCAAGTTTATTCTAAGAGAAGGGGACATATTATTTCCAAAGGGGGAATGCCCCGATTACACTGTTTCCACAACAATGCTTGACTTTGGTTTATACTTCCTTTTTTTTTTTACTTTTCTGGCACTTTTAGATAAGAAAGGCAGTGCACAACAATAATCACGTATCTTAATTGAACAGTGGATTGTTACTCACGTGATGAAGTATTTACATTTGGATTTAATTTAATGCCCTACTATCTCTATGTGCCAGATTTAGTTTCAGTACAAAAATAATAGACCCCATGAAACTTTCAAACACTTGGAAACGAAGGACAAGACTATACCGAACCACTGATATAAACTTGTAAATCTGTATGTTGGGCCCAGGCTCCTGAAAGTCTCAAACCCGGTACCATGGTACCATTAGTTTCCCCGTCGTGGCGGGCCTGGCTATAGGTCTAAGTTTCACACCCTGACATTAATTACTTTACCTTAACAATGGTACAGTACTTGACAACAATAACATATCAAGTTAGACCCCATATAACTCATGGAGTGTAGTGATTTGAAATCATTGAATCACCATTTATATCTTATAATTATACACGTGTTAAAATTGTTGATTAAGATTTATTGTTGAGTGATCTTAAAATGAGTGTTTGTTTGGGAAAACAGGTTCAGCCGTTTTCTCTTAGTTTAAACACCGGAGATTGGCTTATGTTATCTGGTTCTCCAGTGTTCCGAGATGGAAAACTAATTTTTATTTAAAATCTTTCACTGTCTCATCTGCCTTAGCCTGGAACAAGTCACCTGTAGACTTCACAGATGTGGATGGGCCATCCGATTTTAGAAACAAACTCGCTTTGCTCGTTGGGGGCTCCACCCCCAAACCCTCTGTGAGTTTTCTTTGCAATTGGATGTAAACTAATGTAATTCCAGCGTTGTTTTGAACGTACCAACTTAAAGTTACCGGTATTGTTTTATTGTATTTTTCACACATTATTTTCCATACTTATAGGGCAGCTATAAACATAAAATTTGGCACGCTTATGGCAATTGGATGTGCCAATATGATTGCCAAATTTTATGTTTCTAGCTGTCCCACGATTGTGTCAGAAAATTAAAAAAAATATGTGGAAAATGTGCAAAATGTACCTAAAATAAAAAAATCTAGCTCTACCTAAGGTATAACCGATGGAGATACGACAAAAAGTAACAGTACCAAACTTGTGGATCTCGTCAAATCCGTGGCTGCTGGTGCAATCCGTTTTTTGATAGGTCTTACCGTTTAGCCACAAAGACCTCCAAAGAAAGGTCCGCACCAACTTTAAAGTTGCTCTGCCATTTTGAATTTTTTTCGGGGGTTAAAAATTAAATTTTTTTAAGTTTTTGGAATTTTCCGTCGGTTACAGGCTAGAAGCAATAAGTTTGCCAAATTTCAAGTTTATATCTCATCTGGAAGTGGGTAAACATTAATGTCAGTGAGTGAGTGAGTGATTGAGTGAGTGAGCAATGTTGCTTTATAGTAGTATATAACTCACCAATCACTATATCTCTAGCGTGTGAACCGCGGCATAATCCACGTGTGTGTGAGTGTGTGTGTGCGTTTGGTGTAAGAATGTTTACTAATTTTATTTTATTATATCTCTCTATTTCCACTACAGATCTAGAGATACTTTGTTCAAGTTAATTACTGTTTTGGTTGTTGGTTTTTTTACGTGTTTATCTCATTGAAATATTTTATATGTTTTATGTTCATGTGTATGTTTTCCTCAAATACTTGTCTCCTGTGTTTTATTTAATGATAATATTTGATAAATGCAGTGGAATGTTAAATTAAAACATGGTTAAATATAAGAGAAGGCTTATGACTTAATTTCGCCATGTAAATAAAAACAATAATAATAATAAAATATATGGTTCTACTAAGGTTAAAATAATTAATATTATTAAGATGGCAATAAAACCTATAATGTATTTAAAGGTAAGATAAGGGTGAAATGGGATTTTGTCAATGTCTTCATTAATTTCTAATGGATTGTTAGTTAGATACAGTTTGATGAAGGAAAAGGAGATGTTAATATTGTTCCTAGAACAATAGATGGTAAGATGAAGTGCAATGTGAAGAATTGGTTTAAGGTAGCATTATCTACCACAAATCCACCTCATACTTATTGTACTAGATCAATAACTAAATAGGGAATAGCTGACATAAAAACCTTCACAAGCCCCTAATGTCAAAAAAAACTATTATAAAAAAAAATCATAATAAAAGAATTAGTAAAAAATATATAATATAATACAAATTATTAACTCCAATTTCAACAAAAAATACTAACTAATGTTTACGTTTAGAAGAACAAAAAATATTCTTCAAATAATTATATAAACAGAAATGAATTAACCACAAATTTATTATCATTAGTTTTAATAATTTAAAATAATACTGGTCTTGGAGGTTCAATGTTGAGATGATTATTGTTATCTGATACTTGGATAATAATATGTTTACCTATATTTTTAAAATTGTTAACAATTACTATAGTTTTTTTAATAGGAGGTTGGTTTAGTTTATTTATTTTATTATTATTTAAATATGATTTTGTATTCAATAATGTTTTATAATTTATTTTGGCTTCTAGTATCAATGTGGCTTATAGCTTTTATTAGAACTTATAATTTAAATCTCCAACATTAATAAAAGATCAGATTTTGGTTGATTAGAGAATTTAGGCACCCAAGGTATTTATAAAGAATTAATTAATTTAGCTAAATTGTACCAATTATCAGTACAATGCTTTTAAAATATATTTATAGATAGATGGATAGGGAGAGAGAGAGAACATTAAATAATATAGTAAAATGTTACCAATGTTGAACGCAAACAAATATTTTTGTATTTTCTAAAATTTCCTGTCCACATACAACTTACTATGATAGTAGGTTAAGTCGGTGAACGGTACGATTTGATACAACATGTAGCAGCATTTACGTGGAGGGAGAGGGAAAAACAATTTAGGAAAACTAATACCCCTCAGTAAAACCATGTGAAACCACTGAATGTGAACCATTTGACTGACGTTGGACTCCCCTTGTGCGTGTTGAGGAATGTTGAGGAATGTTGGGGTATGATTAGGAATGTTGGGGAATGTTGGGGTATGTTGAGGCATATTGGGGCATGTTAGAGAATATTGGGGTGGGGAATGTTGCGGAATGTTGAGGCATGTTGGGGCATGTTAGAGAATATTGGGGTGGAGAATGTTGAGAAATGTCGGGAAATGATGAGGAATGTTGAGGAATGTTGGGGGCATGTTAGAGAATATTGGGGTGGAGAATGTTGAGTAATGTTGGGGTATGATGAGGAATGTTGAGGAATGTTGAGGAATGTTGGGGTATGTTGAGGCATGTTGGGGCATGTTAGAGAATATTGAGGTGGGGAATGTTGAGTAATGTTGGGGTATGATGAGGAATGTTGAGGAATGTTGGGGTATGTTGAGGAATGTTGAGGAATGTTGGGGGCATGTTAGAGAATATTGGGGTGGAGAATGTTGAGGAATGTTGAGATATGATGAGGAATGTTGAGGAATGTTGGGGTATGTTGGGGAATGTTGAGGCATGTTGGGGCATGTTAGAAAATATTAGGGTGGAGAATGTTGAGGAATGTTGGGGTATGATTAGGAATGTTGGGGAATGTTGGGGTATGTTGAGGCATATTGGGGCATGTTAGAGAATATTGGGGTGGGGAATGTTGCGGAATGTTGAGGCATGTTGGGGCATGTTAGAGAATATTGGGGTGGAGAATGTTGAGGAATGTCGGGAAATGATGAGGAATGTTGAGGAATGTTGGGGGCATGTTAGAGAATATTGGGGTGGAGAATGTTGAGGAATGTTGGGGTATGATGAGGAATCTTGGGGAATGTTGGGGTATGTTGAGGCATGTTGGGGCATGTTAGAGAATATTGGTGTGGAGAATGTTGAGGAATGTTGGGGAATGATGAGGAATGTTGAGGAATGTTGAGGAATGTTAAGGCATGTTGGGGTGAAGAATGTTGAGGATTGTTTGTTCCCACGTGCCTTGTGAAGCGTGTAAACAACCTAATAGCTGTCGGAAATATCACCTCGTGATGCAACTTCTGATCCTGGGAGTGTACAAGGACATTCTTCTAGCCCCTCCTCCCCCTTATCGTCGTTTGTCACGTGATTCATTATAAACCACACAGCCAATGATTGAAATCAAGTGTTTGTCCAAAAATTATTTTCTACAACACCGGACTCAAAGATTAAATTAGTCTTCTAAGTTTATTGGCTGACATTTAATCGATAGAAAATCCAACTATCGGAAAAGTTTATCAAAAAATAATGTTTTCAAATCTCAAAATCAATTGTTTAAGAAAAAAGCAAGTATTTGAATTAGGCCATGGCATAGCGAGTTATTCTTGACTAGCCACTTTAATAAACAACATTCCAGTTTCTTGTAGCAGTGACATGGAGTATTTTGTTGTGTAGTGAATCTTGTTTCAAAACCAGTGTTTGTTTCACTTACACGAGAGGAGCAGGGAAAAACCTCTTTTTGTGAGGAATACTGGCTAGTACTTGTCATCTTAAGAATCTCTTGGAAATACCCAAGAATAGAGAGGATCCTTGAGTAACTTTCCATCTCTGCCTTATGTACCCTTACATAACTGCCTCATGTACCCTTACATCTATGCCTCATGTGCCCTTACATATCTGCTTCATGTACCCTTACATAACTGCCTCGTGTACCCTTACGTAGCTGCCTCATGTACCCTTACATATCTGACTCATGTACCCTTACATAACTGCCTCATGTACCCTCACATCTCTGCCTCATGTACCCTTACATATCTGCCTCATGTACCCTTACATAACTGCCTCATGTACCCTTACATAACTGCCTCATGTACCCTTACATAACTGCCTCATGTACCCTTACATAACTACCTCGTGTACCCTTACATATCTGCCTCATGTACCCTTACATAACTGCCTCATGTACCCTTACATCTATGCCTCATGTACCCTTACATACTTGCCTCATGTACCCTTACATCAATGCCTCATGTACCCTTACATAACTGCCTCATGTACCCTTACATAACTCCCTCATGTACCCTTACTTATCTGCCTCATGTACCCTTAAATAACTGCCTCATGTACCCTTACATAACTGCCTCATGTACCCTTACATAACTGCCTCATGTACCCCCCATTGGAATGTAAGTACAGTATAAAGAGTGAAGAACGAGTGTCAAAGATGTTTGGAGTAACCTAACTAACCACTTTCACTCATGGATATTGCCCATATAAAATGAGGTTATACATCAACCTATATTACACCTACAGGTGAACTGAAGTTAGGCAGAGAGCAATGGTAGCTTGCCATTAACATCACTTTTAGACAGCTACAGTGAGATCTGTCAACTGCACCATGACTCCTTGTATAACATCAGCACCACGACTCCCTGTATAACACCAGCAACATGACTCCTTGTATAACACCAGTATCCCAACTCCTTGTATAACACCAGTATCCCAACTCCTTATATAACACCAGTATCCCAACTCCTTGCATAACACCAGTATCACAATTCCTTGTATAACACCAGTATCTCAACTCCTTGTATAACACCAGTATCTCAACTCCCTGTATAACATCAGCACCAAAACTCCTTGTATAACATCAGCACCACAAATCCTTGTATAACACCAACACCACGACTCCTTGTATAACACCAGCACCCCGACTCCCTGTATAACACCAGTATTCCAACTCCTTGTATAACATCAGCACCACGACTCCTTGTATAACATTAGCACCACAACTCCTAGTATAACATCAGCACCACGACTCCCTGTATAACATCAGCACCACGACTCCTTGTATAACACCAGCAACATGACTCCTTGTATAACACCAGTATCCCAACTCCTTGAATAACACCAGTATCCCAACTCCTTGTATAACACCAGTATCCCAACTCCTTGTATAACACCAGTATCCCAACTCCTTGTATAACACCAGTATCCCAATTCCTTGTATAACACCAGTATCCCAACTCCTTGTATAACACAAGTATCTCAACTCCTTGTATAACACCAGTATCCCAACTCCTTGTATAACACCAGCACCACGACTCCCTGTATAACATCAGCACCACAACTCCTTGTATAACACCAACACCCACGACTCTTTGTATAACACCAGCACCACGACTCCCTGTATAACATCAGCACCACAACTCCTTGTATAACACCAGCACCACGACTCCTTGTATAACACCAGCACCACGACTCCCTGTATAATACCAGTATCCCAACTCCAAGTATAACACCAGCACCACGACTCCCTGTATAACATCAGCACCACAACTCCTTGTATAACACCAGCACCACGACTCCTTGTATAACATCAGCCCCACGATTCCCTGTATAACACCAGCACCACGACTCTTTGTATAACACCAGTATCCCAACTCCCTGTATAACATCAGCACCACGACTCCCTGAATAACATCAGCACCACAACTCCCTGTATAACATCAGCACCACAACTCCTTGTATAACACCATCACCACGACTCTTTGTATAACACCAGTATCCCAACTCCCTGTATAACATCAGCACCACGACTCCCTGTATAACACCAGTATCCCAACTCCTTGTATAACACCAGTATCCCAACTCCTTGTATAACACCAGTATCCCAATTCCTTGTATAGCACCAGTATCCCAACTCCTTGTATAACACAAGTATCTCAACTCCTTGTATAACACCAGTATCCCAACTCCTTGTATAACACCAACACCACGACTCCCTGTATAACATCAGCACCACAACTCCTTGTATAACACCAACACCACGACTCTTTGTATAACACCAGCACCACGACTCCCTGTATAACATCAGCACCACAACTCCTTGTATAACACCAGCACCAAGACTCCTTGTATAACACCAGCACCACGACTCCCTGTATAACACCAGTATCCCAACTCCAAGTATAACACCAGCACCACGACTCCATGTATAACATCAGCACCACAACTCCTTGTATAACACCAGCACCACGACTCCTTGTATAACATCAGCCCCAAACACCAGCACCACGACTCCTTGTATAACACCAGACACCAACGACTCCTTGTATAACAACACCAGTCACGACTCCTGTTATAACACCAGCACCACGACTCCTTGTATAACACCAGCACCACGACTCCTTGTATAACACCAGCACCACGACTCCCTGTATAACACCAGCACCCACTCCCTGTATAACACCAGTATCCCAACTCCTTGTATAACACCTGTATCATAACTCTTTTGTCCAGTCTGAACTTGACCTTGGGCTGCCGAGCTCCAATATTCGCAAACAAGGAAAGGTGTATAAGAGGAGGTGACCCGCTGCTTGCAGTACACAGTCCTAATATTACTCGCAGTTGGTCAGCGGTCTGCGGTAGACTCTTCAGACACCGTCTTTCTAGTGACCTGCACAACATTTCCTCGCAGTTGTCAGCGGTCTGCGGTAGACTCTTCAGACACCAGTCTTTCTAGTGACCTGCACAACATTTCCTCGCAGTTGGGTCAGCGGTCTGCGGTAGACTCTTCAGACACCGGTCTTTCTAGTGACCTGCACAACATTTCCTCGCAGTTTGTCAGCGGTCTGCGGTAGACTCTTAAGACAGCGGTCTTTCTAGTGACCTGCACAACATCTCCTCGCAGTTTGTCAGCGGTCTGCGGTAGACTCTTCAGACAGCGGTCTTTCTAGTGACCTGCACAACATCTCCTCGCAGTTCGTCAGCGGTCTGCGGCAGACTCTTACAAAGACTTTGTGACTTCTGACATCAGACGAAACAGGTAAACAATCGCTGGGAACGCAGCGTGTCAATTTAGTTTAGTCTGATTCTCCGGTGGGATGGAGGGCTGGGTTCTAAACCTGGTTGGGTGGTTTTTCATGATTTCCCATTACAATCAAATTCTAGTACACTTCTTTGACATTATTCCCTGCTCATCCCGAAGATGAAATAAAACTTAGGCACAATCCAATTTTTATAAGAAGAAAAATATTTTAAAAGTTACCAAAATGACTTTCAGATATTCATACGTCAAGTTTTGTGATCATCGGATTTAAAGTAACCTATATCCACCATGGAAGAGGTGATGGATGACATCTATTAGAAACTATCATATCTACTCTCATGTATCCATACGTCAAGCCACATGATATTCTAGACCTCGTGTTTAGGTAATGTCACTCTTAACAGTAAAAACTTTCACAACAAACAGTTAGTTTTAATTATATATTTATTTAACAGTTCTTACATGATTGAAAAACAAATTTTGAAAATAGCCATTGGATTTTTTGTGGTGTCTTAAAAAATACTTTTCAAACAAGGCTTCTAAAAGGCTGCGTTCTCTTCATATTTATAAATATGGTGAACCGGATGAAATTAGCGCAGTTAATAATGTCAGACAAACAGTATTCGGTTGTGTTCATGCGCATTGAGATAATTTTGAGGTTTTTACGTGCTATTTATCAATAAAAACAAACCCTATACCAATTTTAGATAAAATCGTTAAAACTGATTTCTAATTTTCAAAACCAGCTGTCAGTATACTGGAGTTGGAATAAAAATCAAGATTTGTCCTCTACAATATGATTCTGGTAGGAAGAACAGGTGAGGTTATTAATTGAAGTTATTAAAACATTTTAATATATTCATACATCAAGTATGTTATATGCATCTGTCACTTTTAATAGATATTATCAATACCTATAAAAACATAAATAATATAGTAAAATGTTGGCTGCAAAGAAATGTACTTTCTCTGCTGTTCTTCCAACCAAAATCAGGGTATAGCTATGAACATATCACTTATAAAATATCAAGTTTGAACGTAATCCATCAAATCATTTTCGCCAAAAGGCCAGGGACAGACAGAAATGGGAACATTTTAAATATTAATACCCGCCTTTTTGAGTTGGGGGACATACAGCGTCAAGATCTCAAGAAAAAATAAACTGGTAAACTGAGCTGTGCTGCGACGACTGGTGAGAGTTGTATTAACTGGAGTAGGTTCCTGCTGGTAGGATACTTGAGATAATATCAACATGAGTAGGTTCCTGCTGGTAGGATACTTGAGATAATATCAACATTTAGTAGGTTCCTGCTGGTAGATACTTGAGATAATATCAACATGAGTAGGTTCCTGCTGGTAGGATACTTGAGATAATATCAACATGAGTAGTTCCTGCTGGTAGGATACTTGAGATAATATCAACATGAGTAGGTTCCTGCTGGTAGGATACTTGAGATAATATCAACATGAGTAGGTTCCTGCTGGTAGGATACTTGAGATAATATCAACATGAGTAGGTTCCTGCTGGTAGGATACTTGAGATAATATCAACATGAGTAGGTTCCTGCTGGTAGGATACTTGAGATAATATCAACATGAGTAGGTTCCTGCTGGTAGGATACTTGAGATAATATCAACATAGTAGGTTCCTGCTGGTAGGATACTTGAGATAATATCAACATGAGTAGGTTCCTGCTGGTAGGATACTTGAGATAATATCAACATTAAGTAGGTTCCTGCTGGTAGGATACTTGAGATAATATCAACAGAGTAGGTTCCTGCTGGTAGGATACTTGAGATAATATCAACATGAGTAGGTTCCTGCTGGTAGAATACTTGAGATAATATCAACAAGAGTAGGTTCCTGCTGGTAGGATACTTGAGATAATATCAACATAGTAGGTTCCTGCTGGTAGGATACTTGAGATAATATCAACATGAGTATGTTCCTGCTGGTAGGATACTTGAGATAATATCAACATGAGTAGGTTCCTGCTGGTAGGATACTTGAGATAATATCAACATGAGTAGGTTCCTGCTGGTAGATACTTGAGATAATATCAACAGAGTAGTTCCTGCTGGTAGGATACTTGGGATAATATCAACAATGAGTAGGTTCCTGCTGGTAGGATACTTGAGATAATATCAACAAGAGTAGGTTCCTGCTGTAGGATACTTGAGATAATATTAAAGTTCATGCAACGTTGATAATATTTTACAACCCTACATTTATCTATCTGAGGTATTAAAGTGAGATTGAAATGGACACGAGAAAAGTCCATGTTTTGTAGTTTTTATGGAAAAAACATTTATTTTATGTTAAAATAAGTAAAATATCGCTCAAGTAGAAACAGAAGAGTTTAATTTCCCTCACACGGTGATATCAACATTTGTTGAATATCTGTTATAAGCATAGCAGTATTAGATGAGAAACTATTTAAATGAAGAGAAAAAGTTGTTTAAGACTTTATGTCGTGGACCAATGATAGGTCAAAGTTGGTCATGTTTATTGCGTCATAAACAAAGAGAACCCTTTAATGTAAATTAATTATATTAATAAACCGTTCCAGTGGCCGTATGGTCTAAGGTGCTATTCTCTTGTTAGATTAGACTGATGATGGCGGAAAGATCGAGGTTCGAATCTCAATCGAGTGTATTGAGGTTTTAAAAAAACATTTTTCCACTCTTCCTCTACGCAAATTTGGGTACACTTCCTCTAAATATCACTTTCTTAATCCCTTAAACCATCAGCGTAAATTAGTAGATTAGTGTATAAATCAAACGGGTAGTAAGACGTTGTGATAAAAAAAATTATATTGATACCATTTTGTCCATTTTTGTGATTTTACTATCCTCCCAACTACATTAGTCTTCATATTTATATCCGAGATTTTTTTCGAACCTTTCGAATACCATAAGATTCAAGCATCTCATCTCTTCTTAAAATATACATTTTTTAAACTATAAAATATGAAATGAAAATCAATTTTATTCATCCCTTTTTCTCTTTTATCACGCGAAGAATGTAGGAAACTGGACTTTGACTCTATCACCGCCTCGAGAATTATCGCGCTTAAGGTTGTTTGACCGTGAAATGCTCTTGGTGATTGATATAATTAGATTGGTGAACAGGTGTTTGGTGCTAACAGTCCATAATACCGTAGTTACAAACATTAATTACCGGTAAGATGACATAATGACCGCCATAATATCGCCGTCCGTCGCGCGATGTGATTGTCTAGTTACGGAAGGTCGGACAGGACCAATAAAAGCAGTCCCGCTTAGAATGGATTATATAATCCACTACAAGTTTCAATGTTAAAGTCACGACCGTGACCAAAATCTTTGCTGGTTTTTATTAAGGCGTGAAATATGTCCGAACTAGAACCTGACATTTTATTCGCTAATTGTGGATCACTATTTGTTTATAAACACACAGACTAACGGCCGTCCTCTAAACTTTTTTAATGTCACCCGGTCAGATTTAAAGACCAGCTACGCGTACCGCACTGCACCCGCTTCAGTGGCCGAATGGTCTAAGGCATCATTCTCACGATAGACTGGTCTGCTGATGACGGGGAGATCTGGGTTCGAACCCCAGTCGGGTCTACTGAGGGTGGTTTTCCTAAAATCGTTTTCCACTCTCCTTCCATGCAAATGCGGCTAGTTTACCTCTAAAATGCTTCCTTCCTCATCTATACCCCATTAGAGTAATAGATCATATATACGTATAGCCTGATCAGGTATATAAAGTAAGATGTATATCAACATTAGGAATCAGATACGAGGATAGTGGTTCATACATTCAAAGCACCACCAAGCTCCAAAATGTCGGTAAAAGCCACTGATACTGACGTCTTGATCATTTTGATGGCTAATATGCATAAAGTTTCAGAATAAATTTGGTCAGCAGGTTCAACGACCAAGAAAGGCAATAATAAACATCTTAATCGCATTAATTGCACAGAATCATCGTTGAAGTTGGGATCCACATTATGCCTTAGTCTGCCGGCTTTTCACGCATTCACGGGCTACAATTACACAGCGGCTTTTTTACAATAAAGTTAAAGTCAGCCCTTTTAAAATCTTTTCAAAAAACGAGACGTACCAGAAGAATTTTACGTCATTAACGAACGGATGAAGCAGATATTTTCATCGAAGAAAAAAATTGAAGTTGTTCAGTTGTTTACTGCTCTTATGTATGGCATCAAGCATTGCACAAGTGTAAATGACGCTAGATATCGCATTTTTCAAAAAAATTATGAGACTAAAAAGACAACGAACAATTTATGAAAAAGATTAAAAATCTTCGACTCCAATTTGATCCCACCATGCTGGAAATCGCTAAAGCAAACTTTTACGCACAATTTATATCAATTCAATGTGGCTTAGTGCATGTGATCCTTGTTGTGTAAAACTACATCCTGAGGATTGCGGTTGGTTCATGGATGGCTATTTATAGCCAACATGGTTCATTGGGGACCCAATGCCCTTACACGCTTACGACATAATGCGCCCGTCAAACAATGAAAATAATTATGACAATAACTCTGAATTTGATTATTACATTTCAACTTCTGACGGATCAGATGATTAATAACTTGTACTCAAATTTGTAGTAAAATATTTTTTTTCATAACAAAAAAATTGTCTTTAATTTTTAAGCCTTTTGAAAAATATTTATTTCCTTATTTATTTATTATATTATATTTTATGAAATGGATAAAATTTTGAAGGTAAGTTTATATTATTTATATATTATATTGTATATTTTTATATTATAAATTATTTTTATATTATTTACTCCTAAAACTATTCACGATGGTAGAGTTGTCTTTGTCTATCACACGGAGAAAAGAGCAGGCGCACTCACTCTCACTCAGCGGCTGCCTCACGCACACTTACCATTCTCCGTCCTTCTCTATTGCATGGAGTAGTGCGTGAATCTCTTCTCTGTCACGCCCCACTATCTCACTCTAACATTCACATTTAAAACCCAGACAACCGTGAGTCTGGACAACTTTTGCTTGGGCAACCTAATACCATCGTATTGACAAATAAATTACCTTTATTTTGAGATATATTTTAATTAAATAACAGATGAGTGTAAATTAATAACACAAACTCACCTGTTTATACCTGGAAACTTGATAGTGGGGCCAAGCAAAAATAGGCAACCTATTTGTTTCTTTTTTATTATGTCCTGTACTTTCGATTGGTACTAAACTTATTGAAATAACAAATGAGGGGAGTGATCGAAAAAAATTAGTTAAATTGTTTTTAATTAAGAGTAGCCTGGTCAGGATATAATTAGCCAACCTAGTCGCGATTTTTCAGTTTATATGTTATCTTTTATAAAAAATACCTCTCATTCAAATAACACGAGGGTAGGTCGATCTAGACTACTATGTAAGGTTAATATTCTTTGACGAGTAAACCTTCAACTAGAAAGTCAAGGTACGCCTCGTTCTATGTAACTCTGAGTAGGGTTTCCTTTCTGGGAAGGGAAAATTGAGATAATATCAACAATTTATAGGTTCCTGCGGGAAATACTTAGATAATATCAACATTATTTTTCCTGCTGGAAATACTTGAGATAAAAAATTTAACATGATTTGATTTTCCCGCGGAATATACTTGAAAATTTAAAATCAAAAAGATTTTGGGGGCCTGCTGGAAGGGTACTTTAGATAATTTTCAACATATATTTCCCGCTGGGAAATACTTAAAATAATTTTCAAAAATAGTAGGTTCCCCGCAGGAAAACTTGGGATAAAAATCAACATTAGTAGGGTTCCCGCTGGGAAATACTTGAGGTAATAACAACAGAGTAGGTTCCTGCTGGTAAGATACTTGAGATAATATTAAAGTTCATGCAACTTGATAATATTTTACAAACCTACATTTATCTATCTGAGGTTATTAAAGTGAGATTGAAATGGACACGAGAAAAGTCCAGTGTTTTGTAGTTTTTATGGCAAAAAACATTTATTTTATGTTAAAACAAGTAAAATATCGCTCAAGTAGAAACAGAAGAGTTTAATTTCCCTCACACGGTGATATCAACATTTGTTGAATATCTGTTATAAGCATAGCAGTATTAGATGAGAAACTATTTAAATGAAGAGAAAAAGTTGTTTAAGACTTTATGTTGGACCAATGATAGGTCAAAGTTGGTATGTGTTTATTGCGTCATAAACAAAGAGAACCCTTTAATGTAAATTAATTATGTTAATAAACCGTTCCAGTGGCCGTATGGATCTAAGGTGCTATTCTCTTGTTAGATTAGACTGATGATGGCGGAAAGATCGAGTTTCGAATCTCAATCGAGTGTATTGAGGTTTTAAAAAAACATTTTTCCACTCTTCCTCTACGCAAATTTGGGTACACTTCCTCTAAATATCACTTTCTTAATCCCTTAAACCATCAGCGTAAATTAGTAGATTAGTGTATAAATCCAAACGGGTAGTAAGACGTGGTGATAAAAAAAATTATATTGATACCATTTTGTCCATTTTTGTGATTTTACTATTCTCCCAACTACATTAGTCTTCATATTTATATCCGAGATTTTTTTCGAACCTTTCGAATACCATAAGATTCAAGCATCTCATCTCTTCTTAAAATATACATTTTTTAAACTATAAAATATTAAATGAAAATCAATTTTATTCATCCCTTTTTCTCTTTTGTCACGCGAAGAATGTAGGAAACTGGACTTTGACTCTATCACCGCCTCGAGAATTATCGCGCTTAAGGTTGTTTCGACCGTGAAATGCTCTTGGTGATTGATATAATTAGATTGGTGAACAGGTGTTTGGTGCTAACAGTCCATAATGCCGTAGTTAAAAGCATTAATTACCGGTAAGATGACATAATGACCGCCATAATATCGCCGTCCGTCGCGCGATGTGATTGTCTAGTTACGGAAGGTCGGACAGGACCAATAAAAGCAGTACCGCTTAGAATGGATTATATAATCCACTACAAGTTTCAATGTTAAAGTCACGACCGTGACCAAAATCTTTGCTGGTTTTTATTAAGGCGTGAAATGTGTCCGAACTAGAACCTGACATTTTATTCAAGGTATAGTTTCCCGCTAATTGTGGATCACTATTTTTTTTATAAACACACAGACTAACGGTCCGTCCTCTAAACTTTTTTAATGTCACCCGGTCAGATTTAAAGACCAGCTACGCGTACCGCACTGCACCCGCTTCAGTGGCCGAATGGTCTAAGGCTCATTCTCACGATAGACTGGTCTGCTGATGACGGGGAGATCGGGTTCGAACCCCATGGTCTACTGAGGGGTGTTTTCCTAAATCGTTTTCACTTCTTCCATCAAATGGGCTAGTTTACCTCTAAAATGCTTCTTCCTCAATTATACCCATTAGAGTAAATAGATATTTTACGTATTAGCCTGATCAGGTATATAAAGTAGATGTATATCAACATAGGAAATCAGATACGAGGATCAGTGTTCATACATTCAAAGCACCACCAAGCTCAAAATGTCGGTAAAAGCCACTGATACTGACGTCTTGATCATTTTGATGCTAATATGCATAAAGTTTAGAATAAATTGTCAGCAGGTCAACGACCAAGAAGGCAATAATAAAATCTAATCGCATTAATGAACAAATTACGCTTGAAGTTGGGATCCACATTATCCTTAGTCTCGGCTTTTCACGCGTTCAGGGCTGCAATATACAGTGGCTTTTTTTCACAATAAGGGAAAGTCAAGCCTTTAAATCTTTTCAAAACGAGACGTACAGAAGAATTACGTCCTTAGCGAAAGGATGAAGAGATATTTTCATCGTGAAAAAAATGAGGATTGCGGTTGGTTCATGGATGGCTATTTATAGCCAACATGGTTCGTTGTGGATCCAACGCCCTTACACGTTAGACATAATGCGCGCGTCAAACAATGAAAATAATTATGACAATAACTCTGAATTTGATTATTACATTTCAACTTCTGACGGATCAGATGATTAATAACTTGTTTACACAAATTTTATAGTAAAATATTTTTTTCATAACAAAAAAATTTGTCTTTAATTTTTAAGCCTTTTGTAAAATATTTATTTCCTTATTTATTTATTATATTTTATTTTATGAAATGGATAACATTTTGAAGGTAAGTTTATATTATTTATATTTTATTTATGTTATAAATTATTTTTTATTTATTTACTCCTAAAATATTCACGATGGTAGAGTTGTCTTTGTCTATCGCACAGAGAAAAGAGCATGCGCACTCACTCTCACTCACCGCCTGCACTCTCCGTCCTTCTCTATTGCATGGAGTAGTGCGTGAATCTCTTCTCTATCACGCACCACTCTCTCACTCTAACATTCACATTTAAAACCCAGACAACCGTGAGTCTGGACAACTTTTGCTTGGGCAACCTAATACCATCGTATTGACAAATAAATTACCTTTATTTTATATGTATTTTAATTAAATAACAGATAAGTGTAAATTAATAACACAAACTCACCTGTTTATACCTGGAAACTTGATAGTGGGGCCAAGCAAAAATAGTCAACCTATTTGTTTCTTTTTTATTATGTCCTGTACTTTCGATTGGTACTAAATTTATTGAAATAACAAATGAGGGTAGTGATCGAAAAAAAATTAGTTAAATTGTTTTTAACTAAGAGTAGCCTGGTCAGGATATAATTAGCCAACCTAGCGCGATTTTTCGGTTGATATGTTATCTTTTATAAAAATACCTCTCATTCAAATAACACGAGGGTAGGTCGATCTAGACTACTATGTAAGGTTAATATTCTTTGACGAGTAAACCTTCAACTAGAAAGTCAGGTAAGCCTCGTTCTATGTAACTCTTCACAATTAAAAGTTTAGAATACATTTTAGAACAATAATCTGCAGCCATCGCTGAAACTATTAAACTGGTTTTTATTTATTTTGGTCAAAAACTGGTATTCTGTTATATAAACTATACAAATATGGACCTCGACTTGCATTTCCTTCCACTCCATCTTAACCTAGAACAGCACACCCAAAAGTACCCCCAGGAAGCAACAAGAATCCATAAGCAGCCATTGAACTTGTAAAACCCGCTTAGGATTGAAACCGGTTTCTCTGAACTGGTTTTACCATCTCTTGCTACGTCATGTAAATATTATAATAGCCCCAGGCCTCTTGGTCGAGTGGTCAGGAGGCTGTCTACGTTATTAGTGTAAAATGCTACCTGCTCAGGTGAGCACACGGCCTAGACGTCAGGAATTTAGTCTGTGGGATCAGGTTTTTTCCTAAAAATACTTTCTACTCTCCCTCCTCACAAATGCGGGTACATTATCTCTAGGTTATACTTTCCTAATCCCTACTCTATTAGTGTAATTAATACGCATGCGTGTAGCTGGAACGAGTAATGGACGCAGCAACACAATCGCAAATACTTTCTCATATAGTGCAGTGTATTGTAATTTGGAAGAATATAATTAAAAAACGGCTTTTTGTAAGACTACCCTTAAATATTTTGTTCTTATAAATATACATATTATTTTTGATAAAAATACAAAACACTCTTCATAAACAAATTGTAAACAAATATTGTAATCATTTTTTAATTAATAATTTTCAAAAATCTTTCTATAGTAAACTAACCCCATTTTTTATTTTTTTTAGCAAGACAAAAATACATTCGTATGTATGATGTAAAACAGACATGGGGACAGACGGAGAGAATCGTATGCATATCCATCATAATCACCAAGTCCAGAAATGTTCACGATTACAATACTTTCTCTACAAGCGCGTAGCAAGATAATTTTTCTATGGGGGAGGGGGTTGAAGTTCCGGTATACAATTTTATTATAATTACCTTTAGCTAATAAAAGTACTTTTACTTTACTCCCCTTGGAATTGGATGTTAGGGGGTCAAGTAAAGTAAGAAACTATAATATTAAGTCCTTACAAATCCCAAGGGGTCCAACAAATACCAGGGGGCTCAACAAATCCCAGGGGGTGTCCAACAAATCCCAGAGAGTTTAAAAAATCCCAGAGGGTGTCCGGACGTCCTTGTTTCTCTGTATGATAACGTAGAAAACTTTTTGTTGAAAGGAAGCAGTTTTGTATTCTTCTAAATATTGTGTTGTTTGTTGAAGTTGCCACATAACGTTGCCTCGCGGTCCGAGTTGGAATGTTGGCCCTAGACCGTTGAGATTACTCAGCAAGGTCAAGAAGAGACGGTCTTTCTATCGTACTAGTGGCGAGAGTTTGTTCTAGATGGTAACAACTACCCTGTCTGAATTCCACAGGTCAGAGACGGTCTTTCTATCAGACTAGTGCGAGAGTTGTTCTAGATGGTAACAAACCTGTCTGAAGATTATCAGAAGTCAGAAACGGTCTTTCTATAGATAGTGCGAGAGTTTGTTCTAGATGGTACAATACCTGGTCTGAAGATATCAGCAAGTCAAGGACGGTGCTTTTATGTATAGTGCGAGAGTTGTTCTAGATGGTAACAACTACCCTGGTCAGTTCGCTGGGAGTTAGATTATGTTCACTAGAACAATGTTTCAATGGTATAAACCTCTCGGAGAGTTGAAACAGTTTTTAGACCGTCAACTGTCTCGCAATATGTCAATAACTGTCCTTCAAGTGTCTCGCAATATGTCATTAACTGGTTTGCCCCAAAATAAACCAACATTGGGAAATAGCCGCTCCGGTTGTCGAATGCTCCGAGACCCTGCAATAGACTGAACTGCCGATGAAGAAGAGATAGGGGGTCAAATCCCTGATTGGTTCTACATTCTTTCCATGCAAATGCGGGTACAGTACATTTCTTCTAAACCCAACCCTCTTCATCCAACACACTTTAGTTGTTCGACAGTAAAAATGTTACTGTGCTATTTTAACAAGTGTATAATTATAATCTATAAATAATTATTCAATGATTTCAAATCATTACAGTTCATTTTTAAGGAGAAGTAATGTATGTATGGGGCTGAAATTAATATAACTAGATATTAATTTGAGGGGTACACAATAGAATTTTATAATAAATTTAAAAAAAAATTTTGTGTGTGTAAGCAGTTTAAAATTAGTAAAATAAAATAACTTTTAATTATAGGTAAATAATCTTATTTTTATACCATGATTTTTAAATTTAATTTCATTTTGCAGCACACAATATCATTATTTAGAATTGATTCGTTTTTAACCAAAACCTACTCGCTAATTTTATTAATATGACTGAAACGTTCGTTGCAAATATAGATTTGAAAACCCTAGTTAATGAAATTTTTTGTTATGACTGTACCAATTGTACCAATTGTAGAGACAACACCCACTAGCAGAACATAATATGTCAGGCTGAGACAGAGGGTCAGATAATACCAACTAATGACACTTCCTTACCTGGTCAATGTTACTGAGACAGAGGGTCAGATAATACCAACTAATGACACTTCCTTATCTGGTCAATGTTACTGAGACAGAGGGTCAGATAATCTCAACTAATGACACTTCCTTACCTGGTCAATGTTACTGAGACAGAGGGTCAGATAATACCAACTAATGACACTTCCTTACCTGGTCAATGTTACTGAGACAGAGGGTCAGATAATACCAACTAATGACACTTACTTACCTGGTCTGTGTTACTGAGACAGAGGGTCAGATAATCCCAACTAATAACACTTCCTTACCTGGTCTGTGTTACTGAGACAGAGGGTCAGATAATACCAACTAATGACACTTCCTTACCTGGTCAATGTTACTGAGACAGAGGGTCAGATAATACCAACTAATGACACTACCTTACCTGGTCAATGTTACTGAGACAGAGGGTCAGATAATACCAACTAATGACACTTCCTTACCTGGTAAATGTTACTGAGACAGAGGGTCAGATAATACCAACTAATGACACTACCTTACCTGGTCAGTTTTACTGAGACAGAGGGTCAGATAATACCAAATAATGACACTACCTTACCTGGTCAGTTTTACTGGAATGGACTGAGAAAGAGGGTCAGATAATACCAAATAATGAAACTTCCTCACCAGCTTTACTGAAATGGACTAGGACATATGAAATTGGCCTAGCTATTTTAAATTAAGGGATGGTTATACCAAGATATAGAGACTGTGCTAGGTTGCTTAATGCATCTGATATAATGCCCTCTCTCTTACATGCTGATACCAAGATATAGAGACTGTGCTAGTCTGCTTCATGCCTCTGATATAACGCCCTCTCTCTTACATGGTGATACCAAGGTATATAGACTGTTCTAGGCTTCTTCGTGCATCTGATTGAGCGCTCTCTCTCCCACTTGATAATATCAAGGTATGGAAACTGTAATAGGATGCTCTATGCATCTGATATGCACCTCTATTATTGGGAAGGGGAAGTTATCCTAGATCTGTACTACAAACTATAACACCGCCTCCAGGCTTGCGACCATCATCACGTGAGCTGTCTCAAAGCCTCGCCGTGCTAGGTGTACCGGTACTTTCTCCTGACCAGCGTGTTGTGTGTGCTCCAGGGGGTGAAACCTGACCTTCCTCGACCACAGGCGGGCCGTGGACTGAGCGAGAAGACATTCTCCCAGAGCTAGAGGAAGGAGCTAAACATGGACCCATCGCAGTTCCGAGAGTTCGGCAAGGCCGCCGTGGACTACCTGGCAGACTACATGGAGACTATCAGAGACAGGTCAGTGTTGATACCTGGCAGACTACATGGAGACTATCGGAGACAGGTCAGTGCTGATACATGGAGACTATCAGAGACAGGTCAGTGCTGATACCTGGCCGACTACATGGAGACTATCAGAGACCGGCCCGTGTTGATACTTGGCAGACTACATGGAGAATATCAGAGACAGGCCAGTGTTGATACTTGGCAGACTACATGGAGACTATCAGAGACAGGCCAGTGTTGATACCTGGCAGGCTATATGGAGACTATCAGAGACAGGTCAGTGTTGATACTTGGCAGACTACATGGAGACTATCAGAGACAGGTCAGTGTTGATACCTGACAGACTACATGGAGACTATCAGAGACAGGTCAGTGCTGATACCTTGCAGACTACATGGAGACTATCAGAGACAGGTCAGTGCTGATACCTTGCAGACTACATGGAGACTATCAGAGACAGGTCAGTGCTGATACCTGGCAGACTACATGGAGACTATCAGAGACAGGTCAGTGTTGATACCTGGCAGACTACATGGAGACTATCAGAGACAGGTCAGTGCTGATACCTGGCAGACTACATGGAGACTATCAGAGACAGGTCAGTGTTGATACCTGAAAGACTACATGGAGACTATCAGAGACAGGTCAGTGCTGATACCTGGCAGACTACATGGAGACTATCAGAGACAGGTCAGTGCTGATTCCTGGCAGACTACATGGAGACTATCAGAGACAGGTCAGTGCTGATACCTGGCAGACTACATGGAGACTATCGGAGACAGGTCAGTGCTGATACATGGAGACTATCAGAGACAGGTCAGTGCTGATACCTGGCAGACTACATGGAGACTATCAGAGACAGGTCAGTGCTGATACCAGGCAGACTACATGGAGACTATCAGAGACAGGTCAGTGCTGATACCTGGCAGACTACATGGAGACTATCAGAGACAGGTCAGTGCTGATACCTGGCAGACTACATGGAGACTATCAGAGACAGGTCAGTGTTACTACCTGGCAGACTACATGGAGACTATCAGAGACAGGTCAGTGCTGATACCTGGCAGACTACATGGAGACTATCAGAGACAGGTCAGTGCTGATATCTGGCAGACTACATGGAGACTATCAGAGACAGGTCAGTGTTACTACCTGGCAGACTACATGGAGACTATCAGAGACAGGTCAGTGCTGATACCTGGCAGACTACATGGAGACTATCAGAGACAGGTCAGTGCTGATACCTGAAAGACTACATGGAGACTATCAGAGACAGGTCAGTGCTGATACCTGGCAGACTACATGGAGACTATCAGAGACAGGTCAGTGTTGATACCTGAAAGACTACATGGAGACTATCAGAGACAGGTCAGTGTTGATACCTGGCAGACTACATGGAGACTATCAGAGACAGGTCAGTGCTGATACCTGACAGACTACATGGAGACTATCAGAGACAGGTCAGTGTTGATACCTGGCAGACTACATGGAGACTATCAGAGACAGGTCAGTGCTGATACTTGACAGACTACATGGAGACTATCAGAGACAGGTCAGTGCTGAAACCAGCCATTCGAAGGAAGAGACAATATAATTTATATTGAAAAAACGTAAGTACGTTCACTAAATATTATTCTAACATGGCGACTATCTAATAAATGTTTTATATGATAATCGTTTTTATTCTAATTAGTACAGCTTTCGTCCATTGAAGAGTTCAATAAACTATATTTTCTTATTGCTCTTGAATGAAACGTAGTCTGTTTTCCAAACTACCAGCTAACTGTCCAGTTGAGGGCATGACACTGATAAATACTATTTTATTTGGTATAAACACTACATTTGTGTTGGCAGCACTTGTCAGGTTGAGGCTGGGATGTTACTGCATTCAGTACAAAGCAGATGTGTAGTAATAGTATATTATATAGTGTTGTAATGTTGCCAGGTCTGTGTTATGTAGTAGAATACACTGCTGATATCTGTAATGTTGTCATGTTGCCAGGCCTGTGTTATGTAGTAGAACCCGCCTCGGTGGCGTAGTTGGCTAACGCGCTAGTCGTGTTGAGCTCGACCGCCGAGGACGGGGAGATCGAGGTTCGAATCTCGGTCGGGTGAACTGGGGGTGGTTTTTCCTAAATGGTTTTCCACTCTCCCTCCACGCATATGCGGGTTCGCTTCCTCTAAATTCAACCCTCCCAATTCCTAATCCATTAGTGTAATTAGTACTTAAGCGTATAACCCGAACGGGTAGTAAGACGCGGTGCTAAGTATTATTATTATTATTATTATTATTATGTAGTAGAATACATTGCTGATATATGTAATGTTGTCATGTTGCCAGGCCTGTGCTGCCCTCGGTAGAGCCAGGGTACATGAAGGAGCTGGTGCCAGGGGAAGCTCCAGTCCTGCCAGACACCTGGCAGTCTGTCCTGGATGATGTAGAGAAGGTGGTTATGCCAGGGGTAAGATATCAAACACAAACACCTCCTTATAAACACCTCCTTATCCTCATGATAGCTTGTTACATGGCAACAGACCAGTAGTGGATGCTGAGGGTATGATATCAAACATAAACACCTCCTTGTCCTCATGATAGCTTGTTACATGGCAACAGACCAGTAGTGGATGCTGAGTGTAAGATATCAAACATAAACACCTCCTTATCCTCATGATAGCTTGTTACATGGCAACAGACCAGTAGTGGATGCTGAGGGTAAGATATCAAACATAAACACCTCCTTAGCCTCATGATAGCTTGTTACATGGCAACAGACCAGTAGTGGATGCTGAGGGTAAGATATCAAACATAAACACCTCCTTGTCCTCATGATAGCTTGTTACATGGCAACAGACTAGTAGTGGATGAAGACAACTTGTGTTACCTCCAAGAAAACGGACTTCGCTCTTCACTAGAAGAAATAACCGGGATTACGATAAAGGCACAGTATGATTAATCCTGCGCATGGGTAGGATTTAAATATCTGGAGGCCCCGGGCCTGTGAACAATTGGGGTACCAACATTACATAAGTATTTTTCCCCGCCAACGTTTCAACATTACACATTTTTATTTAAAAAATGAACTTTTAATAGATGAATGTCAAAGATCTTATTAAAACAAGGAACTATTGTCATCACAATAAATTGTATTTGTTTAAAACAAATAATACATATTTCGTTTGTTTTTAGTTATTAGAGAAAAATTAATAGTGTCAAAACTTTTTTAATTCATACATTCATAAATATTAAGTTTATGGGTGTACTTGACCATATATAATTGCGGATTTCGTTTTATTTTTATTTTATTCTTTATTTAAACTAGGTGTAGTAACTTTTTTTTCATCGAACTCAACTCAAATAGAGTTTAGCCTAATATGTGATGTTGTCATAGTCTAGTAACATTGGAACAAAGTTATGTTAAATAGGGACACAGTTCCCTAGTAATAATTAAGGCCTGAGTCAACCAAGATATTCAGAACAGTCCACAATCAGTTCACACACATGTTTTGAAGGTCAGCTTTGCTTGTGTTTAGTTACATACATAGGTACGTAACTAGGACAAGGGGCTTATTGTTCTCCGGAGATTATTTGGAGAATGTTAAGGTGGGGTGGAAGGGGACGCGAGAAAAGGACAGTGTTTTTTGCGGTTTTTATGGTAAAACTTTTTTGTCCAAAATAAATTAAATATTGATCCCGTATTGACATATAATTTAATTTTCTAAACATGGTGACCTCAAAAATTTCTTGAATATCTGTCAAGGGTGTCCTGGAATTTAATGATAACTTTTTCTTTATATTTTAAAAGTTTCTCATCTCATGCTGCTATGCTATTGATGGATATTCAGGAACTGTCGATATAAACATGTGAATAAAATTAAACTCTTTGTTTCTACTGGAGCAATATTTTATTTATTTTAATAAAAACAAGTTTTGCCACAAAAACTGCAAAAACACTGACCTTTTCATGTGTTCCCTTCCATCGCACCTTAAGAGGTTTTTGATAGTTGACAGCAAGGACCATCGAAGTAGGACTTATGTAGTTGTTGTCCAGGGCGAGCTGGAGTAGCTCACCAATATAGACGTATTCAAAGACTGTTAGAATGACTGTCTTGGGCTATAACTTTCCTAGTGTTTTACCAATTAACTATCTACATCACAATATGTACTCTAGTTTCTAGTTCCTACCATACAACCCCCACCATGTGATAGGTTATTCTGACAGATTTACATATAGATGATGGATTAGGAGGAAGGGGGGGGGGCAGTTACAATTTGTATTTTATTTTATTTTATAACATTTAACTATAGTATAATTCTGTTCAGTTTCAGATGCAAATATTTTAACTTAACAAGCCTGGTGAGGGTATGTTTTTACTCGACCATTTAGCATTTCAGCTGTGTGGCTGACCGGGTCTTTATTACATGATAACTGTAAACCCCGTGTTTGTTCTGATAGTTAATAGTGTTACAACTTTACAATAAGTTATTTCGTATCTCAAATATTGTGGAGATATTATCAAAATTGGAAATTTCCACCTATGTAAATTATTCTCAAAGTCATTTTCATGAAAAACGAGAGTTGCCATTTGGTTTTGTAATGTTAAACAGTACATACATTGATACGAAATTTGAACAAAATCGTCAGAGCAGATTTTAAGAAATATATATGGTTTTCTTTTTTTTACTCCAGTAAACTACCTTCATTTTAGGGTTGCATATCTTATTTAAAAAAAATCCTCATGAGAACCTTATTAAAACCCTCAATACTAAGTTTTAGCGTGATCGGTAAAATGGTCGATAAAAAGAGACGCCATCGATAAAACAACTTTTTCTGTTTCGAAGGGTCATAAAACGTCGACATTTAAGGCGATTGGCCCTTTTCATTTGCGTGGAAATGCAAAGCCATGGGAACAAACAGTTATCTTCAAGAGTTTTATTGTTTTGCAATTTATTTCGGAAACGGTTTGTTCAAGAATAGAAGCATGTTGATTAAGTTATACTTTTATAGACACACCACCTCTATAAATTTAAGCAGTGATCAAATATCGATAAAATTGACATTTTTCAATAGAAAACTACCGGCTTCATAACAAAAAATAAGAAAATGTAACAATTAATAAACATCGATACATTATCTTAGAAGGGGTGTAGAAAATATTAACATAAAAATTTCACTCGTTCTCGAGAAAACTGGTATTTCCAAACGTATGGCTAGGTCCATCTATGGTTTCCGTACTCCATCTGTTCTTGTTGGCGCGGAAGGATACTTTGGTCGGTTGTGAAGCCACGCTACGCCTTTCACCCTCCCGCCAAATTGGTTTTAGACTTGCACTCGACAGGGCTAAGGGCGTTAACAAAATATCGAGTTTTATTTCTATGACGATTATAATACTTCTCTCTCCGAGGGGTCGAGAGGAAGTACAAAAATATTATATTCGAAACATGGCCGTGTCACGTAAGAGAACTAACTACTACTCGACACAGGAAACACCGCATCTCGTGGCCGAGCGCTGCAATCGCTCTAGGGTATGAAAGGCGAAGGGGGAGAGAAGCATTCTAGTATAGTCAGTACCAAATGGCAAATGGGACATAAGTCCTTCACTGTGAATAGTTAGCTTACCTTGTATTTAAAGTGATTAGGTAACCGTAATGTTTGTCGAAAGAGTTGGAAATAAAGTAAAAAAGTTCTGCACAAAACTACTGAAAGTCCTAAACTATCGATCTTACTTGCCCCCCTCGATGAGCTAACCGGAATGTACACGCCAGCACGTCAAGATAACGACTGATGATGTGCCCCTCCCCAGTTGACATTCTCTGTGCACGCAATGTTTACTGTGTAGAGTAGTAGAGATGAATTCAGCCAATGTTGTTGTTGCAGATGACCCACTGGGCGTCGCCGCAGTTCCACGCCTACTACCCGACAGCCAACTCTTTCCCCGCCGTGGTGGGGGAGATGATCAGCGCGGGTATCGGCTGTATCGGCTTCAGCTGGGTAACTACTACCTTTAGTCAGGAGGTCCAGGGCACTAACAACTCAACAGACTCGGGTTACAGTCCCGGTACAGTCGTAAGAGCTTTGTATCTCGAGGACCCAATAAACTTCAGTGTCGACCTTGAGAAAAGGAACCTGACAGCTAGGGGAGTGAGAGGAACCTGACAGTTGGCTAGGGAAGTGAGAGGAATAAGACAGTTAGCTAGACAAGTGAGAGGAATGAGACAGTTAGCCAGACAAATGAGAGGAATGAGACAGTTAGCCAGACGAGTGAGGGGAATGAGACAGTTAGCTAGACAAGTTAGAGGAATGAGACAGTTAGCTAGACAAGTGAGAGGAATGAGACAGTTAGCTAGACAAGTGAGAGGAATGAGACAGTTAGCTAGACAAGTGAGAGGAATGAGACAGTTAGCCAGACAATTGAGAGGAATGAGACAGTTAGCTAGACAAGTGAGAGGAATGAGACAGTTAGCCAGACAAGTGAGAGGAATGAGACAGTTAGCCAGACAAGTGATAGGAATGAGACAGTTAGCTAAACAAGTGAGAGGAATGAGACCGTTAGCCAGACAAGTGAGAGGAATGAGACAGTTAGCCAGACGAGTGAGAGGAATTAGACAGTTAGCCAGACAAGTGAGAGGAATGAGACAGTTAGCCAGACGAGGAGGAATGAGACAGCCAGACAAGTGAGAGGAATGAGACAGTTAGCCAGACGAGTGAGAGGAATGAGATAGTTAGCCAGACAAGTGAGATGAGTGAGATAGATGGAGACCAAGCAAGGAAGAAGAGCAGCCTCTGACGAAGGTAACTCTACTGCTACTTGCAGATGGCGAGTCCGGCCTGCACGGAGCTGGAAGTAGCCATGATGGACTGGTTGGGGAAGATGCTGGACCTACCTCAACAATTCCTCAACAGCTCCGAAGGACCAGGAGGAGGAGTCATACAGGTGAGGAAATAACGCTGACCCGCCTCGGTGACCGAATGCTTTCAAGCGTCACTTTCGTGTTAGACTGGACTGCTGAGGTTATACTTAGGTGGTTGTTCCTTAAATGGTTCTACCCTATTCCTCCAAGCAAATGCGGGTACACTTCATATAAATTAAAACTTAGTTTTTCCTAACACATCCACGTAATTAATGCGAGTCTGTCGGTAGCGTGTCTGTCTACTGAGCAAGGTACCAGGTTCAATTACCGGCATGGTCGAGTAATGTGACATTGGGGAAATGTGGGTTTTCCCTTACAATATAATGAACTAACTGCCGGGGGGCTGGTTGTTGTGTCGGATCTAGATTTAAGTTAGTTTATAAGTCGTGTGCTGATGTAATCAGTCGGTTCAGAAAGTGCGCGTTAAATACCACAAATAAATAAATTAAATTAAATTAATTAGTACTTATAAATATAGGCTGAGCGGGTAGTAAGACGTGGTCACAATAGAAAAAAGTTGATATAATCTCAGTTCAATCACCCATTTGTCAATTATCTTGTTTATTAAAATCATTAAAATCGGGCTCGTCCGGGATTTGAACCCGGGACCTCTCGCACCCTAAGCGAGAATCATACCCCTAGACCAACGAGCCGTGTAAATATGTGTGCAGGTTGTCCACCACTGTAGGCCCGGTGTGACGTCACGTAGTGAATAACACTGCATGATAGTTAGACTGAGAGGGGTCGAACTAAAACATATCAATCTCCACCACTGTAGGCCTGGTGTGACGTCACGTAGTGTATAACACTGCATGATAGTTAAACTGAGAGTGGTCGAACTAAAACACATCAATATTCGTCACTGTAGGCCTGGTGTGACGTCACGTAGTGAAGAACACTGCATGCTAGTTAGACTGAGAGTGGTCGAACTAAAACACATCAATATTCGTCACTGTAGGCCCGGTGTGACGTCACGTAGTGAATAACACTGCATGATAGTTAGACTGAGAGGGGTCGAACTAAAAAAATATCAATCTCCACCGCTGTAGTCCCGGTGTGACGTCACGTAGTGAATAACACTGCATGCTAGTTAAACTGAGAGTGATCGAACTAAAACACATCAATCTCCACCACTGTAGGCCCGGTGTGACGTCACGTAGTGAAGAACACTGCATGCTAGTTAAACTGAGAGGGGTCGAACTAAAACATATCAATCTCCACCACTGTAGGCCCGGTGTGACGTCACGCAGAGAATAACACTGCATGATAGTTAGACTGAGAGGGGTCGAACTAAAACATATCAATCTCCACCACTGTAGGCCCGGTGTGACGTCACGTAGTGAAGAACACTCCATGCTAGTTAAACTGAGAGGGGTCGAACAAAAACATATCAATCTCCACCACTGTAGGCCCGGTGTGACGTCACGTAGTGTATAACACTGCATGATAGTTAGACTGAGAGTGGTCGAACAAAAACATATCAATCTCACCCACTGTAGGCCCAGTGTGACGTCACGTAGTGAAGAACACTCCATGCTAGTTAAACTGAGAGGGGTCGAACTAAAACATATCAATCTCCACCGCTGTAGGCGCGGTGTGACGTCACGTAGTGTATAACACTGCATGATAGTTAGACTGAGAGTGGTCGAACTAAAACATATCAATCTCACCCACTGTAGGCCCGGTGTGACGTCACGTAGTGAAGAACACTGCATGCTAGTTAAACTGAGAGGGGTCGAACAAAAACATATCAATCTCCACCACTGTAGGCCCGGTGTGACGTCACGTAGTGTATAACACTGCATGATAGTTAGACTGAGAGTGGTCGAACTAAAACACATCAATCTCCGACATGTTTAAGCTGACTCTTGTCTTCTTTCGCCAGTTCAGGTGGTAGGTAAAATGGTATGGAGCATCAAACAGACCTCCTCACTCCTCTTTCTAAAAATGGTGGGCAGCACCAAACAGACTTCTTCACTCCTCTTTCTAAAAATGGAGGTTAAATGCACATGGCCCTTACGTGTAGTGAAACGTGAATAGAAAAATTATTATTAAATTCCATCGAGCTGATGAAGAAATAACCGACATCCTGACTTGCGCGTGGTTAGTACCTTGCCTTGATTTCAACTTGTCCTCCCTCCCAGATAATCAACAATATTAGGAAGGGAGGAGGAAGGTATAGATTCAGAGGAAGTGTACTAGAATTTGCGTGGAGGGAGAGTGGGTAACCCTTGTGTCTACCAGGCCTAACTGTGTTGTTGTTGCCTACTTGCAGGGGTCGGCGAGCGAAGCGACGTTGGTGGGACTACTGGCAGCCAAGGAGCGCACGGTTAGGAGACTACGGGCTTCGAACCCGGACTGGGACGAGGGAGCCATCAAAGCTAGACTTGTCGCCTACACCTCAGGTTGGTAAGCTGTAACAATGAGCCCTGTACCACTGGTATCGTGTCTGGTGACACTCCTTGATGTCACAACGTACCACTGGTATTGTAGTTCCAGAGTTATCATCTGTAGACATTCAGTCTTCATATAGTTCCACAGTTATCCTCTGTAGACCCTCAGTCTTCATGTAGCTCCACAGTTATCCTCTGTAGACCCTCAGTCTTCATGTAGTTCCACAGTTATCCTCTGTAGACCCTCAGTCTTCATGTAGTTTCACAGTTATCATCTGTAGACCCTCAGTCTTCATGTAGTTCCACAGTTATCCTCTGTAGCCCCTCATTCTTCATGTAGTTTCACAGTTATCCTCTGTATACCCTCAGTCTTCATGTAGTTCCACAGTTATCCTCTGTAGCCCCTCATTCTTCATGTAGTTCCATAGTTATCCTCTGTAGACCCTCAGTCTTCATGTAGTTCCACAGTTATCCTCTGTAGACCCTCAGTCTTCATGTAGTTCCACAGTTATCCTCTGTAGACCCTCAGTCTTCATGTAGTTCCACAGTTATCCTCTGTAGACCCTCAGTCTTTATGTAGTTCCACAGTTATCCTCTGTAGACCCACAGTCTTCATGTAGTTCCACAGTTATCCTCTGTAGACCCTCAGTCTTCATGTAGTTCCACAGTTATCCTCTGTAGACCCTCAGTCTTCATGTAGTTCCACAGCTATCTCCTGTAGACCCTCAGTCTTCATGTAGTTCCACAGTTATCCTCTGTAGACCCTCAGCTTTAGACCAACACAAGGCAGGAGTGCAGTTGTTTGTTAAAAGACCTTGTTTTCGTAGACCAGTCTAACTCATCAGTCGAGAAGGCAGGTCTATTGGGCTCCATGCCTATGAGACTCCTGACCTCAGACAACAAAGGAAGACTTCGAGCCTCTACCCTGGAGGAGGCCATGAAGCAAGATATAGAGGCTGGCCTCATCCCCTGCTACGTGAGTTTAATGATCCCTCAATCCCACTTCTGACACCAGACTGTACCAGGTATAACAAGTGCTCTATACTTCTCACTATGCAAGTTTCACACTTTTATAAAATATATAAAAGCAGGTTATTTTTGGCGGCAAGTCTCCTATAGCTTATGTAATATAAATATAATATAATATAATTATTATCACTTCCAATTCGACTCCAATCAAGAGCCTAAATTAATAATAAATGGGAATGATGAGGATAGTTTAACACAAGATTGTTTGGCCTTTGATGATAAAAATGTTTGTTGTCCAGTGAGGATGTTGGTTGTTGATGTGTAAGTGTTTGTTGTTGATGATGAGGATGTTGGCTGTTGATAGTGTTTGTTGTTGGTGGGGAAGATGTTGGCTGTTGATGGTTATAGTGTTTGTTGTTGATGATGGGGATGTTGGCTGTTGATAATGTTTGTTGTTGGTGGGGAAGATGTTGGCTGTTGATGGTGATAGTGTTTGTTGTTGATGATGAGGATGTTTGTTGTTGATAGTGTTTGTTGTTGATGATGAGGATGTTGGCTGTTGATAGTGTTTGTTGTTGGTGGGGAAGATGTTGGCTGTTGATGGTGATAGTGTTTGTTGTTGGTGGGAAGATGTTGGCTGTTGATGGTAAGGATGTTTGTTGTTGATGATGAGGATGTTGGTTGTTGATAGTGTTTGTTGTTGATGATGAGGATGTTGGTTGTTGATAGTGTTTGTTGTTGGTGGGGAAGATGTTGGCTGTTGATGGTGATAGTGTTTGTTGTTGATGATGAGGATGTTTGTTGTTGAGGTTGTGGCCACACTGGGGACCACGGGGACATGCTCTTTCGACCCTCTGGAGGAACTGGGACCATCTGCAACAAGCAACGCGTGTGGTTGCACGTGGACGCGGCGTACGCAGGTAACACCTCAGTTTCAGGTACAAGGGGCTGAGCCCCAAGGAGGACACTGTGTCAGGTAGAGCCGAAAAAAGTGTGGTCTCCATGACAGTGGTGAATCGTGAAATGTTTTTAGGGTGCACAGTGCATTTTACAACCTAAAGCCCATCTATTATATTTTTTAAATAAATAAAAGGAATTCGGACAAAATTTTTATAAATTTATATTTAAAAAAATAAATTATTTTGATGCAGGGATTCGCTTTGGTTTAATTTTCAAGAATATCACAGGGATGTGAAGCTAATTTGGACGTAAGACGGATCAATGTACGCATCCGTACAGTTTGATATTCCCTCACGGAGAAGGGCATGGTCGTGTCTCAAGGAAGAGCCTCTTGTCTGTCTGTCTGTCTGTCTGTGATGGTCCTTGATGCTGTGTGTATACCTCCCACAGGCACCGCCTTCATCTGCCCCGAGTACCGCTACCTGATGGCCGGCGTTGATAAAGCGGACTCCTTCAACTTCAACCCTCACAAGTGGATGCTGGTCAACTCCGACTGTTCCGCCATGTGGTGAGTCTTACTACCCACTCATTGGCTGCATGTATTGAACTAGGTCCACTAGTACAAGGGAAGGAGGGAGAAAAAAAAGGGGGGGTGGATAACGTAAAGACATCCACCAGAAGAGAGTGTAATGACTTACAAGTAATATCAAATGGGACAAACACTCACCAACCAAGCGGCCCGCTCTCGGAAGACCTACGCACGACTGACACCACTAACACCGACCTCCGCTCTCTAGAGTAATACCCGTTCAACTGAGCGGCGCGCCTGAATCAGCTGACCGCAAGAGTCGAACACGTGTCCAGCCAGCCAGAAAGAAGAGTTCCGTGTCTGGCCGCGTGTAGCGTCTGGGCGCTTCGACTTTGCACTCGAACCTCCTGGATCCTTCGATTGCTATGTTCTCCAACCTTCCATTTCCTTCGGTCCTTCCCCCCCTCTGAGAACTGTCTGTTGTATATATAACGGCTACGCCGGTAATGTAAATTTACTTACTACACCACGATCTTATGGATAAGAGGTGAGAACGGCGACTAGGTCTCTGGGATTGTTGTTATTCAAGTCATAAATTATGTTTCGGCGTCATGGGGGGGATTGTATTCAAAATTACCCTTTTGGACTTTAAATACTTTAAACTTATTATTAATTTGAAATTGCTATGCCATGCGCTTCCCGCGGCATGTAAAAAGGTCGTCACCCTTCGTCACCCATCTAAGCTGGGATTCAAACTCAAACTTTATTGTTAGTTACAATTGTAAATACTTGTTTATTATTAAAGCGCACTGAGTGTGTCAGCGCGCCCCGGGTTCGAGACCCGTCTTATAAGCTTCTTTTTCTTCTATTTAATGACAACTGTTTCAATCAAATTAATTGCTAAAGTAGTATGATGAAGCAAGACTTAGCTTACTCTTGCATTAGAGGGTTGTTGTATTGATGTGACGCCGAGCTAATTATGAACGTTTCAAATATTAAACTGTACACTATACTTGGTTGTCGTCACGTAGGATTATGCAGTTAGGCCTTATGCCCTGTTTTGGAAATCAGTATACTAAGGGCCGGTTGCACAAACATCATATTTATTCGTCAATCAGCTTAATCATAGATCAAGAAAAATTTGGGTTGCAACAAAGTTAACTAGAGATCAAAAACTTCGATCACCTAACCACAGATTTGACCAGAGAATCAAATAAAACTAACATGGCAACCTTGTAAAAAGTTATATTTTCGAACAGCTGACTGTTATAACATAGCCTAAAAGTATACGCCAGATTGGCTTTGTGAATATCTTTATTTTCTTTATTTGTTTAATTAATACATGTAAATTTGTTTGAAATTATTAATAGAGTTTGTATTAATGTATTACTATAGTTAGGTTATAAAATGAGCTTTTAAAGTATTTATATTATTTCAAAATAACATAATGAGTGAAAAGAAATCCTGAAGTCCCAACTTTAATTTATATAAAACTCAGCTCAAATTCTCTATCGCTATATTTAAAGAAAAGTTCATATCTTTCTCGTAGTTGTCTTGGAACTTAACATTTTCTATAACCTCGTTATATAAATTAAAAACTTCTTCATCTGAAAACTCTATACTTCACATTTATGAATCAAACTCACATTAAAAATAAGTTGAATTATATATAAATATACTTATTATATATTACTTAATAATTAAAGATTATAAAGTACAAGTTATATTTATCAAGAACATAACAGTTACAGGTTATGTTAACCATCAACACGCTGATCGGGGAATCAAACAGTTGATGGAAGAAAATTGGCTGGTTAACTTGACCAGAGATTTGATCGACAATCACGTCCTAATCGTTAATGGTGCAACTGAAAATGAGGTTTGAGACACTGATTGGAGATCAACATACATCTGATCTCTGATCAAGCCACTGATTGTTGTTTGTGCAACCGGCCCTAAGTATTAAGTTTAGGAACCAAGGGGCTAATGTCCATAAAGTTAGTTCGATGCCAGAGATCCTAGATTTTGTATAATGTTATTTGAATATTGAGCCCAACACGTTTAATGTTGTTTTTTGTAACCATTCTGATGTTGATTTGAGAGTAATTGTCTTGATGAATAATAGAAAGGTGCGTTCACGCACGATGTGTGTATTCTCAAATATAGTGATATTGTTTTCAATAGGTAATAAAATTCATTTTGTCCAATCAGGTGATTAATTTGCCTGATTTTCAGCCTTCCTCACCCTATAGATATTAATAGATATAAAAGGGGGGGTAGCAAGAGGCTAGAAAAACAATTGGAGGTTGAGACACCCACAGCTCACCCAGTCAGTCACCAATCGGAGGCGAGCACTACAATGCACACACAGACACATTACATGACCAAGAAGTCGACCTAGGGGGTCTTGAGGTAAAGTACTCGCCTCAGGACCCAACGTTCGTGGGTTTCAAACCCAGCCGGGGTCAATGGATTATTCTTGAGCGATAAAAATCCGCATAGACAATTTCCTTCGAAAGGGAAATAAAGCCGCCGGTCTCATGTGATTGTGGCATTAGGAGATCTCTGGGAAAGTTATGTGAAAATACCTTTACCGGCAAAATTGGTAGACTCTTTAGCTCTCGCTCATGGAAATACTCGTGTGCTGATATAATTAGTCAGTTCAGAAAGTGCACGTTAAATAGCTCAAATAAATGATTTAAAAAATACTAAGAACCTTCTGGATGACATTTTTATCCAATCAACATCCTACTTTTCTATCAAATAACCTTCTAATAGGCCTTTATTCCTACCACAATCCTGTTGTATAGTAGAATCCTGGTTGTAAAAAAGGTTCTCAGAAGGTTATTTGTAACAAGATGGCTATAGCCAAGCTGACGAGAAAACTGTATTCTACAGATCTGGTTGTTGTTTTCAGGGTGAAGGATGCCAGCTACCTTGTGGAGGCATTAACGTGGAACGTATTTACCTGAAACACAACCAGCAAGGACTAGCACCCGACTACAGGGTGAGTGCCTCATAGTCCTGAACAGACCTTCGTCACTAGAGGACATTGGTAAAACAAGATGACTTGACCGGTCAAGACAAGTATTTCTCTGAGATACCCGGTTGGAGATACCCAAGATAACTTTCTTTAATGTGCGAATCACACGGTTTGTAACTAAATCAGCGAAAGTTACGTTTTGTGATTTTTGTGCAACTATACTTCTCAAAAACCTCTTTTAAGGAGACCTCAAACACTTCCTTACAAGCGTCCGTGCAATCACCGACTAACTTTATCTGTATTTAGCTATTTTTGCAGTTTCCTTATTAAACTTGATAAACTTTTATAGTAATTCTCAAATGCTTTTATTTAAAAATATCAGTTTGTTATGACTCGATAAATTGCTGTCAAAATTAATTGTCAATATATTTTTTTTAATCTGACAATTTTAGGTGCACCCTAGGTATATAAGCATTCATGTATATATATTTTTAATTTGATGTAAATCAGTTGAGTAGAACTTCCGGAATCACATCGAAAATAATCACTTCGCCTTTTAAATACACAGGGTGTTTCCGGATCAAACGGCCAAACTTTGGGAAGTGATAGGGGATAAAAAAACTATCTAAAATGTCTTTTAGCTCCTTTATCTTTCTATTCGAACAAATAGCAAGAAACTAAATTCAAACACGTTTTTTCTGCATGAAATGTGAAATAACACTAAAAAATTATGTTTATCAAAAAATACTTGTTCTAAAAGTTGTGCAACATTAAATTATCACTAAGATAACCCTTCATTTGTCCCGATATTTTGCTTAGTTTAGAAGGAATCCGTTATTAAACATACAATGATGTAAAGTCATCGAAAAACCACGCTATTATTTATCTAAAAAAAAGTTGTTTAAAGTCGTGCAATGCTAGTCTCCAGCTGGAGACAACATTTTTAACAACATAAATAATTAAATATTTTATTTTAGACTTATATTTTGAATTTGTTTAGTTTTTTTTGCAATTGCTCGAAAAGAAAGCGAAAATGGATCTTCTTCAGAGGACATTTGAGTTAGTTTTTTGATCCCCATCACTTCCAAAGTTTGACTGTTTAATCCGGGAACACCCCCTTGTACTTCTCAATCGGCGACCGTTAGTCGACTTCTTAATCCCCTGTTTCGTAGGACCAGTGGTGGAGCGTGCCATGATATTTCTTTTTGCTGGGTCCAGATCAAAGATTACCGGTGATTATTTTTTCTCACCACGTGTTAACATATTAAATTAAATTATTTATGTATTACTAATTTTTAAATTCACTAGAACTACAAAACCACCAATTCTTGATATTCATTGAGGCCTCTTAATGCCAGGGGTACCACAGTATTTTAAGCATTCTATAAATCTGTCTAATATATGCTTATTTTTTGACACCTGTTGATTGTGTTTATGGATTGAAATTTTGACCGTGGAATCACTCTTTGATGCAATATTTACTGTTCCAAATGATTTAAGCTTAAATGCATTTTCCAAATTAATTGCACACTCCTCGTGTTTTTTAAATTATTTTTCTTAAATGTTTAAGATCAATTCAACCTCCCGTTGACCCACAGCCCCTAACTACCAAATAATAAACAATAAAACCAAAATAAGCTCTGTTTTTCTTCTCTCACAGTTAATCACAATTGTTTACCAAACCAATCATGAGAAAAAGTTCTTTTTTTCTTGCCATTCACCTGCATAAATGTAATGCCACAAGGCTGATGTGCTCCTAACCGTTTAATTTTAAGTTTTTCTTGCAGTTTTAGTGAAGAAAACGGAGTTTTTGATAAATAATCTAATTTAGTTATTTTAAAAAATCACTTTCACTCGTCACCTTACTTCTTTGGCCTTAACGTATACTACAACACAGACACATAAACAAAAAAACAAAATATAAACCACCTTTATCTTATAGCGAGACCGCTTGGACTGGCTGGCCCCATTTAATAATGTAAAGCTCGCAAGGGTAGGGGGCATTGACCTTAAGAGATCTCACACTGGGCGTGGCTCATCAGAGAGGGCCTGTCACAGCTGGCCTGCGTCAGCTTCTATATTCGGTCACTCGAGTGTTGATACAGTAATCACATGACGATTGGTGTGAGGAATCAATAATCATGAATGGAACACCGTATAACAAATCCAATAATTCATTGCGTGTGGAGAATGATGCTCCACTTTATATTCACGTGTTTTCCATATTTTATAGGTTAAAAAAAATTAAGAAAAACATATTTTTTTATATTAAAAAAGTTGTAAAAATATTGGTGGGGCCAGGCCCCTGTAGTCCCTGTTTAAGAAACACACATTATTAAAGTGTGAGGGTTTATTATCTAATATCTGGCAAAATGTAAGTTCTTCTGAGAAAAATAAGTGTTGCCTTCAAAAGATCATCTTGATATTGTCAGTCGTTGTGAGAGTTCCTTGGTAGTCGAGACAGCAAGCTTCAGCCGACCAGAGTATCCACAGGATCATGCTAGTATTACATTGGAACTTGATCCTAATAGCTGAATAATGTCCTAGTGAAAGCTCTTTTACTGGGATGACCCATATCTTGATATCGAAACATAAGAATAATGTTTTAAGGGAAGGCCCTCTACTGTGCTTACCTTGACCGTGATAGAAGAACATTAGAATAGTGTTATAGTGAAAGACCCAAGTAGGCTGTTACCAGTCTGTTACTATACTGATAGTAGATTGCTAGTAGGCTGTTAGTATACTGTAAGTAGGCTGTTAACAGGCCCACTACTGACTATGTCCTGATATCTCCAGCACTGGCAGATCCCTCTGGGCAGGAGGTTCCGTGCCCTCAAGTTGTGGTTCGTGCTCAGACTGTACGGAGTGGAGGGTCTGCAGAAACACATCCGGAGCCAGGTGTCTCTGGCGTATATGTTCGCAGACCTCGTGGCTTCAGACCCCGCCTTCGAGCTGGTCACGGAGGTCAGCATGGGCCTCGTCTGCTTCAGACTCAAGGTTAGTTTTCAAGCCTGTTCTGTCCGGAGCAGTGATAGCGTGGACCCTGTTGGATTTCAGAACGGAGGTCACGTGGTTTTATCATTACAAAAAATGCTAGTTTTTATCCAACGGTCCTAAAGCTACTATGGTGAGCTATTACAATCCAATGGGCATTTTAGGAAATAAACAACTTTTTTACTGTCAATATAGATAACATTTTACTATATTATTAGTATTACATTATAGTTATTGATAGTATAATTATATATATCAAAAGTTACAGCCTCAGATCAGAAGAGTTGACGTATGAATACCTGAAAGTAGCTCTAGTAACTTTTATAGCTATCAGATAAGGTTCTTCTTATAAAAATTGGATTGTAGGTATCTCCTGGTAATTAGAATCGAGTGTTATCCATAATAGATCTCTCCGTCACTTGCCTATGTCATCAGTCCCTCCGTCACTTGCCTCTGTCATCAGTCCCTCCGTCACCTGTCATCAGTCCCTCCGTCACTTGCCTCTGTCATCAGTCCCTCCGTCACTTGCCTCTGTCATCAATCTTTCCATCACTTGCCTCTGTCATCAGTCCCTCCGTCACTTGCCTCTGTCATCAGTCCCTCCGTCACTTGCCTCTGTCATCAGTCCCTCCGTCACTTGCCTCTGTCATCAATCTTTCCATCACTTGCCTGTGTCATCAGTCCCTAAGTTACTTGCCTCTGTCATCAGTCCCTCCATCACTTGCCCCTGTCATCAGTCCCTCCGTAACTTGCCTCTGTCATCAGTCCCTCCGTCACTTGCCTCTGTTATCAGTCCTTCCGTCACTTGCCTCGGTCATAAGTCCCTCCGTCACTTGCCTCTGTCGTCAGTCCCTCCATCACTTGCCCCTGTCATCAGTCCCTCCGTCACTTGCCTCTGTCATCAGTCCCTCCGTCACTTGCCTCTGTCATCAGTCCCTCCGTCACTTGCCTCTGTCATCAGTCCCTCCGTCACTTGCCTCTGTCATCAATCTTTCCATCACTTGCCTCTGTCATCAGTCCCTCCGTCACTTGACTCTGTCATTAGTCCCTCCGTCTGTCACCTCCGCTCTGTGTTGCTGCAGGGTGAGGACGCCGTCAGCAAGCGACTCCTAGAGCGACTCACTGCTCGTGGGAAGGTCTACATGATCCCTGCCACAGTCCGAGAGCTGTTCGTCCTCAGGTTCGTGGTGTGCAGTCGTCTGACCGAGTCCAGGGACGTCAGGTTCGCGTGGGATGAGTGAAGACAGTGGCGGAGAGGTGCTGGGGGAAACCACCCCAACATCCCTTACAACCTGCCGCGTATCCACCACTGACATACTGGACTGTGCTCCTATCATCTCTTACAAGGTGCCTCAGTCCAACACTGGCGCCGTCAAACTGCTGGAACGAGGAGGAGCCTGCTTTCAGGACGAGGTTAACGACAACAACTGTCAGCTCTAGTGACAAGGAAACATAACTGTCAGCTCCAGTAACAAGGGAACATAACTGTCAGCTCTAGTTATACAAGGAGACATAACTGTCATATTCTTAGTAACAAGGGAACATAACTGTCAGCTCTAGTAACAAGGGAACATAACTGTCAGCTCTAGTAACAAGGGAACATAACTGTCAACTCTAGTAGGTAACATAAGGGAAGAACATAACTGTCATATCTAGTAACAAGGGAACATAACTGTCAGCTCTAGTAACTAGAGAACATGCCAGATCTGTGATTTATCTCACTAATCTCGTTTCTTTACCACATATTTGTAAATTTTGAAACATATTTTGGTAGCCCCTGTGAAACCAAGACTGGTTTTTATAGAAATGGACTATTTTTGTTTTAGCTTTACGAATAAAAAATGTAAAATACAAGTGACCAAATACACTTTCTACTATCGCCCTGAAAACATGTTTTGTTGATAAATGTGACCATTTGAGCAGACGAATATCTGCAGTCAGTGTATCCTTAAGACATTAAGAAGTAACGTCATACGCCCACAACAATGAGCTGTTCCTTGCTCTGTAGACACATCAAGAGAAGTTCCTGCTACTGATTAAAAGTCTTCCTTCAACAAGGGAGTAAAGAATGACCTTGAGCACTAGATAGTTTCTGTATAGCTCACTGCTCTATTCCAGAGGTCCTGAGTTTATTTCATTGCTTACATTCATCATCCAATGACATATTTTAAATTTATAAACAAAGATGATTTATAATGACCTCTCCCTGCATAACAATAGGTAGCTGATCTTTGAAATGCTCAGTGAATTACTGATACGTGTAGAGTGTATTAAGTGCATCTTAGAAATCATGATCAATTAAAACTAAGTCACACACTCGAGTAAAAATATATTCATTTATTTGATTTGGTTTATCATTAAGAAATTATTGTATTTAGTTTAAAAAAAAATCTAGTAGATTAGGCTGGGATCGTGCTTTCAACCTTGATTATGTTAGTCTGTTAAGACAACAGCGCTGAAGTAGCGGAGTATGAAGTTAACATACTAGTATCACCGAATACCTGCAGAGTGCAGAGTGCTCATTCCACTTTGGCAAAAATATTCATAATATAGACAATATATTCATAATAATCTGCCAGAGAAATGGCTCATATTATATTTTATGTGATTCGCATTATTTTCAGAACGCAACAATTTATGCTTGTGTATTAATTTTAGTTTCAAGAACTACATAACAAAGCCGGTGAACCTCTTTGATTAGTAAGTGCCCAATTTTGAATATTTTTCAAAGACACTCTTTCGCGTGCCTATTGTTATAGTATTAAAAATCTTATTACAACTATGTAAAACCAAACAATCTTATCTTACTATCCATCACTATCGCGAGGAAAATATTTATTTGAACTTTGAATGATTTGGTTTGATGTTAAAAATATCATTCATATTTAGATTTTAAAAAAAAAAACTTTGGTAGTATGAATGTGCATGGACGAGCTTTTCAATCACTTGATTATGTTATCAGATTAGAACACAGCGCTACAACGTAGCGATTAAAGAATATGACAATACTAGTTCCGAATACTGCTTGATGCATGTAGGTCATTCCACTTGAGCAAATATTCATAATATATGACAATAGATTCATAAATAATCTGCCAAGGAAAATGGCTATATCTCAGTTTTATGTGTTCGCATTATTCGTACAGAACGCAGAACAATTTATACTGTGTATTTCATTTTAGTTCAAAACTACATAATATAAGTGTTGAATCTTTGATAGTAAGTGAATTTTGAATATTTGTCGAAGAAGCCTTTTCATTCAAGGGTATACAATTCAGTTTTACAGGTAATACTGTACAAATACGAATAAATCTCTAAAATATTTAAATATGTAGTTACCATCCATGTTGTTTACAGTCTGCAAGACTACACTTATATTTAAAGTTGGCTACTAGCTTGTATATTGGTTTCAGAAACCATATTATATTGAAGTTATATAAATATAATGAATGAGGTATCTTGGAACGTGATACATTTGTTTGAATTACATACTTTGTGTAGTTGCCATACGTTCAAACGATCACTTAGGTTATAGGCTTGTAGAAAGTATTATTATATTATCTTTTTTTTTAAATTGACTCATATCTTGTATATTGCTTTCAGAAACCAATATAATAATAAATTGAAACAATTAGCTAAAAACTGTATTACATTTGTTTGAATGACTTATTTGTGTAGAATTCTTACTTTCAAACGATAATTTAAGGTTATAGGCTTGTAAAGTGCGGTATCTACTAAACACTAATTTTAGTAGGAATCTAAATTGTAAATTCGTACCAGAATATTATCATATATTAGTATTTTGATAATAAAAAGCAATTTAGAATGGAAGTAGAAATTCCCTCCTGGAAGATCTTTTACCCTACCTAAACACTACTTTAGGGTAGGATTCTGGTACGAGATAAAGCATTCCAAACGAGCTTACTTCAAAAATCATCGTATTAGCCTACATCAACTTATTTAAAGGAAAAACTCACCAGTTTCGAACTTTGTTATGTTCTTCAAAGCTTTTACTAACACATTTATTTCATTTAATTAATCACACATTCTTGTATCTCATATATTCAATCAAATTAATGAACGATGTCAAAATGCCACATTGCCTTGTATGGGTGTAAGAGAGAAAAATACCTGAAAGTTTCCTTCCTTCTTACACAATGGTATGCAGACGACAGCTCGAATATTCAGCCACAGATGTCCATCCAATTATACCATAGAGCTCAATGTTATTATTATTATTATTAGCACCGCGTCTTACTACCGTTCGGGTTATACCACTACCAATGTGCAATGGTAGGTGATTGTGAGATGAATGAGACCTACAGTTTAACGTGGAATCCGAACCACGGTGGAGCCTGGCATTCCTCACATTCACAAGTTGTGATTATACACATCTGTCAGAGGTGAAGAAGGTTTGGCATTCAGATAAATCTGTGCCGGAACGAGGATTGAACCCGGACCCCAGCACAGAGTCTGACACTTACCCTAACCACCAGGTTACCTAGAGCTCAATGGCAGCAGCACGTTTCAAAATAAATAATAAATAAATGCATCAAACTATTGCCTGATATTATACCAAAATAACGTCTCTACATTTTTACACTTCGTCCTTTTATGTAATTTATAAATAGCGACTTCCTTCTAGTTGGTATTTAGTATCAGCAAGTCATCACGTGATCATATTTTGGTCGAGCTATCGTCAAGATCTGGCATAAGATTGATTTATTTGTTTACTAGTAGATTAATGTAAGGGGTTCTCAAACAATATAGTTTGTGTGTTTAATTTGTGTAAATTCTTTAAATATAATCATAGTGTATATAAATATCGTTATTTTCAGTGTATGTGTATTTAATTATGTATCCTCTATTTCATTCCTACTTAATTAATAAACACGATGTATTTGTTGTTTTTCAATAAAACCTGTTCATTATGTTTAATTTTGGTTTTATTAATTAAAATACGATATTTGTTCTACAAGAAATAATGTTACGTTTGTGACACAGTAATAGTTCAATATATTTTCATTAATAATCTGCTATTTTATAAAACTGTTTGCGTTAGTGAAACTTATGAAGGTTTGAAAAGCATACTTACATTTTTAAATATAATGATATTTTCAATAAAATAAAACCCCGTTAAGTTGAATATTCTCCGTGTGAACACAGTGAGGAAAAAAATACGAAGATTTCCTAGCTGAAACCTTTCTATTACCTCGTTAAATACACCAAGAAGGAATCTAAATACACCATTAAAGAATTGATAATCACATAAAACAAGTTTCTCTTACTTTTTTTACTTGCTTTCCTATATTTTTGCTTGATTTGAAAAAACTTATAAAAGTGAGTATAATTCTGAAACATTTTAAATATATTTTAAAATGTTCTTTGTTTTTGATTAAAAATAAATATATTTAAATAAATTTCTGCTTTTTAATACTATCCCAATACTGTTTCAATATTGCGACTAGACGTGTAGGCTATCGATCCGGTAATTATGAACTTGAGTACACTCTAGTGGCTAAACATATAACTATATTTAGTGTGTTCCTGGGCTTAGACAGCTCTTGTAGCGCTTGTTAAAACACCTTCAAGTTTCATAAGCGTATCGCTAGATGTCACTACTAGTTAAAATCTGAGTGTGAGCATAAGGAGAATAAAAAAAGGGTAAAGAATGACAGGCCGCTCGAAACATGAAATATAATTATCTAGATATATTTTATTTTTAAATTTGACTTTCAAAGTGTTATGAAAAAAACACTAAGAATAATTCCCGCCCATGGTTAGAAACAAAATGATATCTAGATAGTATTTTTTTTAATAGAAAACTATCCAGGTAAAAAAAATTAAATTTTCATAGAACAGCGAAGCTAGTATCCTTTCACGTAATCATACGTCAAGTAATATAATCTGCAGTGGTCAACCATTGAATCCTTTCCATCAAATTTGGACTTTTTAAGTTTTGGTTTCTTAAATTTTAAGAAACTTATAAATCATAAATATAAAGTCAAGTACCGGTACTGAACAACAAAGTAAAATATAATAGTTAGAACAAAAATTAATTTGAAAATACATATTTAAAATGCAATTTCTAAGGAAAGACCAATTCTTAATCAAAGTCCAAATCATTATTGAAAACGAAAAGATAAACAAATATCAAGTGAATACAAATAAACTTGACGATATTAAAAAACAAGTAAACTGTTTTTTTAAGAAAAAATTTGTATTTGTATAAGCTGTTTTTGTCTTCTAGATTTTGAAAACTTCGCCTTCTTTATTAGCTTAGTAATTAAACTCCACCCTTTCTCTCAAATTAGGTATTGTAGTTAATACTAATTCTTTGTAGATATATTTTACACATTCTAGTTGCGCAATTACATAGAATTTAAATTGTGACGTCATTTAAGTCAAAAATATCATACTTTGGATTAATTGAAGAATTTAAAAAAAAACCTAAAAAAGCGGGCTCGTCCGGGATTTGAACCCGGGACCTCTCGCACCCTAAGCGAGAATCATACCCCTAGACCAACGAGCCAATATAGTAATAAGGTCTTATAAACTATATTTATATATTTATTTTTAAATTTTATTGATAAATAAAATAAAATATTGAATTTATTGTAAAAGTGACAAAATATTAAAGTGTTCATTCCCCCACCATTTACTTGGATGGAAACTTTTTTCATTTATATTATCAGATATTGTCGAATGAAGAAAGAAATTTTTGTCAGATATTTCAGTTTTATACTCTTATATTGTTTGATTTCAACATTTTCCGTGTATGCGCCGCATTGATGAAAAACTCTTACATACTCTTTGGTTGTCATCAGGGGTGTACTGGCAGGGTCCAAGAAGCCCGGGGCTACACATGACGGCTGTGAAGCTGTGTTTCAGTATAAGCTCAAGTGGTGAGGTGAAGTATTTATAATTTTATTAGTAGTACCGGTAACTAGTATAATCTTGATAACATTTCTCCTCCATTATCTATGATTACGCACCCATTCTCCACTTAAGATATCAACTTTTACTTTCTACTGACATGAGCAGAATTGCTTCTAAATAAACTGTTGGATAATATCTAGGAGTATGTTGTTGATAAACAGTATTTAAATTTGTAGAATTATTCTCCAACTGTTACTTGTCTAGATTACAAAGATAGTAACAGCAAGTATTCAATAAACAAATGTTTATACGTTTGTATCAATAGATTGTTTATAAACAACAACAAGAAACAAGAAACAGCAAACGTGGCAGTTTTACATTTAATGTCATCATATCTTCACAAATGATGCCCACCCCTGTCTACAAGGATATCTCCCAGTTCACCCCTGTCTACAAGGATATCTCTCAGTCCACCCCTATCTACAAGGATATCTCCCAGTCCACCCCTGTCTACAAGGATATCTCCCAGTCCACCATGTCTACAAGGATATCTCCCAGTCCACCCTGTCTACAAGGATATCTCCCAGTCCACGCTTGTCTACAAGGATATCTCCCATTCCACTCCTGTCTACAAGGATATCTTTCAGTCCACCCCTGTCTACAAGGATATCTCCCAGTCCACCCCTGTCTACAAGGATATCTCCCAGTCCACCCCTGTCTACAAGGATATCTCCCAGTCCACCATGTCTACAAGGATATCTCCCATCCAGTCTACACCATTGTCTACAAGGATATCTCCCATTCCACTCCTGTCTACAAGGATATCTCTCAGTCCACCCCTGTCTACAAGGATATCTCCACAGTCCACCCTGTCTACAAGGATATCTTCATCCACCCTTCTACAAGTATCTCCATTCCACCTATCTAAAGGATACTCCAGTCCACCTGTTAAGATATCTCCCAGTCCACCCTTATCTACAAGGATATCTCTTAGTCCACCCCTATCTACAAGGATATCTCTCAGTCCACACCTATCTACAAGGATATCTCTCAGTCCACCCCTATCTAAAAGGATATCTAGTCCCCCTGTCTACAGATATCTCCAGTCCACCCCTGTCTACAAGGATATCTCTCAGTCCACCCCTTATCTACAAGGATATCTCTCAGTCCACCCTATCTACAAGGATATCTCTCAGTCCACCCCTATCTACAAGGATATCTCCCAGTCCACCCCTATCTACAAGGATATCTCTCAGTCCACCCCTATCTAAAAGGATATCTCCAGTCCACCCCTATCTACAAGGATATCTCCCAGTCCACCCCTGTCTACAAGGATATCTCCCAGTCCACCCCTATCTACAAGGATATCTCCTAGTCCACCCAGTCTTACCTCGACTCATTACATGATGATCCTATCTTATAAGCCAAGAAGCCATATTAGTAACAAACAAGGTAAGCTTGTTATCTCTGTTATTAACTTGCCCTAAAATTGATGAGCACGTGATCGGAAGGTGGAATAAAACTTCAAACCTTTGGTATCCGAACCACCCTTGGCGTGACGACAGTAGAATGTTCTAATGGTTATCGTGACTATCCCTTCTCTTTTATTGTTTTATTTTCCTTCGCTCGTGTCAGACAATTTGTTTTTATTATCTGTTAAAATGGACATTTTGAATTAACACGCTATTGAGATCCTGATAACAAGAATAACAGGTGTTGTGTATCTGTGTGGGCATTATTATCTCAGATATTATAAAGAATGTTCCTTCACCGAGCCCTGGTTCCCTTCCCACTGATCTATTCTTACGTAACTTTCACACAGCCATTAAACCCGCTCTATTAAACCTGTGACTTCGTAACTATTGCCCCAACGGCGACATTTTCCCCTCTGGCCAAGCCAACAAGGTCAACAGCGCCTTTCGACACTCTTGTTTTCCATCACACTATAGTAAGGACACCCTAGCTTCGCTCCTGTGACGTCACTGCCTCAAAACATAGGCTTGACGGACCTATCTCGTTTAACGCTAATATTAAGGACCTAACCAAACTCTTGAGTACACACATTATTTTATTATTTACAGAAATACAAAATAAACTTTGTTCTACAAGATAAAGAAGGTGACTTGTCTAAGAAGAAATAAACAAAACGTAAAATTAGTATAATTTGTGATATGACTGCCATCTTGCTGAACCTACAAGAACTTGGATGTATTCATATAAAACCTGTTTTATGGTTTCTTTGACGTGTTGAATTGAATTGAAGGATCCAATACAGCTTGTTCAAGTGGTAAGCTGGATAGACGGACTGTGATCAACGCCTCACTGCGCATGCCTGTCCCAACATTCGAGCTAGACTGGCCTTGCAGTCGTAACGTGTCGCGACCTTGTTCTGTGCTCCATGGAACTATGACGAGAAACTACTTTCTGGGAGAATGTTAAACCCCGCATTGCTCAACACAAGCTTAGTAAACAATCGTTAGCCAACTTATTTTATTCAACTACTCCTTCACGCTAGTCAAATCGCAATTTCTCTCGTCTAGATTCTAATGAAATCTAGTTTGTTCGAACTTTACAATTTTACAGAATTTAATATAACAATATATTACATGTATTCATTTATAAAACGTAAATGTTTTAAAATAAAAAGACCTACTGTGTTTACTATTATGTATTGTACTAATTGAAAATTATTCGGATAACACTGAAAGCTATCGCGTTTTTACAGAATTAAAAGGTTTTTCATTTTGGTATAAATTTTTACCATAAACAAGATCTAACAACAAACCTTATCAAAACATTTAAATTTGCTTAGTTTTTTTTCTACATTTTGAATTTAAGAAAAATAAAATACAATTTAATCGAATTGATACTCTTCTTTCTTCAAATTAGTGTAGACTTACATAAAACGAACTACATCATATTTTAAATCATAATTTTAATTCATTGAAAAATATTTTAGCATTTATTAATGAATATAAAATTGTACAGCTCAAAATGTATTTTAGGTCTTGGTCGCTCGTAAAAAAAAGTAATTGTTGCATTGACTAAATACAATAAATCAGTTTATCTATTTAATTCAAATGTTCTATTAATTTTAGACACCCCCAATTGAAAATAAACAACGTTATTACAAACTAAATTTCCTCTGACCTATCTTTTTATTTTTCTATTGCTATTAAAATAAATAAATAAATTTAACAAAGAGAAAGGCACACTATTCCAAAATTAAATTATTAGCAACATGATTCTTGTCTGACAGTTATAAAATTTACTAAACCTAGCTGTATGTATTCATACAGTAAGCAGTATCATTTTAAATATAGAATCATTACGAATAAAATAGGTTTGTATTATCTGAAAGGTCTTTTTTTAATCACTAATTATTGTTGGGAGAGGTAAAGCAATGATTGTACACTTATTGTAGACATATGACTTGATTGTTTATTTTGGTCCTCGGTTTATTCACAGTTACAAAAAACAAACAAATAATTTAAAAAACAACTAAATAACCAAGCACATTTAGGTGTGCTAATTTTACATAACTTTCGTCACATTATAATACAGAGTAATATTTTAAATTACAAACAAAAATATATAATAATAAATAATATATGAATATCTTAGAACCCAAATAGAAGTGCTAATATAAATAAAAACATATCTATACAAACAAAACAACAATAAATACAAGATGTATTGTTTGGTCCATTTGAACAGCAAAAGCTGGGTAGGCAACAATGTTGTTCGATTATACGAACATATTACTTGAATAGCATTATTTACATTTATATTACTAAACGACGACATTATTGTAACTTTTCGTCAACATTTTATAATCGTATACACATTTTCTTCTCTATCAAACATTGGTAAAATAAAAACAATTTACAAAATATATAATTTAGTGACCTCCCAACAATGTCAAGCGACAATAACACAGTTTAAAATTTTGAATACATTTTAAATTACCTCTTTACTAAGAATATATTATTTATTGTTATTGTTTCAAATGAAAACTTAAGTAGAACAGTAATTCAATTTATTTTTAAATGGTTGATCTAAAATAAACACAGTGCTGTACAAAGAAATAGGAACACTTATTTGAACACATGAAAAACACAGTCTCTTCAAAACTCGGTAGCAAAAAATATATTAGACTGCTACAAAATTATTATCTTATAGTGACTATCACCATCGTTTTTATAGAATATTTTGGCAACCAGGGTTTATGGTTAATTTTTTCACAACAAGCGTTATTATTGGTCCATATTAGAGAATCGTTGAAGTTTTTGGTGAGCGGGAAATTATTATTGTGCAGATATTACCTGCCCAAATCTTTTCTACTGTTCGAACCTCGCTTCATGGTTGAAGAACGTTTGCATTGTCGGAATATATTTCCCGCTCTAGAGAATAACTAATGTAAATCTGCTGTTCCCAACCTTTCTTTAGTTCAAGACCATTCGAAAAATTACCAAAATATTACGGACCATTCTTAAAATAATCTGATTAATTTTAAAACATACTTTTATTAGGGCCTTCAAACAAGAATACAGCTATCTATCTATTTATAATTTGAGTTACGTTAGTATATTATAATATAATTAATATATATTAATATATAATATAGTCCTACTTATATTAATTAAATAAATATATAAAATAGTTTTCATTTTAATTATGTATGTATATATATCAATGTTTTTAAATGAAATGTTATATATAAAAACCTCAAGATGAATTACAAAGTAGCATTTTGCAATAATTTTTTTTAATAAGAAAGGCTATAAATGGACACCTTTGGCCTCACGTGCAACAGGCTGGGAACGGCTGATATAAAGCAAACAAGATGGCCGCCGCGCTTGTGTCAGAATGTACAGCAGACCATCGAGGAGAAACATAAGTAAGCCCTGTTAGGATTCGACTCGGAGACCGAACATTGAAAGCTACTTTTATGTTGACACCGCGGTACTTTATGCCCTATTTGGCGAGTCCAAGGTGCTAGTGACCCTAAAGTACTCAGGGCTTGTCAAAATACGAAGGGAATAATTTCTAACGAGAGGTCATCTTGAACACTTAGGACATAAGATAAGAAACTAATACAATAAAAGTGATAACAGCGATAATAGCGAGTTTGAACTCTACATATCAAAAACAAGTTGTTTAGTTTCAGCACAAACTTAATACTGACATCACACCCCTAGTTTAATATTGATGTTTACATAAGCAAGCAGAGGAGTAGGGAAGTTTGTTGCGCTATTGTTGGCAAGTGTGGGGCACGTGAGATTTATGAGCTACTGCCATCACTAAACCACTATTTGGCTAGGAGGTACAGGGCCAATCAGAAACCAGGGAATCATAGACACAGTGTAAGGTAATTAGAGGGAGGGAGGAAGGGTTCAAGAAGTATTATTGGAGAAGAGAAAGAGGGAAGGATTAAAGATGTCCCCTTGGAGGAGGGTATAAAGGTATCCCCTTAGAGGAGGGTATAAAGGTATCCCCTTGGAGGAGGGTAAAGAGAACTGTAAGATCTATGATAAAGCTACACATCACAGGATAGCACGAGCAGTGCGTGTGACGTCAGAAGATAAGAAAGGGATCACCCTAATAAAGGAGCTGCTATTCAATAGCAGTCACTGACGATGATGATGATGATGAGAAAGTGTGACTTTATGAACCTACTATATAATGGAAGTGCAACGGAGGTCAGGAAAGAGCTGTGAGTAGCAGATCTGGATCAAGGGGTGCAGAGAACAGAGGGTGTCTCAAGAGGGCGGGCACCCCAGCGCAGCCCTGCCCCTCCCCCAGGCCGCGAGCAATCACTTCCCCGGCTCCCCCTCGCCCAGGACATCCTCGGCCAAGGTCCTGATCTCCCGCCACGCCAGCCGGATGTCTTCAGACTCTGTAAACCTGGAGCAAACTGCCAGACGCAGGAAGTACGTGTCCCGGACCTTGGACGGCACCAGGTGGATCGTGCCATGGCCGTTGATCTTCTTCAGCAGGGACTCGTTGCGCTCGTTCGAGCCCTGGAGCATGCGCACAAGGACACAGCTATCAGATTAATAGCGTCGACAGGACTACATCCCTCTAGGGACCGGGAGAGTTAATTTCAAGGGAGCTACGCAATAATCCGTCATAAATGAGCGAGAAAACAAGAGAGTGTAGCAACCAGTGTGAGCTGACGGGGCTTGAACTCTGTTCTCTCAAATCAGAGTATACCACGTGAGCACGGACAGATAACCCTCACGGTGACAAGATTATTAATTAATCAATGGAAAAGTATCACTGCCCCTAGAACATTAATGATCATATTCCTCATCATTGTCCTAAGAAGCAGCTGTCTGAGCTGATAATTCCTACAAAGTGTCCTGACCTTTAGGCGGAAGCAGACGAGTCCTAGGACGACCTCAGTGATGATTTCGAAGCGGTCGTCTTCCCCGACCAGGTCCTCGAACTCGTGCGCAAGCGCGATCTGGCCCCGGATGTGTTTCTGCAGACCCTCCACTCCGTACAGTCTGAGCACGAACCACAACTTGAGGGCGCGGAACCTCCTGCCCAGAGGGATCTGCCAGTGCTGGAGATATCAGGACATAGTCAGTAGTGGGCCTACTAACAGCCTACTTACAGTATACTAACAGCCTACTGACAGCCTACTAACAGTCTACTAGCAGTCTACTAACGGTCTGCTGACAGCCTACTTACAGTATACTAACAGCCTACTAGCATTCTACTAACAGTCTACTAACAGCCTACTTGGACCTTCCACTATAACACTATTCTGATGTTGCAAGATCCTGATTGAGTTACAAAACATGTCCTCAATGTATAACAAGCCACTGTAGGTCTAGCACAATATAATGGGTGCAGCAGTGATATTTTAAGCAGACTCTTGTCAATCCTCAACTCCACAGAAACACAGTACCAATGTAGAGAAGGAATCCTCTCAAATTCCCAGCACTTTCACAAGTATAGTGATGACCATCGCCAGATGTTAGATGAAACAAGGACATCATAATGAGCTTCTGCTGAGATTATTCCGGCCAAACCATTCGGAGAGGAATGGAGGATATTTGGTTATGGTTCACTCTTCACTGCACAGGAAACTGTAATGCTCGAATCTCGTGCCACCCAACATACAAGTGATTCATGGGAACATTCTCACCCTGTAGTCGGGCGCATCCCCTTGATGATCGTGCTTTAGGTAAAGTGGGTCCACGTTGAAACTATTCACCACGTCCATAGGATCTTTCAGCCTGCAACATGAGACACTGGTCACACAACAGACAACAGTTGGATCTCAACAGTCACACGACATAATGAGCAGGATTCTTCTAAATGTTCTGCACAGTGAAATTTGATGAAAATGAAATTAAAGGTCGACAACTTGAGACGAACAAACGTGTCACCAGGTGTAAGACACAACTCCTGTTAAAACCATGTAGAGTGTCCCTCCCTGCTGCTACAATATTAACAAGAGAAACTAAAACACACATTCGAAAGATGGACGTACACCAAGTGTATCGAAAGTTCCACATCTTCAGGAGGAACAGAACAGCAAGTACAATCAACCTGCAGTTATCGTTTCGTTCTATCAGAGGCAAACTCACCACATGGCGGAACAGTCGAAGTTGACCAACATCCACTTGTGAGGGTTGAAGTTGAAGGAGTCCGCTTTATCGACGCCGGCCATCAGGTAGCGGTACTCGGGGCAGATGAAGGCGGCGCCTGGGAGTTAGACACATCAACATACAGAGCTGGCAGGAGGGACTTGTCGGTAAGACACAGGGGCCTATTCAGTCGGCAGTGTGTCTGCCTGCTAAGCTAAGGGTCCTGTGCTCTGTTCCGAGCATGGCAGATAAATTTAACATTGGCTAAAATGTGGAGTTTCCTCTTTCACAGTGATACATTAATCGCTGGGAGGTCTGGGTGTTGTTATGTTCTATATTTAAGTTAGATGTTAATATATAATAATTCGGTTGAGAAAGTGCACATTTAAATAACCAAATAAAATATTAAAAATGTATTCAAATAATATGATTGGTCACAGAATCTGGTCCAACTTACTAGCTTTGTGGCCATTTGTTTGGTGGCGTGATTACGATCAACTCAAATTCACGTGACCATAGTTCGTGATCACGATCAACTCGACATTCACGTGACCATAGTTCATGATCACGATCGACTCGACATTACGTGACATCATAGTTTCTGTGATCACGATCAACTCACATTCACGTGACCATAGTTTGTCGTACTCAACGTTCATGAACTCCGACATTCAGTGACCATAGTTGTGATCACGATCAACTCAACATTCAGTGACCATAGTTCTACGATCAACTCAACATTCACGTGACCATAGTTCGTGTTCACGATCGACTCACATTTACGTGACCATAGTTCGTGATTACATTGCTCTCGACGTGATTGGCTGGCTATAACACGTGGTACCCCTCACTAGTTCTACCATAGACAGTTCTTAAGTTAATTAAACGTTTACTACCCGCTTTGGGGGCCGCATGGTCTAAGGCGCCCACTCTCACAATATACCAACTGCTGACGGCGGGAATATCAGGGTTCGAATCCCAAGTCAGATGTGACTGAGGTTTTTTCTCCTAAATATTTTCACACCATCCCTCTCTCTACAAGCAAATGAGGGTGCACTTCCTCTAAATTCAACTTTCTTCATAAATAACCCATAAGCGTAATTAATATATAGACGTATAACCCGAATGGGTAGTAAGGCGTGGTGGCATTGTAATGGCTTCAGTTTGAAAACACGAGGAGAAACTTTGATTTAAGTTACGTTACGTTGATCGTGATCCCAGAATGAGTAACACTTGCAACAACATTCTCATGAAGCACAACATTGAGGGGCGATGTTTGATGTGACACTCTTGAAAACAGCCCAAATACATGTCATATCTCCACACATACTTGAAATACAGTGGCGGCTCGTGGAATGTTTACAAGGCAAGCAAGGATTGGCAGAACTGCACCAGCAAACTCTTTCTTCATTCTCATTCAGTATCAAACATTTCCCTTTAAGGCACAACGGAGAAACATCCACGTACTACCTTATTGTGTATGTGGTCGGTCAAATGGCTACTGACCGCAAAGGGGAAGTTTACCGGTACAGTCCCATCAAGTCTAACATGCCCTGGTAGCAACCCACGGGCCTCTCTTGTGTAACTGACGGGAAACCTCCTGATCAAGAGTGTTGTCCTGGACTAGCGTCAGTCGACAATAGGGCGTAGAGACGCTTACCGGCGTACGCGGCGTCCACATGCAGCCAGACGTCCTCCTGGTTGCAGATCGGTCCCAGCTCGTCCAGGGCATCAAAAGAGCAGGAGCAAGTAGTTCCCAGCGTCGCCACAACCTGAGACATGAGCGGTACACGAGGTTTCAAGTTGACTGCTGAGACTGGCTAGGTTTACTGTGGCTCCTGGACCACTGCTCTCAGGAGGTCCCAGACACGGACAACCCAGGATATGTAAAGCTGGCTGTTCCATCAATTACCTTTGTGATTCCCTCTCTTCCCCCTTCATGTATTTACAGTAGATAGTCCAATTAGTCCACTGTACAGCGCGGGACATGTGGTTTGAGAGAGATAGAGTGAACTGTTGTCAGGAGTATAAGAGAGTGAACTATTGTCAGGAGTATAGAGAGTGAACTATTGTCAGGAGTATAAGAGAGTGAACTGTTGTCAGGAGTATAAGAAGGAGGGAACTATTGTCAGGAGTATAGAGAGTGAACTATTGTCAGGAGTATAAGATAGTGAACTGTTGTCAGGAGTATAAGAAGGAGGGAACTATTGTCAGGAGTATAGAGAGTGAACTATTGTCAGGAGTATAGAGAGTGAACTATTGTCAGGAGTATAAGAGAGTGAACTGTTGTCAGGAGTATAAGAGAGTGAACTATTGTCAGGAGTATAGAGAGTGAACTGTTGTCAGGAGTATAAGAGAGTGAACTGTTGTCAGGAGTATAAGAAGGAGGGAACTATTGTCAGGAGTATAAGAGAGGGAACTGTTGTCAGGAGTATAAGAGAGTGAACTGTTGTCAGGAGTATAAGAGAGTGAACTGTTGTCAGGAGTATAAGAGAGTGAACTGTTGTCAGGAGTATAAGAAGGAGGGAACTATTGTCAGGAGTATAAGAGAGGGAACTGTTGTCAGGAGTATAAGAGAGGGAACTGTTGTCAGGAGTATAAGAGAGTGAACTGTTGTCAGGAGTATAAGAGAGTGAACTGTTGTCAGGAGTATAAGAGAGTGAACTGTTGTCAGGAGTATAAGAGAGTGAACTGTTGTCAGGAGTATAAGAGAGGGAACTGTTGTCAGGAGTATAAGAGAGGGAACTATTGTCAGGAGTATAGAGAGTGAACTGTTGTCAGGAGTATAAGAGAGTGAACTTTTGTCAGGAGTATAAGAAGGAGGGAACTATTGTCAGGAGTATAAGAGAGGGAACTATTGTCAGGAGTATAAGAGAGTGAACTGTTGTCAGGAGTATAGGAGAGTGAACTGTTGTCAGGACTATAAGAGATAGAACTGTTGTAAGGAGTATAAGAGAGTGAACTGTTGTCAGGAGTATAAGAGAGTGAACTGTTGTCAGGAGTATAAGAGAGTGAACTGTTGTCAGGAGTATAAGAGAGTGAACTATTGTCAGGAGTATAGAGAGTGAACTGTTGTCAGGAGTATAAGAGAGTGAACTGTTGTCAGGAGTATGAGATAGAGAACTGTTGTCAGGAGTACAAGAGAGTGAACTGTTGTCAGGAGTATAAGAGAGTGAACTGTTGTCAGGACTATAAGAGATAGAACTGTTGTCAGGAGTATAAGAGAGTGAACTGTTGTCAGGAGTATAAGAGAGTGAACTGTTGTCAGGAGTATAATAGAGTGAACTGTTGTCAGGAGTATAAAAGAGTGAACTGTTGTCAGGAGTATAAGAGAGTGAATTGTTGTCAGGAGTATAAGCGAGGGAACTGTTGTCAGGAGCATAAGAGAATGAAATGTTGTCAGGAGTACAAGATAGTGAACTGTTGTCAGGAGTACAAGATAGTGAACTGTTGTCAGGAGTATAAGAGAGTGAACTGTTGTTAGGAGTATTAGAGAGTGAACTGTTGTCAGGAGTATAAGAGAGTGAATGTCAGGGGTACAGGAGAATGAGAGTGAACTTACGTAGAAGGGGATGAGTCCCGCGCGCCGGTCCTCCATGATGGCTTGTTCCAAGGTGTCCCCACGCAGCCGGAAGTTGTCGTCGGTCGGAAGTGAGCGCAGCTTCACCCCTCCCAGTAGACCTGCTCTCTCCACCGAGGAGTGCGCCTGGTCTGAAAACACATTCCGTGGTTAGGATAACATCCCTGGCATTAACTAGCCGTGGCTCTGAAAACACACTCCGTGGTTAGGATAACATCCCTGACATTAACTAGCCGTGACCCTGAAAACACACTCCGTGGTTAGGATAACATCCCTGGCATTAACTAGCCGTGGCTCTGAAAACACACTCTGTGGTTAGGATGACACCCCTGACATTAACTAGCCGTGACCCTGAAAACACACTCCGTGGTTAGGATAACATCCCTGGCATTAACTAGCCGTGGCTCTGAAAACACACTCCGTGGTTAGGATAACATCCCTGGTATTAACTAGCCATGACCCTGAAAACACACTCCGTGGTTAGGATAACGTCCCTGACATTAACTAGCCGTGACCCTGAAAACACATTCCGTGGTTAGGATAACATCCCTGACATTAACTAGCCGTGACCCTGAAAACACACTCCGTGGTTAGGATAACGTCCCTGACATTAACTAGCCGTGACCCTGAAAACACACTCCGTGGTTAGGATGACATCCCTGGTATTAACTAGCCGTGACCCTGAAAACACACTCCGTGGTTAGGATAACGTCCCTGGCATTAACTAGCCGTGACCCTGAAAACACATTCCGTGGTTAGGATAACATCCCTGACATTAACTAGCCGTGACCCTGAAAACACATTCCGTGGTTAGGATAACGTCCCTGACATTAACTAGCCGTGGCTCTGAAAAAACACTCCGTGGTTAGGATGACATCCCTGGTATTAACTAGCCATGACCCTGAAAACACACTCCGTGGTTAGGATAACGTCCCTGGCATTAACTAGCCGTGGCTCTGAAAACACACTCCGTGGTTAGGATAACATCCCTGGTATTAACTAGCCATGACCCTGAAAACACACTCCGTGGTTAGGATAACGTCCCTGACATTAACTAGCCGTGGCTCTGAAAATACACTCCGTGGTTAGGATAACATCCCTGGTATTAACTAGCCATGACCCTGAAAACACACTCCGTGGTTAGGATAACGTCCCTGACATTAACTAGCCGTGGCCCTGAAAACACACTCCGTGGTTAGGATAACATCCCTGACATTAACTAGCCGTGACCCTGAAAACACACTCTGTGGTTAGGATAACATCCCTGACGTTAACTAGCCGTGACCCTGAAAACACACTCTGTGGTTAGGATAACATCCCTGACGTTAACTAGCCGTGACCCTGAAAACACACTCTGTGGTTAGGATAAACATCCCTGACGTTAACTAGCTGTGACCCTGAAAATACACTCCGTGGTTAGGATAACATCCCCATAAAGTCAAATGAGGTCTCGTTCTATAGAAATGGTTTCAATACAAAGTTTCGAATACATTTTAGAACGATAATCTACAAACATTGCCGCAACGATCCAATAGTTTATAATTTACGTTAATTCGTGAGTATTTGGGTGTTATTAAGACAGGATTCCTGATGTCATTGAGAAATGGTTGCACCATAAACCACCAAACTTGTGAAATTCCTCCGGGCATCACTACAAACCATGTTTACTTGGAAAAGCGAGGACGTTGACTTGTAGGATGTTTCGTCTGAGGACTACTCGTAATACAAGTTAAACTTGATGAGGAAGAACAGATAGAAATTACTCTGATTGGTTTTATTAATAAAGCGCTAATTTACAGCACATTCCAAACAAAGTGTTAAACTTAACAAGACCATAATATCGTATCCCACTTTCAATACATCCCTATCACCTGGAGAGAGTTATTCTGTTGGTACTCTAGTGCTCTAATTAACTTGGTTGTATCGCGGATGGAGCGTTGCCATGGTAACTATCTCCCTGACAGGAGAGTGGAGAGTTATAAAGTAATTACCTAGTCCTCAGCTATACCTTCATTTCCTTACTGATGGCCTTTAGGAGCACCTAAAACCATATTTCTCACTGGAAACATTGATTGAAAGTCACGAATGTCAAAGTTTTTAGGAATTACTTTTATTTGCTTCGTAATGCTATATTGTTAACTAAACGCACTATCAAAACCGTCTAATAAAACTTTCCTAAGGTTTACTGTAAATTTGGCTGTTTAGTAATTAATTAAGGGAAAAAATTATAATAAAACCGTTAGGGCCTATATGATTTGTTTCATGGTTTTGGTGACAAGCGATATTATAAGTGCATTAAATAATTAATAAAAAAGTGCTATATTCTATATTTGTATCGTCTTATAACTGGCCACCAAAATTTGTAACATAAATTGGTTTTTTTATAACTTTGACAAAAAAATAGACTAATGTATACTCACCGGAACCGTAGCCCACCAGCCGGGACACGATGTCCATGTCGGTCCATTCGGGGTGCTCCTGCTTAGCCCTCCTGAGGGCGCGGGCCTTAGCTCCCAGCAGCGCCACCAGGGTCGCCTCACTCGCCGTGCCCTGTGGACAGAGGAAGATGTTGAATATTGCTGCGATCTGAGTGTGAGCTGATAAACACTTGTCTTTCAATGTTAATTATACCAGCGTGGTTAAACTGTGTGACGCCACTCTCCTTGGCCCCAGAACACTGACCTGTATGACGCCGCCTCCCTTGCCCTCAGTATACTGACCTGTATGACGCCGCCTCCCTTGCCCCAGTACACTGACCTGTATGACGCCGCCTCCCTTGCATCGAGAACACTAACCTGTATGACGCCGCCTCCCTTGCCCTAGAACACTGACCTGTATGACGCCGCCTCCCTTGCATCGAGAACACCTAACCTGTATGGACGCCGCCTCCCTTGCCCCAGTACACTGACCTGTATGACGCCGCCTCCCTTGCCCCAGTACACTGACCTGTATGACGCCACCTCCTTGCCCAGAACACTGACCTTTTATGACGCCACCTCCTTGCCCAGTACACTGACCTGTATGACGCCGCCTCCTTACCCAGTACACTGACCTGTATGACGCCGCTCCCTTGCCCCAGTACACTAACCTGTATGACGCCGCCTCCCTTGCATCGAGAACACTAACCTGTATGACGCCGCCTCCCTTGCCCAGTACACTGACCTGTATGACGCACACCTCCTTGCCCAGTACACTAACCTGTATGACGCCACCTCCCTTGCCCAGTACACTAACCGTATGACGCCGCCTCCCTTGCCCCCAGAACAAGCCAGTACATGACCTGTATGACGCCGCCTCCCTTGCCCCAGTACACTTACCTTATGACGCCGCCTCCCTTACCCAGTACACTGACCTGTATGACGCCGCCTCCCTTGCCCCAGAACAAGCAGAACACTGACCTGTATGACGCCACCTCCCTTGCCCAGAACAAGCCAGAACACTGACCTGTATGACGCCGCCTCCTTGCCCCCAGAACAAGCCAGAACACTGACCTGTATGACGCCACCTCCCTTGTCCCAGTAACTGACCTGTATGACGCCACCTCCCTAGCCCAGTACACTGACCTGTATGACGCCGCCTCCCTTGCCCCAGAACACTGACCTGTATGACTCCGCCTTCCCTTGCCCCCAGAACAAGCCAGAACACTGACCTGTATGACGCCGCCTCCCTTGCCCCCAGAACAAGCCAGAACACTGACCTGTATGACGCCGCCTCCCTTGCCCCAGAACAAGCCAGATCACTGACCTGTATGACGCCACCTCCCTTGCCCCCAGAACAAGCCAGAACCTGACTTGTATGACGCCGCCTCCCTTGCCCCAGAACACTGACCTGTATGACGCCGCCTCCCTTGCCCAGAACAAGCCAGAACACAGACCTGTATGACGCCACCTCCCTTACCCAGTACACTGAATGTATGACGCCACCTCCCTTGTCCCCAGTATACTGACCTGTATGACGCACCTCCCTTGCCCCAGTATACTGACCTGTATGACGCCAACTCCCTTGCCCCAGTACACTGACCTGTATGACGCCACCATCCCTTGCCCAGTACACTGACCTGTATGACGCCGCCTCCCTTGCCCAGAACACTGACCTGTATGACGCCACCTCCTTGCCCCAGAACAAGCCAGAACACTGACCTGTATGACGCCGCCTCCCTTGCCCCCAGAACAAGCCAGAACACTGACCTGTATGACGCCGCCTCCCTTGCCCCCAGAACAAGCCAGACACACTGACCTGTATGACGCCGCCTCCCTTACCCCAGTACACTGACCTGTATGACGCCACTCCCTTGTCCCAGTATACTGACCTGTATGACGCCACCTCCCTTGTCCCAGTATACTGACCTGTATGACGCCAACTCCCTTGCCCCAGTATACTGACCTGTATGACGCCACCTCCCTTGCCCCAGTACACTGACCTGTATGACGCCACCTCCCTTGCCCCCAGAACAAGCCAGAACACTGACCTGTATGACGCCACCTCCCTTGCCCCAGAACACTGACCTGTATGACGCCACCTCCCTTGCCCCAGAACACTGACCTGTATGACGCCGCCTCCCTTGCCCCAGTACACTGACCTGTATGACACCACCTCCCTTGCCCCCATAACAAGCCAGAACACTGACCTGTATGACTCCGCCTCCCTTGCCCCAGTACACTGACCTGTATGACTCTGCCTCCCTTGCCCCCAGAACAAGCCAGAAAACTGACCTGTATGACGCCACCTCCCTTGCCCCAGTACACTGACCTGTATGACTCCGCCTCCCTTGCCCCCAGAACAGCCAGAACACTGACCTGTATGACGCCACCTCCCTTGCCCCAGTACACTGACCTGTATGACTCCACCTCCCTTGCCCCCAGTACACTGACCTGTATGACTCCGCCTCCCTTGCCCCAGTACACTGACCTGTATGACTCCACCTCCCTTGCCCCAGTGCACTGACCTGTATGACGCCACCTCCCTTGCCCCAGAACACTGACCTGTATGACGCCACCTCCCTTGCCCCAGAACACTGACCTGTATGACTCCGCCTCCCTTGCCCCAGTACACTGACCTGTATGACGCCACCTCCCTTGCCTCCATTACACTGACCTGTATGACTCCGCCTCCCTTGCCCCCAGAACAAGCCAGGAAGGTCTTGGGAAGGTCCAACATCTTCCCCAGCCAATCCAGCATGATCACCTCCAGCTCTGTACAGGCAGGGCTGGCAATCTGGGACAAACAAACAAACTAATTAACTAACTAACATTTTACCTTGGTAGCGGTTGGAGAAACCTTGGTAGTAGCAACTTAGAGAGGTAACAGTTGGGAGGGTTCAGAAACACCAGTAAGAGAGGGTTCACAACTACACCAGTAGAGAGGGTTCACAACTACACCACTAAAAGAGGGTTCACAACTACACCAGTAAGAGAGGGTTCACAACTACACCACTAAAAGAGGGTTCACAACCACACCAGTAAGAGACGGTTCACAACTACACCAGTCATGGAGGGTTCACAACCACACCAGTAAGAGACGTCTCAAAACTACACCCGTAAAAGAGGTTTCACAACCACACCAGTAAGAGAGGGTTCACAACCAAACCAATCAGTCCCTCCAGAGTATCAATGTATGTACTGACCCAACTGAAGCCGATGCAAGCGATGGCTCCACTCAGCATGTCAGCCACGATGGCCGGGTAGCTGTTGGCTGTCGGGAAGTAAGCGAAGAACTTGGGGGAGTGCCAGTGAGTCACCTGGGGACAAGAACACGTGCTTAGCTCCTTGCCGTGGTCCAGAGGAGCTATTCTCAAGAGGGGACTAATGAGCTACCACATTTAGTTCATGACAACAAATCAAGATGCAAAACAAGATTTTAATATTTTTGCAATGAAGATACGTAATTGTTAAAGTTGATGTTCCAGTTTTTTGAAAAACCAGACGGTTATAGTTAAACGTGGATGTATTTTTTTAATATCACGTCTTACTACCCGTTCGGGCTATATACGCCTATGTACTAAATAATTTAATGGTTTTAAGGACTAGGAAGGTTATATTTAGAGCAAGTGTACTCGCATTTACGTGGAGGGAGAGTGAAAACGCATTTTAGAAAACCACCCTCAGTACATATGACCGAGATTCGAACCTCAATCTCCCCAACATCGACATTCTAGTTCACCACGAGAGTAGCGCGTTAGAACACGCGGCCACCGAAGCGGGTAAATGTGGATTTAGTTTTACTATCTTCCCATACAGTGAAAATAGGGCATATATACTTAATTATTAGTGTTAATCAGATAATAGATTCCTTATTTTTTTCTACAAATGTATTATCAATTTGCTACCAAGCCGCTCCGGAGGTAGAATGAATGAACTAAGCCGTCATCCATAAGACAAGCAACACTCTTTTCTAAATATTTTAGTTAAAAAAAATCATAAATTGACTATGATGTAATCAATCTTTTTTAACACATTCTTTATTTTGGATAAAATATTATTTCTTATATTATTTCTTTATTCAGAAATAATGATTAGCTTATTTAATTTAAATAACTATTTTTTAAAACTAAAAAAAGCTACGTTTTACTGTAGTGTGCCCCTAGAAACTTTGCACCCACCTAGGTTTGCGTAACGCCCTGTTAATGACAGTCGCATGCAATCAAAGTATTCGTGATTAGGAAAGGAAGCAGAGCTAAGATCATGGTGTTCGCATGAAAGACGATAAGATGCAAGGTATTCTAGCGCCGTGAGATAGTTTTACATACTACCCTTCTGACATGTAGGTATGGAGGGTTGCATTAACACAATCCACAGGCTTCACATTAAATGAAAGAGCTAATTTAACATTCAGTTATATCTGAAGATATCCTTGTTTTTATAGATTGAGATTTTCCCACATTTACAAATTAATAATTTTCCCACTCATCCAAATTCAGAAAAAAATATTTATAATTTTATTTATATAACGTAATCAGTAATATAGTGTTTAGGCAAAAAATAAAATAGTGTTAGTAGTAGTTGTTTTATTTAGGCGGAAAAACAAATTTTAAATAGTAAAAAGTTTTATTTTAGCCAAGGAGATAGTGAAATCATTCATAAGTAATAGCTCTAGAAGATAGGGCCATGTTGAATACATTTACAATTTGTCGGCATTCAAATGAAACGGCAAAAACCAATTCTAATTCGCAGAATAAAACAGTTACTCATTTTTTAGAATTTTGATGTTTCTTTTCGATGTCATAAGTTCCGTTTACTGGAATATGAGAGAAAAGAACTAACACGTGTTGAGGGTAGTAACGAGGTGTTGTGTACATCCAACACGTGTTGAGGATAGTAACGAGGTGTTGTATACATCCAACACGTGTGGAGGGTAGTAACGAGGTGTTGTATACATCCAACACGTGTTGAGGGTAGTAACGAGGTTTTTTATACATCCAACACGTGTTGAGGGTAGTAACGAGGTTTTTTATACATCCAACACGTGTTGAGGGTAGTAACGAGGTGTTGTGTACATCTAACACGTGTTGAGGGTAGTAACGAGGTGTTGTATACATCCAACACGTGTTGAGGGTAGTAACGAGGTGTTGTGTACATCCAACAGGTGTTGAGGGTAGTAACGAGGTGTTGTATACATCCAACACGTGTTGAGGGTAGTAACGAGGTTTTTTATACATCCAACACGTGTTGAGGGTAGTAACGAGGTGTTGTGTACATCCAACAGGTGTTGAGGGTAGTAACGAGGTTTTTTATACATCCAACACGTGTTGAGGGTAGTAACGAGGTTTTTTATACATCCAACACGTGTTGAAGGTAGTAACGAGGTTTTTTATACATTCAACACGTGTTGAGGATAGTAACGAGGTGTTGTATATATCCAACACATGTTGAGGATAGTAACGAGGTGTTGTATACATCCAACACGTGTTGAAGGTAGTAACGAGGTTTTTTATACATCCAACACGTGTTGAGGGTAGTAACGAGGTTTTTTATACATCCAACACGTGTTGAGGATAGTAACGAGGTGTTGTATACATCCAACACGTGTTGAAGGTAGTAACGAGGTTTTTTATACATCCAACACGTGTTGAGGGTAGTAACGAGGTTGTTTATACATCCAACACGTGTTGAGGGTAGTAACGAGGTTTTTTATACATCCAACACGTGTTGAAGGTAGTAACGAGGTTTTTTATACATTCAACACGTGTTGAGGGTAGTAACGAGGTGTTGTGTACATCTAACACGTGTTGAGGGTAGTAACGAGGTGTTGTATACATCCAACACGTGTTGAGGGTAGTAACGAGGTTTTTTATACATCCAACAGGTGTTGAGGGTAGTAACGAGGTTTTTTATACATTCAACACGTGTTGAGGATAGTAACGAGGTGTTGTATATATCCAACACATGTTGAGGATAGTAACGAGGTGTTGTATACATCCAACACGTGTTGAGGGTAGTAACGAGGTGTTGTATACATCCAACACGTGTTGAGGGTAGTAACGAGGTGTTGTATACATCCAACACGTGTTGAGGATAGTAACGAGGTTTTTTATACATCCAACACGTGTTGAGGATAGTAACGAGGTGTTGTATACATCCAACACGTGTTGAGGATAGTAACGAGGTTTTTTATACATCCAACACGTGTTGAGGGTAGTAACGAGGTTTTTTATACATCCAACACGTGTTGAGGGTAGTAACGAGGTTTTTTATACATCCAACACGTGTTGAAGGTAGTAACGAGGTTTTTTATACATTCAACACGTGTTGAGGGTAGTAACGAGGTGTTGTGTACATCTAACACGTGTTGAGGGTAGTAACGAGGTGTTGTATACATCCAACACGTGTTGAGGATAGTAACGAGGTGTTGTGTATATCCAACACGTGTTGAGTGTAGTTTTTTTGCTTACCCCTGGCATGATGACTCTCTCAATGTCTGACATGACGTCCTGCCACTTGTCTGGAGTATCAGGAGCACATTCAGGTAGAAGAGGTCTCAGGTAGCCAGGCTGTACTGTGGGTAGCACTCGCCTGGAACAAACACCATCAAGGTACTAGCTGCGAGCACAGCTGCAAGACAACTTGTATATTGTATTGCTAGTTACCTGTGTCTTGTATCGCTAGTTACCTGTATCTTGTATTGCTAGTTACCTGTGTCTTGTATTGCTAGTTACCTGTGTCTTGTATTGCTAGTTACCTGTATCTTGTATTGCTAGTTACCTGTGTCTCTTCCTGCTAGTTACCTGTATCTTGTATTACTAGTTACCTGTGTCTTGTATCGCTAGTTACCTGTATCTTGTATTGCTAGTTACCTGTATCTTGTATTGCTAGTTACCTGTATCTTGTATTGCTAGTTACCTGTATCTTGTATTGCTAGTTACCTGTGTCTTGTATTGCTAGTTACCTGTATCTTGTATTGCTAGTTACCTGTATCTTGTATTGCTAGTTACCTGTATCTTGTATTGCTAGTTACCTGTATCTTGTATTGCTAGTTACCTGTATCTTGTATTGCTAGTTACCTGTATCTTGTATTGCTAGTTACCTGTGTCTCTTCCTGCTAGTTACCTGTATCTTGTATTACTAGCTACCTGTATCTTGTATTGCTAGTTACCTGTATCTTGTATTGCTAGTTACCTGTATCTTGTCCTGCTAGTTACCTGTATCTTGTATTGCTAGCTACCTGTATCTTGTATTGCTAGTTACCTGTGTCTCTTCCTGCTAGTTACCTGTATCTTGTATTGCTAGCTACCTGTATCTTGTATTGCTAGTTACCTGTGTCTTGTATTGCTAGTTACCTGTATCTTGTATCGCTAGTTACCTGTATATTGTATTGCTAGTTACCTGTGTCTTGTATTGCTAGTTACCTGTGTCTCTTCCTGCTAGTTACCTGTATCTTGTATTGCTAGTTACCTGTATCTTGTATTGCTAGTTACCTGTGTCTTGTATTGCTAGTTACCTGTCCCCTGTATTGCTAGTTACCTGTATCTTGTATTGCTAGTTACCTGTGACTTGTATTGCTAGTTACCTGTATCTTGTATTGCTAGTTACCTGTGTCTTGTATTGCTAGTTACCTGACCCTTGTATTGCTAGTTACCTGTGTCTTGTATTACTAGCTACCTGTATCTTGTATTGCTAGTTACCTGTATCTTGTATTGCTAGTTACCTGTGTCTTGTATTGCTAGTTACCTGTGTCTTGTATTGCTAGTTACCTGTATCTTGTATTGCTAGTTACCTGTGTCTTGTATTGCTAGCTTCCTGTATCTTGTATTGCTAGCTACCTGTATCTTGTATTGCTAGTTACCTGTATCTTGTATTGCTAGTTACCTGTATCTTGTATTGCTAGTTACCTGTATCTTGTATCGCTAGTTACCTGTGTCTCTTCCTGCTAGTTACCTGTATCTTGTATTGCTAGCTACCTGTATCTTGTATTGCTAGTTACCTGTATCTTGTATTGCTAGTTACCTGTATCTTGTATTGCTAGTTACCTGTATCTTGTATTGCTAGTTACCTGTATCTTGTATTGCTAGTTACCTGTGTCTCTTCCTGCTAGTTACCTGTATCTTGTATTGCTAGCTACCTGTATCTTGTATTGCTAGTTACCTGTATCTTGTATTGCTAGCTACCCGTATCTTGTATTGCTAGTTACCTGTATCTTTTATTACTAGTTACCTGTATCTTGTATTGCTAGTTACCTGTATCTTGTATTGCTAGTTACCTGTATCTTGTATCGCTAGTTACCTGTGTCTCTTCCTGCTAGTTACCTGTATCTTGTATTGCTAGCTACCTGTATCTTGTATTGCTAGTTACCTTTATCTTGTATTGCTAGCTACCCGCATCTTGTATTGCTAGTTACCTGTATCTTGTATTGCTAGTTACCTGTATCTTGTATTGCTAGCTACCTGTATCTTGTATTGCTAGTTACCTGTATCTTGTATTGCTAGCTACCTGTATCTTGTATTGCTAGTTACCTGTATCTTGTATTGCTAGTTACCTGTATCTTGTATTGCTAGCTACCTGTATCTTGTATTGCTAGTTACCTGTATCTTGTATTGCTAGCTACCTGTATCTTGTATTGCTAGTTACCTGTATCTTGTATTGCTAGCTACCTGTATCTTGTATTGCTAGTTACCTGTATCTTGTATTGCTAGTTACCTGTCCCTGATGTTGTCCAGGTATCCCCCGATGTAGTCCACCATGTCCTTGGCAAAGTCCTTGAACTGAGGTGTATCCATTGTTATCTGAAACACGACATACAAGTTGGGGGTTGTATGGCCGTCAAATTATTTCTGTTGATCAGCTGTGTCACCTGCTTGGTGGATATTAAGTGGGCTGCTCATTAACTTGGACAGATTTGAAGTTGCTCCCCTCCGACTGTTGGTACTTGAGCGCTTCTTCCCCTTATGATATGTCTCATCTTTGAAGCATGCTCCACTTGTCTGATTGTAGCTGTCTTGAAGTGGGGAGGGGGGGGGAAGAGAAGCCGAGCTAAGGCCCGTGTTTTTGTTGTTTTTACATCAAAACGATTCTTGCGTCAAAATAAATCAAATATTGCTCTAGTACAAACATAGATAATTTAATTATCTTCACATAGTGATATCAACAGTTGTTAACTATCTGTCAAGGGTGTTCTGGAATTTAATGACAACTTTTTCTCTTTATTTAAAAAGTTGTTCATCTATTGCCGCTATGTTAATAACAAATATTCAACGATTGTTGATATCTTCGTGTGAAGAAAATTAAACTCCTATGTACCTACTGAAGCAATATTTGGTTTATTTTGGCCAAATAATAAGTTTTTCTATTAAAAAATTACAAAAAACACGCCCACTAATTTGTCTTCCCTTTCAGCTCACCTTAAAGAACTGCGGAGATATATTCTCATAACAATTACTGAACCTGTATATGAGAACTTTGGCACTCATTACTCCGGAAATCCCTCACTCTCAGTGAGTGAGAGCTGTAGTTGACCTTGACAATCCACTTGCAGTTGTAAGATTGGAATGCCAGTCCTGACTCCTTGCTCCCGTTACAACTTGGCTCCCTATAAGTTCTTTGTGTGGGAGGTTAGGTTGTCAGGATACAGCTCTGTCCCTGCTTGTGACCTTGGATACACGCAGTCCACTTAACATAGTAAATATCTTATCTGGCAGAACATATACTAGATCTACTTTCATGTGTTCACACAAGTCGTGAGCTCTGTATCTGTCAGTCTTGGTAGATTTTATTGTAAAATTATTGGTACAGTGCACAAAAGAGACTTTCTCGCTCCTTCGCCTAAAAGTGGAGACTTTGCTTAAAACTGGTCAGATACGTTAGTTAAAATAATAAATATGGTTGCAGGAATATAATGGGAAAAAGAACACCATATTCCACCAAAGGAGATTAACAAATTAATTACTATACATTGTTACAGAAACATATTGAGAAAACAGGAGCATCTATGTCCACCAAAGAGAAGAGCTCATCATTTCCTAGACCGTAATTTTAAAATATATTTTGCTTTTAGCTAAAAAACTGTTGGTTTCATAAAAATATAAATCAAGTAAAAGTTTCTTAATTTTATTGGTCCTACAGCTTTGCGATGATAAATTATTTTGTATGTCAAAGAGTTACGGTGATATAATCAACATAATTGGAGATATCCGCTTATGTAACGTACCCCCAATCATTTTCTCAAGACTCGCCATTTTGTTTGTAATGTTAAACTGTGTCTGGATATGAATTTTTAATAAAATCATTAGAGTAGATTTCTATAAAATACATTTTTTCTCTTGTCGCCCTTAAGTAAACTACCCTTAAGGTGGAATTGAAGGGAATGCGGGTTAAGACCAGTTTTTTGGCAGTTTTGATAGCAAAACTTTATTTTTGCTGGAATAAATAAAATCTTACACCAATAGAAAAAAAAAGAGTTTAATTATTTTCTTCAGAGGGCGATTTCTTTTTATATGACTGAGAGAGACATGCCATCCTTGTTCTGTCCCCTGTATGTAGACTATTTGCCGCTCTGGTGGCACAGAGCATTACTCAGGCTACACCATAGGAGGTTGTCTGTACGTCGTATCCGTAATGAGAGGATGTGATGATAGTTATGATGTTGTGGAGCTGGGGTGGTCCTTAACCTAACTTAAGCCCAGTTTTCCAAACCCTGGTAACCATTGGGATTATTTCTCCCGAGGGAAAAATACCAAAAGGTACTAGTTGGGAGTCGAACCCAGCACCCCTAGGCTCGAAGCCAGGCGCACTGATCACTTACACCATGGGGCCGGTTCAGATGGTGACATCAACAATTGTTGAATATCTGTCATGAGTAGGACTCAAGATGTTTATGACATACCATATTTTTAGTCTCACCTCTATTTTAATGCGTAATGAACTATAAATATTTTTTATGCTACCCTGACTCCAAATCTATACATTTTATTTTGTATTAAAGTGCATATTTTGAGCAGTTTTCAATTTTAGGTCATATTCCCACAACTTTGGGAGCATAAAGTCATATTTCGATTAAAATTACTTAAATAATTCATATTTCTAATTTCTCTCATGCTTCACATTTTTTATTGTAAAGCCTCTCCTATTTATCTTTAGAATTTTTCTATGAATTAGTCGTCGGCTTGTCCGGTCAACAAGTAAAGATTTGTCGGCTAATTTATTTTACTGAAAGTAACTTCCTTGATTTGAGGTATATTTTTACAAATAATCATTATCATTAACATACATTTTTAGGGCATATTTTTTAATTTTTAGTTCATATATTGGTATTTTTAAGGCTATATTTGCATATATATTTTGCGATTCTTAAGGTCATAAACATCCGAGCCTTATGAGCATACCAGCGTTAGATGAGAACCTTTTTGTTGATACTTAGAAATTGAGATGAAGAACGCATTATACTTATTTAGCACGACGCACACAGTAATTGTTCACAACTTGATTGTTACATGACGCCAACTAGAATATATGTTGGGAATAATGTATATATGCGCAGCACACTTGCACACTCACACTGGTGATTAAAAGGTGGGGAGGGGGTTGGCCTAAAACAAGCATGATATTTTAAATTTTAACCATGTTTTGACACTCCCAATAAATGAATTATTATTTACAGTTACATAAATGGTTAGAAAATCCAGTTAATTGAAATATAATTAGTTTTAAAAAACTTTATATACATGTTAAATTCAATGAGTGGAGTTTATTAGCACTCCAGTCTTGCCATTCCAATTACAGCACGTAGTGTCTGAAAATGATCACGTGGAAGATGTTTGGTTAGTATAGACTATCTGCTGATTGGTCTTCAGAGGACACATGTTTGATTTTGATTTCACCTTTCTCATACTTCTCACGTAAGAAGTGGTAACGCACGTCTATGTGTTTAGTTCTCTTGTGGAACTCTGGGTTTCGCATGTTACAGGACCGTTGCTAATCTGAAACAGGTATCCGGTAGTGCCAAGGGAGACTGTTTGTTGGCGTTGACTAGCCCATGTTACAGGGTCGTTGCTCATCTGAAACAGGTATCCGGTAGTTGAAAGGGAGATTGTTTGTTGGCGTTGACTAGCCCATGTTACAGGGCCGTTGCTAATCTGAAACAGGTATCCGGTAGTGCCAAGGGAGACTGTTTGTTGGCGTTGACTAGCCCATGTTACAGGGTCGTTGCTCATCTGAAACAGGTATCCGGTAGTTGAAAGGGAGATTGTTTGTTGGCGTTGACTAGCCCATGTTACAGGGTCGTTGCTCATCTGAAACAGGTATCTGGTAGTTGAAAGGGAGATTGTTTGTTGGCGTTGACTAGCCCATGTTACAGGGTCGTTGCTCATCTGAAACAGGTATCCGGTAGTGCCAAGGGAGACTGTTTGTTGGCGTTGACTAGCCCATGTTACAGGGCCGTTGCTCATCTGAAACAGGTATCCGGTAGTGGAGCGTTGGTTGTCCAAGTTGTTCACGAAGTCATGGTCCGAGAAGTCAATCAATGACTTAGTCCATGGTTTGTCAAATACCTACTCACGTTTCCAACTGCATACATAATTTCTGGTCGACTAACTATTGCAGTGAACATTAAGCTTCCAACATTTTCTCAATAGGGTACTTTTATTTGTTCATTTTCCCATTTTTGAACTTAGGGGAGTGTGTGGGTCAGTAGGGACACAGGTTGACTTAGAGTCTTCAAGATGTCTCCAAGATTGAGTATTTTGATTATTTATTTGATATAGTTGGTATGATGTAAAAATATCGATACACTCTGATTATTTTGTTTTATTTCCAGTCCCACAAAGTAATTTGGTTCACTGATTGTGACTTCAAAAGTTGTTTTCAGTTCATCGAGTACGAATTGAAGTCCCAGTTTGCTTACAGCCATGATCAGCCCATCATCAACATATAATGCAAGTAAAACCTTTGTTTCATTGAACTCTCCTCGATAAACACATTTATCTGCAGTACTTTGGCTGAATCCAAACATTTTCAGGAAACTGTCAAATTCTTCGTTCCAACAACGTGGTGATTGAGGCCATATAGGGATTTTCTTAACCTGCAAACAAGGATTTGTTCAACGTTTATTCCATCTGGTGGAAGCATGTAGATGTCATCCTTGAGCTCACCATACAAAAATACAGTTTTCACTTCAAACTGCGTGATTTTATAGCTTTGTTGAGCTGCGATGGCGAGTAGGACTCGTATGGAGTCATACCGCGCTATGGGAAAGTAGGTGGCATTGTAGTCGACCCCTTCTTTCTGTGCGAAAATTTTAGTGCATAGCCTTGATTTATATCGTGAAATGTTTCCATCTCCAGTGCGTTTTACTTTGAAGACCCATTTTGAACCTATAGCATTTTTACCGAGAAGTAATGACACTAGTTCCCAGGTGTGGTTCTTTTCTAGTGTATCCAGTTCTTCTTTGATTGCCTCAGTTCACTGCCCTCCATCGGAACTATTGACGGCTTCCTTATAAGTCTGTGGTACATCTATTCCCTCTAGGTTAACATCATAGCATTTGGGAGGCCTGATGATATCTCTTGGTCGCAGCTCATAATTTCTCTTCAATGTGCCTAGGCTCTTCATCGTCCTGTTCAGGATGTTGAGGGTCTACATCCTCCTGTTGAATTCTTTAATCGGAATGATGTGTGTTTTCCATCAATACGGGGACTGTGTTTCTTTGAGGAATAAAACTATTTGAATTTTCTTTGAAGATGACATTGGTTGAAACTGTGATTTTTGGTGTGTTTTTATCTAACAGACTATAGTTGGTTGAGTTTCCATCATATCCTACGAGGATGAGTTTCTTGCTCTTTGGCATTAGTTTGTTGCGCAATTCCTTTGGTACATGCATGTATGCCTCACTGCCAAAGGTTCTTAGATGTGACATTACAGACCTTTTTCCACTCCACATTTCATAGGATATCGAGTTTGATACCTGAGAGGTTGGAGTCCTGTTTAGAATATAAACAGCTGTTTACTGCCTCTGTCCATAAATATGTTGGCATATCCTTTGCATATAACATTGAACGTGCACTTTCCATTATGGTTCTCATATCACGTTCGGCTCTACCATTATGCTCAGGGGTATAAGGTGCCGTTGTTTCAAACTCGATTCCATGTTTTGACATATAATATTCCATTCCCTAATTACAGTATTCTGTCCCATTGTCTCTATGTGGAGTCTTGATAAGAGTATTCATATTTATTCTTGGTCATATTTGCAAACATTTTGAAACACCCAACAACATCTACTTTGTGCTTGGTGAAGAATACAACACGATAGACCTAACAGCCATCTTTAAATAATACAAAATATTTAGCACCTTGAACTGATGGTGTTGACATTGAACCACACACGTCACTGTAAATAAGTCTACCTGGTTTGGCCTTGGAATGCTTTGAGGGTGAAAACGGTAACCTGTGCTGTTTACCGTACTGACACGACTCACAGAAGAAATCGTCAAGGTCATTAATATTTACATCTTCAACCAAACCTTTGGTGACCCATTATTCTCACTTTAGTGTCCAAGTCTCTCACACCATAATTTTATAATATCACTCACAGTCAAATGTAGGCTTACTTCATGATGTGGGATCACTGTACGGAATAACCTCCGATACAGATTGTTGGTTTCACGAACCACACTTGCTACTAGCTCACCATCTTCTTAAACTTCTGCATATCTATCGTCCTTAAGGATCTCCATCCTTTTCAGTTATTAACCTTTGAAGAAAATACTTTTTCTAGTTCGGAAATACAACACATTTATAATGATTGAGTCACACCAGTTACTTTTAAATTTTGGGTTCCCCTTCCCTCACAGAAAGACCTTGGTTGTTTCCAAGCACAACACTCGTATTGTCCACAGTCTCTTCAAATTTGGAAAAATAATCACGAAGATTAGTCATGTGTGCAGAAATTGCCCCAGTGCATTGTCCAGTGACTGCTAACATTTGCATGACAGCCTACTGCTCTGCACTGAACGCTGAGAAGTGACCCTGTTGGGAACGGTCACTTTGAATGTTTTGCTGTCCGTTTTCTCGGGTTTCTTGGGGCACGACAGTCATTTGCGTAATGTCCCTTTATTTGGCAATTATAGCACGTTAACCTTGGGGTTTATGATCTATTCCTTTGGTTTTTATAAGACTTTTGAGGTTATTATATTTTTGAAAATCACTTTTCTAATTTATTGAAGTTGAAAATGAAACTTTCCAACTGTTCACTTGATGTAATACTGGCCTCTTATCAAACAGATGGCCTCATATTTGGGGGTCGTCTGTCTAGCCTCATCTAGGGAAAGCCAAGCTTGCCTGAAGTTTCAAAATTGAGGAAGTAGACTACCAAGAATTTAGTAATTACAGTACCATTACTGAAGTGTCGCCAGTCTCTCTCACTTGTTGCGCAAGATTTTCTATCTTGGCAATATGCTGAGCAACGGAGCCGTTGGCGTCCATTTGTACTGATGAAAGCGCTCGGAGACTAGCATTTTGTTCATTTCCGATTTCTGCTCAAAGATAGAGTATAATTTATATAGCACTTCTCTTTTCGAGTCAAAATGTTCAACTAATGCGATCTGTGAAAGTCCATTGCCGTAGTGAGTGTAGATATAGCGATTGCTTGTCTTTGTTCTACTTTTTAGTTCCTTCTCTTTGTAAATTAATGGCTTTCCTCTGGTGCCTTTTGAAACCCCAAGATTTCCTTTTGCCCTTGGGCACATTTCATCTGAAATTTCCATTGATGATAATTATTGCCGTCAAACTTATTTACGTGTGCCGCGTCGAACTTTTCGGCCATTGTTTCTTCTTTGGTCTCGCGAATTGTAACTTCAAACACACGTCACGAGGCTGTTGGCTGATTGCGCGAACCTAAAAATGGCGAATGGCGTCACTTCCAAACGCGAACACGAATTCACAAAACGGATCTGTGAGCCACATCGACGGGCAGTTTTTACGGGATATTACGTTAATATTTTGAATTCGATGAAGAACGCACTACACTTATTTAACACGACACACCCAATAATTGTACACAAATTGACTGTTACATGACGCCAACTAGAATCTCTGTTGGAAATATATATATATATGTCGCAACACAGCTGCCGCTAGCACTGGTATTAAATGGACGGGGGGGGGGGGGGGAGTGCCTAAAAAAATCATGACATTTTAACCATGTTTCGACACTTTTTAAATGAAGAGAAAATGCTGCCATTAAATTCCAGGAACACCCTTTGACAGATATTCAACGACTGTTGATATTACTGTGTGAAGATAATTAAACTACGTTGCTACAGGGGCAAAATTTGATTATTTTAAACAAAAAATGTTTTGATATACAAACTGCAAACACGGTGACCTTAGCTCGTGGTCTCTGCACTCCCATCTTAATGTTAGGTTTAGATTTCAATCCCAAAAACTCCTCTGGGGAACCTTATCAAAACCCTAGATACCAAGTTTTAGTCCGATCGGTAAAATAGTTTGGGATCTAGTCCAGTTATAGTATTTCAAATACAACCTTTTTTCGGGTCATAAAAAGACAACATCCATTTAAAATCTAGAATTTAATGTTCTTACAATCATAATACTTCCTCTCTACGAAGGTATAGCGAGAAAATAAAAATACTATTTATATAGCAAAATGTTATAAATGTGGACCACAAAAGAAATTATTTTGTGCTTTCTAAAAAGGCCATTTTTATAAAAATTGGACTGTCCACTTGTTAGAGAGGAGGGGGACCTATCAGATGACAAACCCAGGTTCGATCCTGACCAGTGTCTAGAATAATATAATATATGTTTAAGTGTATGGATGTGTTAATCCTATTAATACCCCTCAACCCCCTCTTTCAACGTCTTACTACCCAACTGGGCTACCCACTATCCACATATTACACTTGTACACTTACAGGATAGCACGACGAAGGTGAAGTTAAGAAGAAATGTACCCGCATGTGTGTGGATGAAGAACGGGAAAACATTTCTCGTAAAAATCAACTCAGATATTTGACCATGAGTTGAACTCCGATGACACAGACTGGACGAGACTGACGTCCTTGTCCACTTGACCACCGGCGTGGGCTCCCTGTTACCAGGCGAGAACATATATTGTTTATTGCTAAGTGTTGTTGCATTAGGTTAAGTTAGTTATAATTCATATGCCGATGTATTGGGGTAGTTTGATCAGTGCAGGCCTGCTTCCCCAAATTATTCTAGAGGCCTGGATTTGAATCCCGGTCGTGGGAAGTTGTCTCCTTAACCCAGGGCTTGCAAACTCGCGGCCCGCGAGACGTATCTGGCTGGCTCGCTTGTCTGCAGACGTGTATGATCACCAAGAACTGTAGTTTCATTTTAGTGAAGAGTGGGTGAGAAGAGATCCATTTTGGATGTGATTCTTCGGTACAAAGCAAACTGGATCGGACACATCCTTAGGAGGAACTGTCTTCTGTACGACGTCATGGAAGGAAAGGTTGAGGGAAAGAGGAGCTTAGGAAGGAGGAGGATTCAAATACTAGATGACTTGAAGGAAAGAAGAAGATTCTGGGAGCTGAAGGAGGAGGCAGAGGGCAGGACGCACTGGAGGTCTAAGTTTCGCTAACAAAAGGAATGGGGGCCTGTCGTAAGACAGAAACCTGATAATAATAATAGTAATAATACATATCTTGAAGGATAGGAAACACTTAGAAATATTCCAAACTGTTCTATATTTTCCATCCCTTTGAATAATTGAGTGTGGGAAATTTGATTTAGATATTTTAGTAAATACTGTTTCGAGTATTTCTCTAACTCACTTAAAAAAAAACTGCATCGATGGGCGCGTGGATCAGACGTAAGATTCTTCTGGTCTGATTTGCCAGTGTTGATGAGGTCAGAGTTCGAATTCTAGCCGGATGTACAAAGGGTGTTTTTTCCTGGATAGTTTCCCACATTCCCTTCACTCAAATATGGTTACATTTCTTCTAGATTATATCTTCCTCATCCCCTACCCACTAGCATGATTAAAATGTCCACAGTGCGGACGGATAGTAAAACACGTTACCATAACAAAAATACCGTACATAATATGATACAAAATATTTAATTGAAAATGTTTGTAGTCTGTGGCCCGCAACACCAGCCGAGTTTGTGAATCTGGACCTTGGACTAACTTGAGTTCGAAACCACTGCCATAAACGTTTCTCCCACCCTTTCTACAAGGGAGTGCTGCTACATTTCCATTTAGTTACCCTCCTCGTCCTTAACTTCTTAGATTGAAGTCATTCGACAGTAAAAATGTTAATGTACAATTTTAACACGTTTATAATATTATAAGATATAAATAGCGATTAAATTATTTCAAATCATAACAGTTCATTGTTAAGGTAAAGTAATAATGAATGTATGGGGCTGTAATTCATATAATTAGACATTCATATGGGGTATACATAATGGAATATTTTATAATATGTTAAAGAAGATAATTTTTAATGTAAAAGTAGTTTAAAAGTGGTAAAACTACATCAGATTTAATTACATATAAATTATTGTTCTTTTCAATACCCTGATAATTTGATTTTATCTCATTTAATAGCACACAATGTCTTTATTTAAAATTGATTTGGGTTTTATAACATACCTCTACTAGTTAATTTTATTATGTGTCCGAATCATTACAAATATAGATTTAAAATGTATATTTCATGAAATTTCTTGTTTTTACGGTACCGATTGTAACAAGTACACCACCAACATAACATAATATGCCAGGCAAGATATCCCCCCTACCCCCGCCTGACAAGATGTTAGAGACTAAAAAAAGATTAATAATTATCATTGTCAAATTATTTAAGTATTTTTTTTATCGCCGCGTCTCCCTAGGCGTTTGGGTTAAACGCTTATGTAGGCTACTAATTGTGCTAATGTTGTTAGGGATTAGGAAGGTTATATTTAAAGGAAGTGTACGCGCTTTTGCGTGGAGGGAGAGTGGAAAACAATTTTTGTAAACCACCCTCAATACACCCGACCGAGATTCAAACATCGATCTCCCTGTCATCGGCAGTCTAGTCTACTACGAGAGTAGCGCCTTTGACCATGCGGCCACCGCAGCGTGTCTTAAGTAATTAACGAACCTCGAGATAAAGTCAACAACAAACACAACTGAATATTGCTGTCAATGTGAGCTTGTGTTGAGATATTCATGTCAATCAATCGAGGAACTTGTAAACATGTGACAGTCATTAATAGCCCTGAGGGGGATAGAACCAAGGTCACCACTACTAATAGATGACCTTCTAGCACCTTATCATCCGATACTTAGCTCATTTACTTTTTTTAATATTTAACGATAACTTTATATTTATGATTTTAATTGTAAATTTGTTCTATGGTTTTAATATTATATTTATTAATTATTTACTCCACTCATTTGATTGTACAATTTGTGCTTTTAATTGTAATTATTATTGTCAAACATCAAGAATTGGACAATACCTCAGGACAGTAACCAAAATGGCTGCAGGTGAGTTGCGGCCGCACGAGTTGTTAAACTCTACTAAAGATACAGTTGAATTACGGCCACACATTTTTAGATCCACGTATGAATTGCGACCCGGGCTGTTGACCTAACCTAATCTAAACAACCCTAACAAACCTTCAAATGTTTTCCAAAACCATTGAACGACAAGAAATGAGGAAGTTTGGATATTACGAGGCGATGATGGTTTCTATTTGACATTTAAGACGGCTTGATAGAAAGCGCACTGCTAATTAGATGGACGCAACTCATATCTCTCTCTCAAGTGAGTTGGCCGCAACTCAGACACGTGTTTCTAAAACTCCCATACACAAGCCAAAATTAATTCTAGAATTATAAATTCCCATATTTGTCTGAGTGAGGATAGAAATAATGTGCATAACCATTTATTTTGATCACAGAACTACGTCAAATGTCGTAATAGAATAAATAGGTCTAACTTCATCTTTTCTTCATTTGTTTATTAAATTGTAAAACTTTAAATGTATGTCTTTTAATCTTGTAGAGACATTTTTAAACATCTCACCTTCATGTTAGTACGAGTCGTATTTTGAAACAAGTATTCACTTCTTATTGACGTTGCCTAACTGTGACGTAACAGTAAGTCAAAATAAATTTTTCCGTGTAAATGTATTTTACGTTTGGTGGGGTTTTAAGATATAGGATTAAAACACGAAACACGAACCATAAACCATTATATAATTCTAAAAATAATCCTCCATTGTCATAAAAATCTTTTTAATTTTAAGTAGTTTTCAAAAAGGTATTTTAAAAAAATCGTCTAAAGCCAGGGCTATTTGGTTTATTCACTGTAGGGAACTTCCTGCCATGATGTAGATTTAAAACGGACAGTGGAAGCAAATATCTATCTAGAATAGTATATTGAGTGTTATTACTTGTCAGAGGAAGAGGGAAAGTATTACTAAGACCTCACAGCGTGAACTGCTCATTTTATTCCATCTATTTCTATTTCGTACATTGGCGTCTAAGTGTGGAAGTCCTTAGATGGGTGAAGCTAAGATGCAACCCGCCTCACAAGATAACCTCGAATTCACCCAGAAATAAACAACCCTGTATTTGTGGAGGTCTGCAACGTGCTTCAGCGCTCCTGTAGGACGATGGCTGTACTATAGTTGACAAGTTTACGGGTCAGGTGGTATCTATTTGGTTTGGTGGGAAAGAGCGCCTAGGCACTGTGACTAAATTGAGTTGTTTAATCTTCCAGGAGAAAGTATTTAGTTCGACTCTCAGTCGTTACCTAACGTGTTGCCTCTACCCAATATCACCGCTGAGGAAACTGCTGAGAAACGCTTTATCTTCGCTCTCTCTCTCTCTCTCTCAGTTGACTGTTGCCAAATCTCCTCGCTCTCAGTTATGTCTGAAGGTGGTGCACCAGGGTAAGGAGGAGCTACTGCCAAACTCGACTAACCAGCATTGCAAGATGTACTGTATATTTGAGGGAAGAAATGACAGCGCTGTTTCCCAATATCAGCCGTGCAGTTCCCTCGGAGATGATATCAAGTGTAGTCACCTCCCCCCACTTTCAGGCCCCCCCTACATGACACTGGGGCCCCGTAATTGGCAAAGTAACCCCACGCAATCCCATAACTGTTTGCCTCAATTCAAAGGGATTCTATCTGGTGCGTTGGTGGGGATTTCCTCAGCAGTGAATATTTTTCACAAATTAACTCACGTTTAGTCCACCAAGTCGTGCCATCCCCTCCCCCTCTTCCCTTTTCACCAAATACCGCGAACGTGATTCATGTTCCAAGAACATTATTACTGTTTTACTGTAGATTCACAGGCGCGCCGAAATACAAGAACACAACTGAAACGTGGTCACGTGACGATCTCTGAACCAATCACAAGCGTACGACCGTACGAATACGCTCAGTGGCAATAGCATTGGCGTAGTAAGTCAAAGGTCCCGGGTTCGATTCCCGTGTCCAGGTGTCATTTTTCAATTATATAATTTGATATTCAGATGCGGCTATAGCAGTAACTAACAAAAAGTAATAGCTTGGCTACTTATTTCACCATGATATGTGCAGTTGTACAGTTGTCATTGTGCAGTTGTCATTGTACAGTTGTCATTGTGCAGTTGTCATTGTACAGTTGTCATTATGCAGTTGTCATTGTCATTGTACAGTTGTAATCGTACAATTGTCATTGTGCAGTTGTCATTGTGCAATTGTCATTATGCAGTTGTCATTGTACAGTTGACAGCATAAAACCCCTCCTAAGTCAAGAGTTGCTGCGTTATCTGACAGCTCGTGATCGTAATTGATCGCTCATTATGTAGATGACAATTTCCACACGTCAATCACAGACTCTGCCTTAAAATATGGGTGAATAATGGCCCTGAGGACGGGATGATTCCTGGATAGCTCAGTTGTTAAAGCATTGGCATACTAAGTCAAAGGTGCCGGGTTTGATTTCCGTGTCCGGATGTCATTTTTCAATTTAATGATATTAATAATGTATCACCCTCTCCATTGGCCGCATGGTCTAAGTGGTCACTCTCGCAGTAGACTAGACTGCCGATGACGGGGAGATCAGGGTTTGATTCCCTGTCGGATGTACTGATTGAGTTTGTTTCATAAATGATTTTCCACTCTTCTTTCACGCAAATGCAAGTACACTTCCTCTAAATTCAACCCTCCTAATCTCTAACACTTTAGTGTGATTAGCACACATGCTTATAGCCCGAACGGTTAGTAAGACGCGGTGATAAAAAATAACAAAAGTAAATTACAAATGCTTTTTCCATATAACCCCCCCCCCCCCTATATATCCATGTTACATTCTCTCTGTGTCCCCTAACCACTGAGTCAGGACAGGCGGCAAGTTGATTGCGAGACCCCCCTCTGGAAGGATTAGAATGTGATCATTGTTTCTGAGCTGTTCACTCGCAACTGTTGTCTAGAGTTGCGCCATAGCCTGGCCCCTTCAATTACCTGCTGGTAATAGCCAACACTTTCCACGGATCTAGCCTCGCTCCATTTAACTTGACATTGGACCAGTTCTTCTGGCCGTAGCACACACTTGCACACACGGGCAACGGCGTCAGATTTGTCTAGTCTGATCTACCGGGGACGGTGATCGGTAAAGGAGTGAAGTTTGAAAGAGAATCCAATAGGTCAATGTGAAAGAAGCGTCTTACGTTGGTTTGGGAATGTTGAGAGGATGAGTGTGGATCAGGTGAATATATGAAGGTAGAGTGTGTGGATCAAAAAGAACGGGTAGGCCATCTAAGACGTGTCTAAATGTTGTAGACGAATGTGTGTAAAAGAGAAACATGAAGAGTTTTAAGAATAAAAGAGCATGTATGGCTCGGTGTATGGATGTTGTTGAAGTGAAGGAAGTATGCAAGGATAGGGAAGTGTGTGGAGAAAGTTAGTGAGGATGGATTAAGTATGGAGTTGATGTTTTTTGAGCTCTATGCACAGTTTCTTGCATATCCAGTAAGGGAACGGCGTGATTAGATATGTATGTATGTATGTATGTATGACAGTATGTACATACTATTAGTTTATTGCCTGTGATAGGTGTTGTCTTAGGTTAATCGTGTTTGTGCTGGAACATACCTACACATCCATCCTGAGAGTAGCACGGTATATCTAACCCCGGGAGAACTACCATCTATTACCAAGGCAGGTAAAATAATGGCGGTCTTTGTTTGCAGACACACATCTATCATAGTTTATATTCCCGCCAGTAGAGATCATTACCTGAGCAGTATATCGCTAGTTCATGACCCGGAGACAATACTTGTATTAGAACTAGGCAAATCTACTCTTTAAAACGTCAAGGTACAATCACGAGCGTATTAAAAGCCCGTCACATGACCGATTAACCGTGATGTTAAATACAAGACTGTGCTTTGACAAAAAAACTTATAAAGGGTACAAGGGAATAAGGGGAAAGTCACATTACACACATTTTCAATAACAACAACTTTTATATCTCAAACACCACAAATACCTCAGAAAATACTCTTTTTTAATATGAAGGAGACCTCTTCTGACTGTAATTTAAAGTGTGATTCTAACAGATGGCAGCACTAATTCAATTTGAGTTAAAACTGGACTCTTACGATGTGCCCGCCATAACGAAGTGTAGTTTTCTGCAGTCTACAGTTGGCCACAGAGAGATTTAGTTTAGTTTAAGGTGTGGACAAACGGGACGCGAGTTAAGGGGAATATTTTTTGCAGTTTTTATAACAAAACTTTTTTTTTTGTTTAAAATAAATAAAATTGTTGAATATCTGTCATGATAATAGTGGTTTTAGAAGAGAAACTTTTTAAACGAAGATACCCTCGAGATACCCTCGACAGATATTCAACAACTGTTGAGGTCGACATGTGAAGAAAATTAAACTCTTTGTTTCTACTGGAGAAATATTTGACTACAAAAAAAAGGTATTTTTTTAACCAACTTCTTTCACCCCCCCCCCCCCCCCCCCCCCCATAGTAGTTTTTTTCCCACTAAAAATCATTAGGTTTCAATATTGTACAGTACAGACCCGTTAGATCGAATTCTGGTAGAGAGAAATCCCGGATGATCCGAAAACAATTTTCATAAGTAGGGGGAACAAACTTTGGTCGAATGAGATATTCTCGTATTTTATTGATAACAAACTAAAAGTTAAAAGAGATTGTAAAAAACCTTGCTAATAAATGTCTGTAAAAATATATACTGTAAATGTAAAACTACAGTACATAGGTGTTGTACATTAGTTAATTAAACGGAAATTTTATAAACATCATTCAACTGTAATTTTAACCGTGGACCCCTCCATTTTCTCCCACTTTATCCGTGTGTCCGTTAATCCGAACAAGTATCGGTACCAATTAGGTTTTTTCTATCACTGAGTCTTACTACCCATTCGGATTAAATGTTTATGTAATCATTAAGCTTATGGTTCTGGGGATTAGAAAGGCTGTATTTAGAAGAATGCACCCACATTTTTGTGAAGAGAGAATGGAAAAATATTTTAGAAAAACCTTCAGTACACCCGAAGACTGAGATTCGAATCAAAATCTCCACGTCATCGTCAGTCGAGTAGCGCCTTAGACCATGAGGCCACTGAAGCGGTTCCCCGATTAGTTCAGACGAGGTTCTATTGTGTTTCTGTAAGAACCGTTTCACATTTCCACAGTTTACTGAAGTAGATCACAGAAAACCACACCACGATACGACGCCTGTCGCCTGCCTAAGTTCGGACCGGGGGGGGTGAGATTGGCTCTTGTTAGGGTCAACAGCCCCAAAATATCAACCAATGATTCCTCAGAGAGAACGAACATTAGGTTACGAACACAATATTGAATTATAATACCCCCGGTCAAGACTAGTGTCGTCTGTAATATTGTCCTACCACCCCTCAGGACATTCCCTGGGTTCCTGACAAGATGAGACTGGCGCCTTCTGTCCACCTATTCCCACCATTTATTTTGATGATATTATAATTCAATTGCTGTCACCATCCAACGTTCAAGCCTAAGACTCGTGTCACTATCACATTACAATGAAGTTTTAAGGACGTCCATCTGTGACGTCACGGAGAGCCGAGCAGGGATTTTCCGTGTTGATGTATTCACGTTTTATTCGCAGAGTTTCTAAGATAAAACATTGAAACACCCACTTGGGTGGCCGCATGGTCTAAGGCGCCACTATCGCAGTAGACTCGACTGCCAATGACGAGGAGATTGAGGTTCGAATCTCGGTCGGGTGTACTGAGGGTGGTTTAGTCCAATTTTACTATCTTTTTCCACGCAAATACGGGTACACTTCCGCTAAATATAGCCTTCCTCATTCCTAAAAACCATAGCGTAATTGATAAATGTGGGTGTAGCCCAAGTGGGTAGTAAGACGTGGTGCTAAAAACAAAATTCAAACAGAAACCATTAAATCATTATAAAAATAATCTTACACTGTCACAACATTATTTTTTAGATCTCTAAGTAGTTTTTTTGTTCACGTATTATTATTATTTTTTAAATCGCCTGGAACTCGGGTTATTTGGTTTATTCCCAGAAATGTTTTGTATGAATCTTCCTACCAGGAAGTAGATTAAAAAAGTCCTTGGTGGCAAATGTCTATCTAAAATATGGAACAAGGAAAATATAATCTTGAAATTCAAGGTAAAACTGTTCAGGTATAAATAGTAGAGTGAGTGTGTAAACTCGCCAGAGGAAGAGCGGAGGTTATAATAGGACCTCGCAGGGTGAACTGCTAGTTTTCTTCCCTCTATTTCAAGTTAAGATGCAACCCGCTTCACAAAATAGCATCGACTTCACCAAATTGGCGACGTCGCTAGTGGATCAGAAATAAACACCCGCCCATTCCACGTCTTACTACCCATCCAAGCTATAGGCCCTATGCATTTAAAACACCAATAGGGCAGGGACGTGTAATTGAGATTATATGCACTCGAATTCGCATAGAGGGGTAAACCCTTTAGTAAAAAAAAGCTGCCTCATTAAACCTAGATGTAATTTGAACCCCAGCCTTCCCATGATTGATAAATCAGAATATATGAGCTTGACGTCTGTTTCGCGAGCCTATCAGTGGGGCTTACTCGCCTTATTAATACAGGAGTGTAGGGTACGTGAGAAAAGATCGGTGTTTTCGCAATTTTTATGTCAAAATATGTTTTTTGATAAAAATAAACAAAATATTCCTCCAATCGAAACATATAATTTAATTTTCTTCATGTGGTGAGATCAACAGTTGTTGAGTTTGTCGTAAGCATAGCGACATCAGATGAGAAACTTTTTAAATGAAGATAAAAAGCTGTCATTGAATTCTAGAACACCTTGACAGATAGTTAACAATTGTTGATATCCCCGTGTGAAGAAAATTAAACTCTGTGTTTTGACTGGAGAAATGTTTTATTTATTTTGACCAAAGAAAAGTTTAGCTACAAAAACTACTAAAGCACTTACCTACCTTTTATCCCGTTCCCTGCAATCAAACCTTCAATCATGTGCTTGGTAAATCAGTAGAATAAGATAAAATAATACAAGTTTTTAAAACAAACCTTCAACTATGTGCTTGGTAAATCAGTAGAATAAGATAAAATAATACAAGTTTTTATAAACAAACCTTCAACTATGTGCTTGGTAAATCAGTAGAATAAGATAAAATAATACAAGTTTTTATAAACACGCACAATTAATTTTAATTTTTTAAGGTATTTTCACAGACAAAAAATGTACTAACATAAAAGAGTAATCTGAAAATATAAAAATGAACAAGTTTATATCCCACTTCGGTGGCCGAACGGTCCAAGGCGTAAGTCGATAACGCTTATTGATAGAGTAAAGGGGGGGGGGGTAACTTGCCAGGGTCAACTATTCATGAGCAGCTTTGTCCGTTAGCGGCCCAGACAGGGAACTGTAGATTTAGGGGATGAAATTAGCCTCGATGTAGATCTGTACATTTTTCACGAATTCTTTTGCGGGCCAAATAAAAATCAGTCGGCGGGCCATAGTTTGCTGACCACTGGTCTAAAAGGCGTCACCCTCACAATAAACTGGGCTACCGATCACTAGGGTATCGGGGTTCGAATCACGAACAGATGTTATTTTCCTGAATGAGTTTCCCACTAGCTCTCTCCACGCAAATGCGGGTACACTTACTTTAGATTCAACCCACATCATCCCTTCCCTATAACTCGGACGGGTAATATGACGCGATGAAAAATAAAAAGGTTTATCTCTCGGTAATACTGGTTAGCGTGCCCGACCCTGAGAACTATTCTTGATCCGCCACTGACCTGTGTCTGTGATGTCTCCACCAGCGAGTTGTCCAGAGTTGTCCAGAGTTGTCCAGCTGACTGGAGGCAGTTGTCCTCTCGTTGTCCACACAAGATATGGCCGACCTGGGCTCGCGAAGTCTCTCTCTACCACACTCCGGTACAGTGGAGGAGGCGAGGGGAGGAGGGGGTATCGATCACTCTCCCCTCCTCCCCTCCCCTACAACCACTCTGACACATTGACTCAGATCCTGGGAACGAATGTCGGGGGGAGGGGGGGGAGGTGACTCCACCTATAGGGAATATTCTCGACACCCAATCCAAGTTCAGATATTTTTACTTTCTCTCGATTCCTCGGGAAGATAAATATTGTGAGAGTAAAATAATATAGCTCAAGATTTTGATAAATATCACGTTTCATGACCTCCTGAAACCGAAAAAGTAGTTTTCACGATTTGTCTGTATGTCTGTCTGTAAACTCGATCTAGAACCGAAACCATTTTACAGATCGAGACTAAAATAAACAAGGTATATTAGGCTTTCATAGGGTTCCCCCGAGGATTATTTGGAATTAGGCCTATATATCTAGTCAAAAATTAAGGGTAGTTTATTTAAGGGCAAAAAGAGGGAAAAAATCGACTCTCTCAAACCCACTATAGCTATTTTGACTCAATTTGTGTCCTAGGCACTGTTTACATTACAAACAAAATAGCAACTTTCTCATGAAAATGACTTGGAAGGTATTTATTTCATATGAACGTGAATGTCCAGTTTTGATCGTTTCTCCGAGACTATTTCAGATACCACGTGATAACCTATCGTTATAATAAACTTGTTGTATCATTCAACATAAAAACCTTTTAAGGATGGATTAAATAACCAAGCTATTATATTTGCTAATTTCGGCTCTAGCCCGTCTGAATATCAAATTATTTAAATTGAAAAATGTCCACCTGGACACGGGAACCGAACCGGGAACTTTGACTTAGTACGCCAATGCTCTAACCACTCGGGCTCGGTTATCCAGGAACCATCTCACGCCCAAGGTCATTCTTCACTCTTATCTTAAGGCAGAGTCTGTAATGAAAGTGTGGAAATCGTCACCTACTAATGAGCTATCATTTAAGATCCCGAGCTATGATAACGCGGCCGTCTTAGACTCGGGAGTGCTTTATACTGCGCACATCATGGTGGATAAAATAACATATGTGGGTACATTTCCTGTAAATTCTACCTTTATCCTCTCTAGTCTATTAGGCTGAACAAAGAAATTCTGAAAATAATGATAATTTTTTAAATCATATTAATGATATTTTATAAAAATGCAGATAAGATGAATTGACGTATTAATACGTAAAAGTAGATCCAGCAATTTTTCTAGCCGTCCTAAAATACTCTTCCTATACAAATTGAACTCTTCAAAGTTCACAGAAAAACCACTGCAGATGGACTTAAGACGCTCTTGCACGGGTATAAAGGCCCAAATGATCTCCCCCCCTCCCCCTTTTCATTACCACTCTCATTAAGTGTTGATTGTCCCCATCCCGAGAGAGGATCGATCTCTGTCCTTCGAGTTTCTAGACCCTTTCCCCGGTTGACACAACACTCTGTACTAACCGGGGCATAACCACCTTCCTCTCCTTCTCCCTTAGGACTAGCCTCCAGTAGTGGGTATAGCAGGGGAAGTATAGCTACAAGGGTGTGACGTCACAGTGTACCATACAAGCACAACTACCTTCCTCTCCTTCTCCCCTAGGACTAGCCTCCAGGAGTGAGTATAGCAGGGGCAGTGTAGCTATAGGGGTGTGACGTCACAATGTACCATACAAGGCACAACTACCTTCCTCTCCTTCTCCCCTAGGACTAGCCTCAGGAGTGAGTATAGCAGGGGCAGTGTAGCTACAAGGGTGTGACGTCACAGTGTACCACACAAGGCACAACTACCTTCTCTCTTTCTCCTCTAGGACTAGCCTCCAGGAGTGAGTATAGCAGGGGCAGTGTAGCTACAAGGGTGTGACGTCACAGTGTACCACACAAGGCACAACTACCTTCCTCTCCTTCTCCTCTAGGACTAGCCTCCAGGAGTGAGTATAGCAGGGGCAGTGTAGCTACAAGGGTGTGACGTCACTGCATCAAAACGAGAATAATATGCTGGAGATGCGAGGTTTTCCACAAAGTGTATTATTATGCTTTATTTCATACGAGTGCTGACTCATTTTCTTAAAAGACCCCTTTTCATCCCGCCCGCCCGCTATTTGCAGTCTGGTTGCATACGGACTTGATCGCTATTGAACACTGAGCCGCAATATAACAAATGAGTAGTACACTGCACGATGTTTTCAACCAGATTTTATGAAGGGATGGAATCAAGAGTTTGTATTGATTGTACAGGACGTCTATTTAGATTCCCTGACCACTCAGCCATGTCAGTGTATGAAGGAACACCGATACATTGTGCTACGTCATTTTAAAATTGTATAGTGACTGGGTTTGAGCACCTCTTGGTCCAAAGTGACTGGGTTTGAGCACCCCTTGGTCCAAAGTGGCTGGGTTCGAGCACCCCTTTGTCCAAAGTGACTGGGTTCGAGCACCCCTTGGTCCAAAGTGGCTGGGTTCGAGCACCTCTTTGTCCAAAGTGACTGGGTTCGAGCACCCCTTGGTCCAAAGTGACTGGGTTCGATCACCCCTTGGTCCAAAGTGGCTGGGTTCGAGCACCTCTTTGTCCAAAGTGACTGGGTTCGAGCACCCCTTGGTCCAAAGTGACTGGGTTCGATCACCCCTTGGTCCAAAGTGACTGGGTTTGAGCACCCCTTGGCAAAAAAGACTGGATTTGAACACCCCTAGGTCCAAAGTGACTAGGTTCGAGCACCCCTTGATCCAAGTCACTGGATTTGAACACCCCTAGGTCCAAAGTGACTGGGTTTGAGCACCCCTTGGTCCATAGTGACTGTGTTTGAGCACCCCTTAGTAAAAAAGACTGGATTTGAGCACCCCTTGGTCCAAAGTGACTGGGTTCATGTACCCCTTGGTCCAAAATATGGGCATTTTTAACAAGATTTGTGGATGATTGTTTATGTTTATGTCGAAAAGTTTTGTTTTTATATTCATCCGCTCACTTCGCTGAGAATTAACGAAACAGCGGAATATTTTTTTTAATATACCGCGTCTTATTATCCGTTCGATTTATAAGCTAACATCCCGCTTTGGTGTTCGAGGGGTCTAAGACGTTACTCTCACAATACGGGGATGTCAGGGTTCGAATCTCGGTTGGGTGTACTGAGGGTTGTTTTACCCTAAATCATTTTTCACTCTCACTCCACGCAAATGGGATGTACACTTCATCTAAATCTAACCTTCTTCATCCCTAATCCATTAGTGTATTTAGTGCATATGAGTAACAACATGAACGGGTAGTAAGACACGCTGAGTAGTTTTAGAGGAAATGCACTCACACTTGTTTGGTGGTAGAGTGAAAAATCACTTAGGAAATAAATCACCCCAAGTTCAGCCAACTGGGAGTCGAACCTCAAACTTTCCGTCATCGGCAGGTCAATCTATTGCAAGAGTTACATCATAGAGCCGCGACCACTGATGCAGGTTGTTTTACATAAATCTTCCACCTTGTCTTACTACCCGTCCTGTATATTTACACTATTGAAGTACGGATGAATGGATAAGGGAGAATTTACAGGAAGTGTAACGGAATTTGAGGGAGGAGAGAGTGGGAGAAACTATCTATGATAAAACAGAGCTCGGTAAACCGGGCCTGGATTCGAACCCCCGACCTCCCCGTTACCGGTGAACCAGATGACATCTTTGTTCGTTAGCCCCACGGTGCGGGTAAATCCACGCTGAGGAAAGCTTTGTTTGATCTCTGGAGAGAATCGTTCCCAGAAGGAAGTGGAAAGCTTGTCCTCTTCCAGCGGGGAACTCCCCGGGCCCATTACTCGGGAGTGCTCGGGAGATGTCGTCACTGCTCGGCTATCGTTCTCTCTCTCTCTGACTCATTGACACAGTGGACACAGGTGAATTTTCCCTGCCGGGATTCCCCTCCTCTCTAGGCCCGGCAGACGACCGTACGAACAGATTCTGGGGAACTAGAAGCATTCTTGAGAAGCGGGTTGCATCATAAGGGGGCCGCTTCGGTGAAAGAAAAATTGCCGCGCAGACGTTCAGCTCTAACGCAATATTTAATCCTACGATGTGCTATTTCAAAATATGGTTAAAACCAAAACAAAGTTGAAATATTCCAACGGGGCTCTTTCTTCTTAACAACCCTATAGTTTGAGTTTTATTGATAAAAAATATTGTGTCAAAATGTGACATTAGCTCATTTTCACCGACTTTTTAATAATATTCACGGAGCTATGAGACCAGTCTCGATGAAAAAGGGCTCTATATTTTGCCTCCCTTTAACAAACACACTAATTATTTGATATTTGATAACTAGCAGAGAGCTTTCCTCTTTACCTTCAGATAACAAATTTCGAAGTTTTATTTCCCTTCTTTCTTATTGAAATTACAAAGGTTGGTTGTGGGTAAGGCCGAAAGGGAGTATAAGCTCATTCAGAATAGAGCGATATTTACAGAAAACGGCACAGACCATAGTATATAAAACCGTGTGTCCTGACAGCTATTGATACTTTCTCGCTGACCCAGCCGGCAGCCTTAATTTGACGCACCCCAAGCGCTGTAAACACTAATCACACTAAGACACCAAAGTACGAAATAAAAAGAGAGGGAAGAAAATGAAGCATTCACCCTGCGAGATCCTCTTATTTGCCTGCTAATAGCACTTCCCATATTCCTCTGACGAATAAAAACACCCACTATTATTCTAGATGTATATTTGCTTCCAAGGTTTATTTTTAATGTTCTTCCTGACAGGAAGACTCCTAGGGAACATTTCTGTGAATAAAACAAATATCCCGAGCTGGAGACGATTTAGAAGAAACCACGTTTACAAACCAAACACTTCAACATAAGAAAATAATAATACCGTGACCATGTAGGTCTATTTTAATACTTATTTAATAATATATGTTTTTTGTTTTAATGTGACATATTTAAAATTAACCAAATAAAACTTAAACAGGATACATTAACATGGGAAATACTATATTGTTTTGACGTGACGTCACATGTGTTATAGCACTAGGACATAATATGCATGTAGTCAGTCTCCCTGACCACTCAGCCACAAACAATATCTAGACCTGTAGTCTCCCTGACCACTCAGTCACAGACAGTATCTAGACATGTAGTCAATCTCCCTGACCACTCAGTCACAGACAGTATCTAGACCTGTAGTCAGTCTCCCTGACCACTCAGTCACAGACAGTATCTAGACCTGTAGTCAGTCTCCCTGACCACTCAGTCACAGATAGGATCTAGACCTGTAGTCAGTCTCCCTGACCACTCAGTCACAGACAATATCTAGACCTGTAGTCAGTCTCCCTGACCACTCAGTCACAGACAATATCTAGACCTGTAGTCAGTCTTCCTGACCACTCAGCCACAGACAGTATCTAGACCTGTAGTCAGTCTCCCTGACCACTCAGCCACAGACAGGATATAGACCTGTAGTCAGTCTCCCTGACCACTCAGCCACAGACAGGATCTAGACCTGTAGTCAGTCTCCCTGCCACTCAGTCACGAGACTCACGCAATATATTACAACTCAAAGTTTCCACAGTTTACCGGAAGTGGAGGTTGGCAACATCTGCAACGAGGGGATGCAAGTGTCCAGCACTTCCTGTTGGTACAACGTGTAAGGATGTGGTCTGGGTAACTCGCGCGTGGGAGCTAACCTGGATTCGAACCATCGCGCCGGTAATTGGGCAACGCATCCTCCCCATCTCACTTCCATATCACACACGTGCGTGTCTTGGAGAAATGAGAAAATAATCTCGAAATTTGAGCTTGGTTGGATTTATTTTGTTTGTGCTAGCTTTCCTTTTCATTGGAGCTGCTTGTGTCATCTTCTTGCTCTGTGTCTGTCTGTCTGCCTCTGTATGTCTGATTATTTTTGTCTGATTTTAGTTAAAATTCATAGGCCCCCCCTATTTACGCCCTGTTACATAGGCTTGAATTTACAATTTTAACAATTTATTTCTGAAAATCTTTGAGATATGAAATAACTTATGACTGAAAAGTTGTAGTACTTTTCAAAAAGTCAATAAATTATAAGATACATATTATTATAAAATCGAAAGTTCCGAAATTTGAGCAAACATATTTTCAATGGAGGTCTTTGAAAACCGAAACTGAATGTTATACTTTTGGTGGAGTGTTTCTGCATCAATATTTATTATTTCCTTTCACATATCTCACGAGTTTTAAGTAAATATCTCAATTTTTAGGCGAAGCGGCGAGAAAGTATGTTTCCTGTATAAGAGTTCCATCACTCCTCTGTTTCCTGTATAGGAGTTCCATCGCTCCTCTGCTTCCTGTTTAGGAGTTCCATCACTCCTTTGTTTCCTGTATAGGAGTTCCATCACTCCTTTGCTTCCTGTATAGGAGTTCCATCACTGCTTTGTTTCCTGTATAGGAGTTCCATCACTTCTCTGTTTCCTGTATAGGAGTTTCATCACTCCTTTGTTTCCTGTATAGGAGTTCCATCGCTCCTCTGCTTCCTGTATAGGAGTTCCATCACTCCTCTGTTTCCTGTATAGGAGTTCCATTACTCCTCTGTTTCCTATATAAGAGTTCCATCACTTCTCTGTTTCCTATATAGGAGTTTCACCACTCCTCTGTTTCCTGTATAGTAGTTTCACCACTCCTCTGTTTCCTGTATAGTAGTTTCACCATTCCTCTGTTTCCTGTATAGGAGTTCCATCACTCCTCTGTTTCCTGTATAGGAGTTCCATCAATCCTCTGTTTCCTGTATAGGAGTTCCATCACTCCTCTGTTTCCTGTATAGGAGTTCCATCGCTCCTCTGCTTCCTGTATAGGAGTTCCATCACTCCTCTGCTTCATGTATAGGAGTTCCATCACTTCTCTGTTTCCTGTATAGGAGTTCCATCACTCCTCTGTTTCTTGGATTTGTTCTAACAATCACGGAGCCTGATGAGTCTCGGAATGTATCACTCTGTATAAGACGTGGTGGCCCGGAACCCACTTGTTGCACGGAGCCTCCGGGGCGGAGAACAAATCCGGGAGAATCTTATCTCCATGGCAACGTCAGGTCTGCTACAAGTTTCCAGTGAGTGACGTCATGAAAATCATCCAGAGAGAAAGAAAGAGGAACATTAAAGAAAATAGGACAATTAAAGACACCGGTTGTCAAGTCTTGGAGGATTCACAGTTCATTAACTGAGATAGCATATCCATCATCACACTACCATATACTGGTATCTTCACAGGCTGTTCCATCACACTACCATACACTGGTACCTTCACAGGCTGTTCCATCACACTACCATACACTAGTATCTACACAGGCTGTTCCATCACACTACCATACACTAGTATCTACACAGGCTGTTCCATCACACTACCATACACTAGTATCTACACAGGCTGTTCCATCACACTACCATACACTGGTATCTTCACAGGCTGTTCCATCACACTACCATACACTAGTATCTACACAGGCTGTTCCATCACACTACCATACACTAGTATCTACACAGGCTGTTCCATCACACTACCATACACTAGTATCTACACAGGCTGTTCCATCACACTACCATACACTAGTATCTACACAGGCTGTTCCATCACACTACCATACACTGGTATCTTCACAGGCTGTTCCATCACACTACCATACACTGGTATCTTCACAGGCTGTTCCATCACACTACCATATACTGGTATCTTCACAGGCTGTTCCATCACACTACCATACACTGGTATATACACAGGCTGTTCCATCACACTACCATACACTGGTATCTACACAGGCTGTTCCATCACACTACCATACACTAGTATCTACACAGGCTGTTCCATCAAACTACCATACACTGGTATCTTCACAGGCTGTTCCATCACACTACCATACACTGGTATCTTCACAGGCTGTTCCATCACACTACCATACACTGGTATCTACACAGGCTGTTCCATCACACTACCATACACTAGTATCTTCACATGCTGTTCCACCATACGGTCAGACACTGGTATCTACACAACGATACACATATCTTCACAGCAATATACATATCTTCACAACAACACAGATATCTTCACAACACAGATATCTTCACAACATATATATCTTTACAGCAACACATATATTTACACAACAACATATATAGCTTCACAACAACAGATATATCTTCACAGCAACACAGATATTTACACAACCCAGATTTTTTCACTACACATATAACTTCACAGCAACACATATATCTTCACAGCAACATGGCTCGTACTACTTTGTTTTGAATGTTCTTGTTATGACTCTAAAGCGACCTCTAACTTCTCCACAGAATAATTTCCGGAGCTTAGATCTCTATCCTGGAGCTGCAGGTCTAACTCTTTGAGCTGGTATTCCCCTCTGCCCGCACCATCACCATACCCTTCACCACATTCATTTTATTCCATTAAAAAGTTAAACTCAGGAAACCAAGATAAACATTGATTTCGGTAGTAAGTTATCTAACTGTTGTATGTTATTTTAAGAGCAGCCAAATATTTTCACAACAAATGGTGACTATAGTTATCTTAAGTCCTAGAGTTATGTTTTTATTGTGTGCGACATTGTCTTCTTACGATGATTATTTTAGCAACGCGTCTTACTACCCACTCGGGTTATACGCCTATGTATTAATTACACTAATATGTTAAGGAGTAGGAAGTTTTAATTTTGAGAAAGTGCACCCACATTGGCGTGTAGGGAGAGTAGAAAACAGTTAAGAAAAAAATCACCTTCAGTGCACCCAACTGGGATCGAACCATGATCTCCCCGTCTTCAGAAGTCAAGTCTACTGTGAGAGTAGAACCTTAGATCACGCGGCCACAGAGGCGAGTTTTTACGAAATAAACTTGCAAAAATAGATTTAGCTTTATTTTCATGAAATTAAACCCCTTGGATGAAATCTGCTATTTTAGATTCAAGAGAAAAAGAAATAAATCTGACAATTCCCTTTTCTTCGCCTTCTTGAGAATGTAAAAACCTCGACCTTTTTAAAAGAAAAGACACAAGTCCAGACTACTGAGCTACCAGAGAAAGACTTAAGTGCACCAAGAGTACTTTGTGTTTACATTTCATGCTTCACAGACCGGCGCAGTTTTGACGTCAGATAAACACAGATCATGGACCCATTCTTCCCGTTAACGTTGTAGTAAATAACTTCAGATGAATTAAGTCCGAGCGAGTACAAGATTGAAATTTCGAGTGGAATCCAAATCTTTGCTTACTAACGCGAATAAAATCTGAATCTAATATTTTAAACTTGAAATGTTTCTAATTGAATATTTTAAATTCGAATGGTTTGAACCAAACTCAAATCGATATAGATACAGGTTGTTAGGAAACTCATAGCCCAAACTGCACACAGGCTATAGTTTTTTGAACCAAAAGTAATATAAAATCCCTACACACTTATATCCGGAAAACTATGCTAATACCATTATATTGTGTCAAAAGTTTCAGCGTACAGCACTGAGAGAGCAAAGCTGTGTAAGCATGCGTGTACAACAGGTTGCATAGGAGTTAGGCGCGCGACACTGCACATGTAATAATGTCAAGCACTTTCTGTGATGTAGGACCGTTAAGGATGACCCTCAGAACGTATTCCATTTCTAGATGGACTGGTGTGTTGTTTACTATTAATTGTGGTATGTTCTGCTGCCGTTTCAAGATGTCGAGGTGTGTAGTGCCGTGCGCCTAGCTCTTATGCAACTGTTGTACACGCATGCTTGAACAGTTTTCGCTCTCTCGGCGCTGTATGCCGAAACTTTGTACACAATTTAATGATATTAATCATAGTTTCTGGATGTAAGTGTACAGGGATTTTGTATTACTTTTGGTTCAAACAAGCTATATGTGGAGTTTGGGCTGTGAGTTTCCGAACATCCTGTATGTGTGTTTGATTTGACATCCTGTATATATATTATTGACATCTGTATATATATATATATATATATATATATATATATATATCGATTCAAACCATTTGCATTTTAAAATTTTTGCTCAAAATTTCAAGTTTAACATATTTGATTCATAAACTATTATATATATATATATTAAATTTTAATATATTATTCTCTCGGCCGTTAATCTCAGATTTCTAGACCGGAGCTGATGCTTGATCTCCATGTCATGAGCCCGCAAGCAAGCTTCTGTGCTCTAGTGGTCAGAGTTCCTGGTTACAGATCCAGAGTTTGGGGTTCGATCCTCGGAGATTCCAAAATTTATCTGTGGTTCAGTGGGTCAACTCGGCCTCGGGAGGACCAATGAGGAGATACCTGAATAAAGAAGTAGCGGCCCTGGTCTAGAAAACTGAGGTTAGTGGCTAAGGGCTCATTGTGCTGACCACATGACAACCCTTTACCCACAAATGTTGGCACTATCATGACTAACAGTGGAGGTGGTTTGTTATATATCTATTACATAATGATGTATGTTATTTGATATATATTTTAATTAAATACAATCAGAAAAATAAGGTCAAAAACCATGAACAAATAATTAATAGCTTAATCAAGTTTCTATGCTCGTATTAAATTCTATCGAATCACACTAATTGGAGATCTGTTGGATACGTAATTTGGAGCCCTCCCCAGGCCTAGATGCATATTTTGTAACCCCCTCTTACCCCACCAACCCCGGCTCTCTTCGACACTGAAACGTGAAGTTGAGGCTCTCTCTTTGATCAAAGCAACTCCTCCATTACTCAGCCGGAGCGATGTTTAAACCATGGAGGGGGCGAAGCCCTTGGTAACCAAGGGAACCGCCCGTTTCCGGCAGCCGCAACGGTTCTAGCTCCACTCCGGGGAAATGAAAGGTTCCACTGAATTCACTTAAATCCCCTCCACTCTTCCTCACCCCTAGCCATCACTTCTTGACTTCAAACGAAGCCTTTTTTCACCGTTTTACCGAGCTAGAAAGAGACGGAGTTAAGAGAAGACAAGGAAAGGAAACACTTGTGGAGTTAGTGGGGGTTTGAAGAATTTAAAACCTTATTTGTTTTACGAAAAAAGATTTTCACATTGTATTCCCATTTGGTCAGGGCAAGCAGAGCTTGTTAAAACCCCACTCTGTCCCCATTTGACTAGGGTAAGAAGAGCTTGTTAAAACTGTTCCTGTGATATGTTAGCACCCACTCTGTACCCATTTGACTAGGGTAAGAAGAGCTTGTTAAAACTATTCCTGTGATATGTTAGCACCCACTCTGTACCATTTGACTAGGGTAAGAAGAGCTGTTAAAATGTCTGTGATATTACACCCACTCTGTACCCATTGACTAGGTAAGAAGAGCTTGTTAAACTGTTCGTGATATGTTGCACCACTCTGTTACCCATTTGACTAGGGTAAGCAGCTGTTAACTGTACTGTAATAGCTACTTTACTTGCACATTGCAGGTAGGATCGTGGTAAATGTATCTGTAATTGTTCTTACCCAAAATATAAAAAACTTGATCTAAAACAACAAATTCCTGGATGTTTTGTTGAACTAAGATTTTAAACCTCCGACCACTTGGTTGGTAATATCATCCCCCTTGAATGATTAATGGGGGTTGCCATCATCTTTTCACATTTAATTTTGTAACATGAACTATAATTGATTTTTAGTGATGAATTATTAATCTACATGTCTAAATTAACAAAAAAGGTCTTCTTGTCGGAACTCTCTCAGGTCCACCGTTTCCGAGGAAATCACTGTTTAGTTTCAATACAGATCGTTAGTGCCTTGTAGTTAGGCAGCCAGTTATGCAGTGTTGTAATATGAAGTTAGGGTAGAAGCCCACATTTAATCATTGAAGGGGGGTGACATTACCAACCAAGTGTTCAGAGCTTTAACATCTAATTCAACAAAAAATCCAGGATTGTGTTGTTTTAGCCAAGTTTTTGTCTGATATTTTTACATAAAAGTATTTTAAAACACCATTTTCAAGGGCTCACACCTCCCTTGGTAATTACTTTCGGGGAAAAATCGTCCCAATATATTTCTACTAATTTTTTCATAAGAAATCACCTACGGCAGGTCGGAGAACCATCACTACTATCCTGTATATAGACTTGTAAACATTTCTGTTGATCATTAAGAGCTAAATGTCCGGGAAAGAAAGGTAACTGTTATTGGAGCGTAGAATGGATCTTTGGTAATAGAACGACGTCATTTAATAGGGGGATTACAACACATTGTATTGTCATTTTATTTTCCTCCTCCCTGTTTGTTCTCCTACTGCCTGACAAGAGTTTAGGAGTTTCTGGTCCAATATCCCAGCTCAAGGCTAGTATCTAACCAGATATGATGGCTAGAAAATAGAAGAATCTTCTTCCTTAGTCAACAAATTGAACGTTGATTTGATGTGATTGCTATACATACGGCCTTTCAGCTGGTTAGTGCTGTCTGCACTATCTGGTAGGAATCCCGTGGACTAGGGGAGTTTAGAAAGTGTAGTAATACCACATTATTTTGAACACTGAGTTTCTATGAGCGAGCGCGAAAGGGCCTACCAATTTTACCAGTAAAGGTATTTTAATCCTGGGTTATTTCCCACGCCACAATTGACATTGGACCGGCGGCTTTACTTCCCCTCCGAAGGAAGTTGTGCTACAGATTTTTATTGTTCAAGGAAAATCCATCGATCTCGGTTGGGTTTGAACCCATGAATATTGTGTCCTAAGGCAAAGATAGGAGTAGCTGGGAGGATATCTACCTACAATACACCTTACTGGGGATATCTACCTCAAATACACCTTTGGAATCGACCTGAGATAGCAATCTCAGGAATAATATTATACTTGATACGATGACTATCAAGCATTGGGAGAGCGGTCAGCACATATGACTGACCCTGAGCCCTGGACAGCCAGGGACAGCACGCCCCTGTGAAACTGGCAAATTGAATTCCCTTGTCCTTTGGTGGATTGTGACGTCACAAGGAGGTGGAGAAGGTGGAAGGGGGGGGCTGATGGATCGAGGGGTAATGACGCGGGACTGGGGCTGACAGCCTGGAGGGGAGGGTCCTGGGTTTGACACCGGGTGAGACTCAAGATTATATCCCCCTCTTACAACAGTCAGTGAGGAGTAAGTTAATGGTATGGGAGCAGTTCGTTGTGTTTGTCCTGGAAACAATGTAAGTTAGCCCCCTTGGGATCAGCAAACACGCCTTACCACCCGTCCAGACTAGCATATTCACACTCATGGGGTAAAGGACAGAAAGGTGTAATTTAGAGGAAGTGTACCCGCATTGGTGGGATAGATACTAACACCTTCAGAACACTCAGCCGGGATTTTAACCTCAACTTCCCTCTTAGCGGCAAGCCAGGATGGATGAGACTGACGTTTAGTTCGTGAGTCCACCAATAGGGTTAAGACGTTAAAATACAACATGTTGTCAAACGTAATTTAAAAAACAAAACACTCCTCACCCTTACCCCGTAGAGTAGGAAATAATAACCCACTTCTGTGGTCAAACGGTCTAAGGCGTCATTCTAACAATATACTAGCTTACCGATGACGGAAATATCGGGTTTGAATCATAGTCTGGTATACTGAGGGTGGTTTTTCCTAGAATGTTTTTCCACTCTTCTTTCACGCAAATGCGGCTACACATAATATAAATTCAACTTTCCTCATACATAACACATTACTGTAAACATACGTGTAGGCTACTATAACCTAAACGGGTAGTAAGATGTGGTGATAAAAAATAATAATTAAAATCACTCAACCTTATCCCCTAGCTTAAGTAACTAATGACACCGGTGTTGTTCTAACCCTCTTTGTTCTGAATTCCCCCCCTCCTCCCAGTCCAGACACAACAAACAACCCCCATACCACCGACAATAGCGTGGCCTAGTCCTTGTTGGCTTGTCGCCCAGCAACGTGTGGTCCACGCCACGCCATGGCCCGCACGACCACAGTGCTCTCTGCCCTCTTGCTCAACCTGCTAGGGGTGGACGTGTTCTCGGGGTGCTTTGCCCCCAGGGCCCCCTGCTGCGACAAAACGGCACCGATCGTCACCACCCTGCTCTTCAAGGTCGCCGTAGCGGTGGTGTTGACCAACCTCCGGGTGTACCCCCGAGGGCTGAGGAGACTGCCTGGGGTCTGTTTCTTCCTCTACGAGGTAGTTCTCGTCTTATGGTACCTTCTTGTCAAATGTACGATGTGTAGAGAAAGTGATGCTGTCGTTGCCATGCCCATAAGAAATACCGATAACTGAGGATTGTTTTAGAGTGTTTGAAGCTTCAAAACTGTGGGAACAAACCAACAAAACCTTCGTGCAATGAAGATATCCCCCTTAAAGTAAGCTAGATGATGGCCCAGGTAGATTCTATTTATTGTTGATAAATACAATCTAAACAGTAAAATACATTCGTTATTGTGTTGTAGTTGTTTGTTGTTATATTGGGGGAGGCAGGCCTGTGTTGTGATGTGTTATACCTGGTGTTGTCGACAGCTGATCTGCTGCCTGCTCCTCATAGAGTTCGCTGAGAAGGTCCTGTGGGCAGCCTTGGAAAACCTCGTCTACGAGAAGATCAGCAATATCACCGGAAAGGTAAACAACTCTTCCTCCTTAGATCATAAGGACAAACAGTCGGATGTGTGGACTCAAAGAACACGATAGAGAATGGACAAGGGTATACAGTCGATTGCCATTTAAAAATAAGTTCCATATCTCACCGTTAGATGGCACTAGTGAGTGACTGGCGAGCCTTTGGGCCATGAAAAGGTTTTTTTTGCCACTGCTGTCTAAGGTTTGTATCCCGACTCAATGATTTAAATGAAAATAAAATATATAATACCCCTTATTATTGTCACAAATTCATTAATTCCGTATCGTGTGTGACACTGATTATAAATAGCAGGTATTTCATGAAACTTTCAGCTATACTCTTTCAGAAACATCACCTAAATAGGTTTTCTTGTAGAGTTTCATTTGTAATGATCTATATTTTAGGACAGGGATCCCTAAATCATACCCCACGCAGAGGGTTTTTACGCCCCACGGACTATATCATTACTTTGATTAAATAAATGGTACGGAACTCCGCACGGACTTTCTCGCTCTATTGTTTAAAAATGGGGATATTTACTCCAAACTCGCAATATATGAGAAATGAAATAATATACACTAGCAAACCCAAGCATAAATTGCATTATACTTGTGTAAAACATTTTTTGAGTCCCAGTTTTAAATTTTATAAATTTATTTTTAAAGAATTAATCTGCTCATTTGTCTGTTTGAACTGATAAAAAAGATCAATATTGGGTCCACAAGGATCAACACTTCGTATTAAAATTTCTACTTCCGGTTAAAATTTTCGACATTTTACTAGGTGTTGCACATCTTCATGTCATCGCATTGCTATTCAATTCCTCATTTATAAATTTTAACTAATAAAAAATGTAAATATTGACTATTGAGTCTAAATTGAAGGAGATAGATCATTGTTGTACAAACATTTCTCCTAAGAGGTTTAAGGAAAAATAACAAACTTTTTGAGAGACTTACTTATATTTAATTACTCTATGACATTGGAGAATTGTTGCGTTAAAACTTAAGTAATATCTCTTTATAACTAAAGCTCACAAAACTGTATTAATATATTTGACAATATCTCAGAAACTGTCGGTTTTATAAAAAATATATTTCATATAAAAGTTTTTTTATTTTTAACAGTACTACAATTTTGCAATGATAAGTTATTTGGTATCTCAAATAGTTGCGGAGCTACGGAAATTTCAGCTTCTGTAAAGTACCCTAAAAGTCACTTTCATGGGAAAATTAAAATATCCAGTTTATTTATAATATTAATCAACGCCTAGATACGAGTTTTAATCAAAATCGTTTGAGCCGATTTTGAGGAAATCGATATTTTTCTCTTTTCGCCCTTTATTAAAGTAATCTTAATTTCAAGCTGAAACAGACATACAGACAAACGTCATTGCAAAGAACCCTTTTTAGGGTCCGGGGGGTCATGAGACGTCGACATCCATCAACATTTCTGGTTAGTTTTTTTTTACGGTGGCAATACTTTACCTTTAGTGTTCGAAAAGTAAAAAATATATATATTTGCGTATAGCTTGAAAATTATTGGTTTTATAAAAATATGTTTTGATTAATATATTGGTATTATAGATAGATCTACATATTTGCAATGATAAGTAATTTCATATCTCAAATATTTTCGGAGATATGATAAAAATGATAATTTACGCATCAGACCGGAGCCCTTAAAGTCATTTTGCCGAAATATTGAGAGTAGCCATTTTGTTTGAAATATTTATTAATGTTTAGAAATGAAATTTAATCAAAATTGTTAGAGCCGATTTTGAGAAAATTGACTTTTTCTCTTTTTGCCCTTAAGTAAACAACCCTTAGTTTTAGGGATAGATATCCAATTCCAAAAATACCTCGGGGCAACCCTATAAAAACCCTAGATACGAAGTTTTAGCCCGATCGGTAAAATGGTTTAGGCTCTAGTTGGAGGTACAGACAGATGAAAATTCAAAAACCACTTTTTTCGGATTCGGGGGGGGGGGGGGGGGGGGGGGGGTCCATGAAATGTCGAGATTCATCAAAATCTCGACTTCAATTTTTTTGAAGATCACAATACTTTCTCTACCTATAAGATAGCGAGAAAGTAAAAAAGGGAAATAATAATTTCAAAATCTCGGTCGGGTGAACTGGGGGGGGGGGGGGGTTCCTAAATGGTTTTCCACTCTCCCTCCACGCAAATGCGGGTTCACCTCCTCTATATTCAACCTTCCCAAATCCTAGCCCATTAGCGTAAATAGTACTTAAGCGTATAACCCGAACGGGTAGTAAGACGCGGTGCTAAATAATAATAATAATAATAATAATAATAATAATAATTATTATTATTATTATTATTATTATTATTATTATTATTTATATAATTTATTTATTTATATAATTATAATATAATATATAATATTTATATAATTATATTATTATTATTATAATAATAATAATAATAATAATAATAATAATAATTATTATTATTATTATTATTATTATTATTATTATTATTATTATTATTATTACAAAGAAGAATTCCGAGATGATGGTGTTCCTATCTACAGTACACAAAATACCTATACAATAGGGCGGAGCGTAAAAACTTTTTTTTCGAAATTATTTTTCCGCTAGTGCGGAAAAGTTGTGGATATGTTTCAGAAACATGTGTAGAAAATTTCAGATTAATCAATAAATATCTTCCGGTTCCACTTTGGGGTCTAAATATGCGAAATTAGCCGAAAATGATGTAAATTTTCACAGTTCAGTGACTTTTTTTATTTAAAGATTTTTTTTTCCCGCTAGCGCGGAAAATTCGTAAGAATATATTGGAAACCCAAGTACAAAGTTTTAGAGCAATCAATAAATATCGTCCAGTTCCATTTTGAGGTAGAAATATACGAAATTAGGCAAAAATATAGGAAAATTAGGGGTCAAAATTTAGGGAGAAATGAAAAACTTTAGCGTTAACATTTATTTATGGAAGCTTTAGACATTTATTTTACTAAAATTAGATATTCGTAAATAATAGTTATAGCACCAAACAAAAAATCTTACTACCCACGCAAAACACAAACTTTGTAGAAATAAGTGTGTTTCGAGTTCCAGAATAAAAGTTGCAAATGTGCATCAAGCGCATTTCATTCACTGGTTTCCATATTTTTCACTCTATATTAGTTTTTTGTTTCAAACGATGGCATGACACGCCTTGACTTCATTCTGTATCTGATGTATCCATCACGCTTTGTCTCTCCGATGACAGCAAGGGAAGCTTCTGTTGTCAGTTTTACTCCTCTTTCAACACATTGAGTGTGGCACGGGTAGTTAATGTTTCCCAATGCCAACACTGGACATTCGCCAGACTTTATCAGTTGCACTATGTCTTGGTTCGACAAGTGAGTGGTAATCGGAGGTTCCGTTAGTTGGCAATTCTGCCAGTTTATGAGACCAATGTAAGATTTAGCTTTAAAGTTACGTTCAGGAATTTGGAACACACGAACTCCTGGTCCCGTTTCTTTCCTTGCTTTCAAAATCCTGCGGAGGGCAAGTTCTCGCACATTCTGGTCTGGGTCAACAAGCATCGCAAGGATTATTGCTTCAGGATGACCAAAGTAGCCATTTCTTTGGATGACGCGATCCACAACTAGCTTCAGATTGTCTGTAAGATAACGTGAAGCTTGAATTGTTTTCCAAAGATTTCGTGGTCCATCTGTACAATTGGGATGCGATTTGATTCTGAACCACGCAGGTGCGTAAACCTTCATTATAAACTCAACCAAAGCTTGTAGTTCTTTGGAGGGATCCTGTGTACCAATATAAACAAGCAAGATTCGATTAGCAGTTGTCAACCAGAGGGCATGGGAAAGATTTCCAGGATTTTTGTGTGACAAATTCTTAGGACACACACCATTTGTCACTGCAGTGCAGATATCCCTCAAATATATCTGGTCTATGCTCATATCAGTTTTTTCTTCAGAAGGAACTGCGGTCTCAATTTTCTTAAAGTCCACAACAGGTAAAAGTTCACAATTCTGAAGCTGTTTTCCAATTGGACCACAATACGTTTTAGGGCCAGTTGTATCGCCATACAAGTGCTGCATTAGATGCCTGAGCAGTAGCTCACTTCCATGAAGCTGGCACACAAACCAATGTAAGGATTTCTTACAAAATAGTTCTATACGGCGGAAAACACCACCCTTATTTCCCGTGTTTACTGGGGTCCCATCACCTCCTAATGCTAACAGTGTAGTGAAATCAATATGACGTTCTTTGCAAAATGTCGTTATACTTTCAGTAATGTCTTTAGCAGAAGAGATTATTGGTGACACGTGCCCTACATATTTGCAGCCAGGTTCTTCTATTAGTGTCACGTGTTCTTCAAGCACTCTTTTCTGATGCAGCGTCCCCTCAATGTTCTTCTGAGTTAAAGTTTGATCTTTTCGACCGTCAAAATACAGTCCTTTCAAGTTATTGGTGCCAAATAAATTGAAATCTTGGGCTTGGCGTTCCATGCGATATTTCTTTCTTTCTTTCCCTTCTTATCCTATGCCTGTCTATAACATGGGACATGTCGTCATGTGTCACAACTCCTAAGTCTTCAAGAAGTGCACTTGCTACTGTTGCCGCAGCTCTGTCGGACACTCCCATTCTGTCGCACGCACTAGCTAGGGCTGGAAGGCGGGTTGTTCGTGATATACTTTTACCACTTACATTCGATTGCAATGAGGTTGAAGGTATATAAGTAAGATCCTGACACTGTTGTTCACCAACAAGATCAGAAGAATGAGATAACTTCAAATCTTCACATGAAAAAGCTGTGGGTGCGTTTTCACTTGTCTTCTGTTTTATGAACCTTTCCTGTTCCTTTTCAAACCTATACGTTCGTTTCCTAAGTTTCTGTATTGTCGCAATATCAACTGGGCCTATCACCATTTTCCTTGAAGTCCTCTGATCCTCAAGAAACAGTCTTTCTAAGTCTGGAACTTTCCTTTCACGTGGGCATTTACATCTGTTGAGAGATGCACACTTGCAAGAACAAATATCATACAAACGCTGTTTTGATTCAGATTGGAAAATTAGTAATTTGGACTTCATCTTTTCCGTCTGTTTCTTAGCGAAAAATCTCTTCATGCTCTTGTATTTATCATTAAATGATCTAATCTTTTGATTATTCTTTCCCTAGAAACTGTTGGAATTGAGGCAGCCTGCCAAATTGTTTCAACCTTTTCAGCCACATAAACCACTATCGCCCCTACAGGTGGGTCAGATTTTGTATTCTTTTTCAATTCATTTATCACCAACAAAAAGTACTTCATAATATCTTCATATGTTGGTAGAACGCGAGTACTTAATTCTGCTGGATACCCAAAAACGGGACAAAAAACATCACCTCTACTGTGCCTTTTTATATTCAGCTTCTTCACATTTTCTGACGATTGCGACATTTCTCCGTTATATTTTTTAAGTACACTACTAGTTCAACACAATATTAAAAATCCGACAACACTTTCACATGTACTATTTTGCAATAAAATTTAGACATTACAAATGAATACCTGTATTACAAACGTGCCACGAGCAGAACATTCGACCAACGATCAAACTACAATGATCGAACATGAGAAAACTGAACTTAATGGGGAAATTCCCCGCAGATGGCCTTGATTTCGCTTGTGCAATCTTTTTAGTGGAGGGTAGTGCCATCTATTGTCCCTAGCGTGGGCTTTGATCAACGTCTATGGCTGCCCGAACGTTCCCTGGCATTCATTGCAATAATTTACTATAATACCATCTATCAATGAACCATTCAACTTTAAGCAAGTCTGAATATTTTATATCTAAGCTGATAGATAGTGCTAACAGTGCAATGCAATACAAAGAACTTAGACTGAAGTATATAATTGTTAGAATAAATAAATTGAATATCGAAAACATTTGGCGCGTAACCATGGCTGCCGGGCCAATGCAGGTTGCTATGATAAACGCGCGACAGAGAATGTGTTAAGACGCAAAAGTCTAACCGGAAGATATTTATTGATTACTCCAAAATTTTGCACTTATGTTTCTTAAATATTCTTTCAACTTTTTCGCGCTAGTGGGAAGAAAAAATCTGGAATTAAAAAAGTCACGAAAATTTGAAAATTTACATCATTTTCGACTAATTTCGTATATTTAGAACCCAAAGTGGAACCGGAAGATATTCATTGATTAATCTGAAATTTTCTACACATGTTTCTGAAACATATCGACAACTTTTCCGCACTAGCGGGAAAATAATTTCGAAAAAAAAGTTTTTACGCTCCGCCCTACTATACAAGGTATTCGGACACTGAAAGCTCAAACTCCACATATAGTTTGTTTGAACCAAAAGTAATACAAAATCTCTACACACTTACACCTGGAAAACTATGTTAGTAACATTAAATTGTGCTAAAAGTTCAGGGGTACAGCGCCGGGAGAGCAAAGCTGTTCAAACATCTGTACAACAGGTTGCATAGGAGCTAGGCGCACGGCACTACACACCTCAACATCTTGGAGCACGGAAGCAGAAACTACCACAATTAATAGTAAACAACACACCAGTCCATCTATAAATGGGAATACGTTCTGAGGGTCGTCATTAACGATCCTACAACACAGAAAGTGCTTGCCATTATTACATGTGCAGTGTCGCGCGCCTAACTACTATGCAACTTGTTGTACACGCATGCTTACACAGCTTTGCTCTCCCAGCGCTGTACGCTGAAACTTTGAATACAATTTAATGTTATTAGCATAGTTTTCCGGATGTAAGTGTACAGGGATTTTGTATTACTTTTGGTTCAAACAAGCTACATGTGCAGTTTGGGCGTTGAGTTTCCGAACATACTGTATACACTATAACATACCATCATGCGCGGTCTGGTTATAATCTGTGTGTATATTCATAAATATATATTAGAGATGGGTCGAATAATATATTTCTCGAATACGAATATTAACTTTTCTTAAGAATCTCGAAACCAAATTCGAATCCACGAATCTTTAAAAGTGCACACAATTGAAGTTAAAGTGAAAATATTTAAACTTATTTTTAAAAATGTTGTTTGGTAACTAGGTTTTTAGGTCTATTACGCCATAAACAACAAAGAAAATACTTTTTTAGTAAATTAATTATATTAATACAATCTTGCGCTTTTTTGTTATTTAGTTTTTCTACCAACTACACAAGTGTGTGTGTGTGTGTATATATATATATATATATATATATATATATATATATATATATATTATTCCTTTTACCAATTGTTTAAAATTGTTATTTCAAGTCAAGGTCTTCATTTATTGTATTGAATATTCTTTTTTGAGATTATTAATAATTTCGAATCTCTCGAAAAGCATAGGATTCGATAGATTTTTACAACATTTACCTCAGTTAGACAGTTACAATATTCTCTTTATTGATACTTGCTTGGTATAATACTCAACAGTTCATTAAGGGACTAAAATAATATTGTTTTACTAGCATCAACAAGCACTGTGGGTGTTTTATATCAACCTATATGTGTCTAGACCTGATGTATACAGTTTTGTACATTAAAATGCCACCTCCTGGCGAACGTTTCAAGTGTGTAGATGTAGCATGTGCTGCCATCTAGTATCAATATATAGTAAAACGCTACCTCTTGGCAAACGTGTAAACTGTTAGACTGTAGCATGTGCTGCCATCTAGTATTAATGTATAGTAGAACGCTACCTCTTTGCAAACGTTTGAACTGTGTAGACTGTAGCATGTGCTGCCATCTAGTATCAATGTATAGTAGAACGCTACCTCTTTGCAAACGTTTGAACTGTGTAGACTGTAGCATGTGCTGCCATCTAGTATCAATGTATAGTAGAACGCTACCTCTTTGCAAACGTTTGAACTGTGTAGACTGTAGCATGTGCTGCCATCATGTAGCAAGACCAGAACTATATAGAAAATCTTTGCCTAATGCCTACAGTAAATGCTTTAATTTTAGGCTTTCTCTAAGAAAAGAAGAAAACTTTTTTTTTGTTCACCGCATTTAAATACCGACCTGGGAACCTTTATGGCAAACGGGCTAATAAGATAAAATTTAGACTAAGTGTGCCCGCATTTGCGTGAAGGGTGGGTGGGGGAGGGGGGGGGAACAAACCAGCACACTTGAGATGACGAGGTTGACACAGATTTCAACCTGTGATTTTATTACAATACAAATATATATATATAACTAGCAGAAGTACCTTCATTGCCACACAATTCATTGCATGGTTACCCCTGGCAACACTTTACTTTGAACAAACAGAAAAAAAAACCTCTTCATTTAATTTCATCCGCCCCAGTTCGTCAGAACCATGTTTGTGCACTGGGGCTACTAGTTTTGAAATTCCAGCCCTCTGCGTGAGGTAGATATCGTGCAATGTTATCACCGGTCATTTTGTTTTCATTATTCAATAATGATCTTGAATAAAATTAGACCTTTTTTTCACCTTTAATGAATGCATTAAATAATGGTTCAGTTAATGAAATGAGTGTTCTAACGTTCATTTTGTATTCATGTTCAATGAATCATTGATAATAACACCATAAGAACTGGTTTTCGCTGGTTATTTTAGAAAGATATGTTTAGTTTGATATATTGTCTAAATACTAGGAACTAGTCAAAATAAGAACCCTCCTAACTAAGAATATAATTAACTACAGTTTCTAGTTCATTTTGTGTCATTTGCAGTACTGTGGGCTCACATAAATAAGCCTACCGCTTTTTTTTTTATCTACTCTACTCTAATGACCATTTTTGTTTATGAAAAACAACTCAAATTCATTTCCGCACTCCACCTTGGTCAGAACCACTTGACCAATGACACTCAATATCAAGATGTAACCAGGACAATCACAAAACACACCCAAACATATCAATTAAATTAGATGGACCTAACCAAAAACAGCGCTCAACTTAGCCTCCACGATATAGGTCCTTGATTCAACTTGAGCTTATGTAGCTTGAAACGAGTCAAGTTAACTTATACCAGGGGTGACCTGGTGGTCTAGAGGTAATGTGTTGGACTTCTGTGCTGAGGGTCCAGGGTTCAATCCTCGGTCCCAACACAGATTTATCTGATTACCAAACCCTTCCTTCACCTCTGACAAGACGTGTATTAATCACAACTTGTGAATGTGTGGAATGCCAGGCCTCCACCGTGGTTCGGATCCCACGTTTAGCTGTAGGTCCTCCATTTCATCTCACAATCACCCTTCCATTGCACATTAGCATGAGTGCATATAACCCGAACGGGTAGTAAGACGGTGCTGCTATAAAATAATAATAATAAATAATAAAAATATAACTATACCGACTTTAGTAGGCTTGACTGAACATCACCTAATCTAGCACCAAATTCAGAACAAATTTTAAATTTCTTTCCTTCACAGTTGAGAGCTATTGTATTATTATATTTTGATAAATTCAAACCACCAGGTTTTTTGTTAAGGTGCCAGTATAGAGGACGTGAGTTAAGGTAAGTGTTTTTGCAGTTTTTGTAGCAAAACATTTTTTTGGCCAAACTAAATAAAATATTTCTCCAGAAGAAATTTAGAGTTTAGTTTCCTTCACATGGTGATATCAACAGTTTTTGAATATCTGTCATGAGCATAGCAGCATTAGATGAGAAACTTTTGAAACGAAGATAAAAAGTTGTCATTACACTCCAGGACACCTTGACAGATATTCAACAATTGTTGATATCACCTTAGAAGAAAATTAAACTTGTGTTTCTACTAGAGAATGTTTGATTTATTTGGCCAAAGAAAGTTTTGACATAAAAAATTGCGACAATACTCTTAACTGGCAATTTCCTCCCAACTCACCTTAAGGCGGGACACCAGTAAATTCACTTAGTTGGGACAAGTGGTGCAAACGCTCCCTTCACATCCCAAGATGTGTCAAGTGTGTTGCTAAGTTTCAAGAGCAGCCTTAATGACTTGATATTCAAAATGTTTGTGTACCAAAAAACACTAAAAATGCGCCTTAAGATCCCAATTAAGAAAAGAGTGTAAAAAGATTAGTATTGTAGTCTGACACATTAGATCAATCCGGTGAGTAGTGTGTCTGCCTCTTGAGTTAAAGATACCGGGTTTGATTCCCGACATTATTGAAAAGATATCAATTATCATTGGTGAAATGTAGGTTTACCCTTCCTTTAGCAGTGATGAATTAGTGTCCGGGGTACAGGTTGTTGTGTATAGGCCAGATTTAAATTAGCTTTATGTCGTGTGTTAATATAATCAGTTGTTTCAGAAAGTGCACATTAAGTACCCCAATTAAATAAATTCCAATACAATATTAGCCCCCCAAAAAACCCTGACCACAGACAAGTTTATTCTGGCAGTGAAATGTAACATTTTAAGGTAATCTTTGTCAGGTACTGGGAGGCGACAGATTATGTCGGACTTCAGGAGCTCGAAGACACCCTGAACTGGTTTCTGAGCTGTCCAATCTTCCACCACTTGGTCATGTACGTAATCACCGTGACCATCCTGAGGTCCGTGCTGCACGTCTTCAAGGTCGTCAACTGGGGCAATCCCTTACAAGGCGTGTCAATGATACGGTAGGCCATGCGTTTTACTCGAGGAAACACGGCTTCCGAAACCATTTAGGTAAAAACCACCATCGATATGTCTGACCGAGATTCGAACCTTAACCTCTCTGTAACCAGAAATCCAATCCAACACACGAAAGTGATGCATTAAACAATGCGACCACTGAAGTGGGTCATTTTGAATTTATGAAGTGTGTGGTTATATTTTATTTTCAAATTAAAATGTGTGCAACAGTTTATTTATTGTGTCTCCGGGCACTCGACATGAGTCGGGTTGTCAGTACCATGGACTACACTTCTTATAGTAAACTATGAATACTTGAGGCCCATGTACTTTCGTTTTTGGCGAATAATGTCCCTCACCTGCACTGGGAACCGAACTGGTACCTCAAAAGTGCCCGAACAAACGATATTGGTCAAGGTATTGAAATGGTTAAAACAAAGTATGTTAATTTGATTACCGGTACAACACCCAATATATTTTATAGCATTGATCAAAAATGTATTTGCTCCCCTGTGGTCCAAGAGTGTAATGCAATGTTTTATTATTTATTTTAAAATGAAATACATTTATTTTATAAAATATGATAGTAGTTACACCACCATTGATAAAATGTGTGCTATTACACTATTTCATATTTCAATCAAAGTTTGACCAATATATGTGATTACAAAAATGTACGCCAATCATATATAAAATATTTATGAATAAACCGTGAAACTTTTGAAAACTTGTTCAGCAAAGTGTTCTATTAATTTAAATAAGAAACACACTTTGTGCTATCGCTAAGTGTGGCGTTAGTGCCTTCATATCGAACAGTTACATTTTACACTGCTTTGCGTGTCCAAGATAATCTTTCAGATTTCAACATTTCCTTTGATAAAACACTAGACAATGTTATATAATTTATATTTTTTATAAAAGATTTGTAAAATATATTATTTTATAAAAGATCGTTGATGGATTGTCAAAGTTAAGTCATATTTCTTTAATTAAAGAACTTTTATAAAATAAATCTGAAAGTGTAATACCAGCCCAAGGCATTAGACAAGCATTGAAATGGGTAACTATTGTGGGAAAGGTCGGGATTTGAATACCAGCTGGGTAGATTTATCACAGCAGTTTTTAAGATAATCTTTTCATACTAATACGAGCACATTTATCATAAACTACCGTCTTAATCTCTACATCTTAAAATTTATTTTTTATTTTGTGAACGTATGAATTCTCCCAAGTTAAATTACTGAACCTATCGCACTGAAAATGTACCCCCATTTCACTTCCGAGCAAATCCCCGTTGTTGCGACCTTGCGCCCAGTGTACCAACCGTAACACACACGATGGTGTTTGTTGTCGACAGGGAAGAGTCTTAGACTGGTTCTACGCTGACGAGTGCTCGTGCACCAGGAAAAAGACCACCACCATTATCTTGGCTGACGATGACGATTGTGAGTATGAGTGTTGGCGAGACTACGTCCAATACTTGCCTGCAACTTCAAGCAAAAAAAAAAGTTTCTCTAATTAAAATAGTATTTTTTTTCCCCTTTTTTGTTTGTTTGTTGATAAGTCAATAATGCTAAAAAAATAAAAACCTTGTGTTTCAACATGTGCGTGACATTTTCTGCAATAGAAGACAGAAGAAAGGAAGACATGTCACCTTTGTGCATCGGATTCTTAACCAATATTTTCTTCTTTCTTTAGGTGGGCTTTCTTTACTCAATTAGTTTATCTTTCATTATTTTTTTATCAATTTCTATTATTGTATCATTTATAAACTGGGCCTTCTCATTGTTGAACACTAAACCAAATAATAGTAACCATCACAAACTGTGTTTACAGCTCCTTAGCGTGAACTTCGCACCAGGGCCCCCAAAGTGTGTTCAGAGCCCTGGGGCCACGTCAGGTCCCCCCGTTCACACAAAATAAATACAAAAATCCATGTGCCTTATTAACAAAATATTTAAAACTGTGCACGGAAGAAAAGATCAAAGTTTTTTTGCAATATTTTTTATCTCCATCGCGTCTTAGCACCTGTTTGGGTTTTACATTACGATAATGAGATAGTGATGAGGAAGGTAACATTTTAGAGGTAATACACCTACATTTGCATGGAGGGAGAGTGGGAAACCATTTAGGAAAAACAACTCTCAGTGCATTCAACCGAAGTTTAAATCCCGATCTCATCACAGTAATTCCAGTATTACACAAGAGTGACACCTTAGCGCATGACCACCTCCGCAGGTAATTCCAATAACAAGTTATTCTATTTTTAACTTTCCCATACTGACCACCTTTGAAAGAGCCGAGGATAGTAAATAAGTCAAAAACACATCAATTGTTATAGAAATGTATTGTATCTGTAACAAGAAATATCACATTCTACTTATGTCCACGAGTTAAAGACAGCACCAAGGTCCAAAGCAGTTAATCTGCAGATATCCTGGATGGGTAGTAAGGTACCGAGGAAATTTCTCTGAAAATAAATCCTGCCCACAGATGAGACATAGAGCTAAGAATGTTGTTCTATTTAACTGCCCACATGTAATATTATTTATCTCCATCTTGATTGTGTTTCAGAGTCCCAGGATGTTTTATCACCCCGAGTGGAAACGAGTGCGAGTGTCTACCCCGAGTTCAGTTTACAGGGGTACACTCTTGTTTAGTTCATGTTTGAAGTTTGCTGTACCAATTTGTTTGTAATACTTATGTTTAGTTAATAAATCTTTTTTAGTATCGTAATCAATTAAATCAATATGTTGGATGTAATGTATCTATGTAACTTGCTTGCGTGCTCTAAGGCAGAAGTCTCACTGGTCCACGATCCAGCCTTCAGTGACATTTTCTAAATTATATTCGATACTTTTTTTTTAGGAGTGTTTTACTACCCATCTGGGCTGTGCTTATTTTATTCACTCTAGCGGAGTAATGTAGCCACATTCGAGTGAAAGGAATGTAGGAAAATATTTATGAAAAAAACACCCATCTGTACATCCGGCTGGAATTTGAACCCCAACTCTGGCAAACTAGACCAGGAGAATCGGACATCTATTCCTCATGTCCACCGATGCAGGTCAATACAGGTTATTTTGATGCTATAAATAATGTACATTTAAAATATTTAAAAAGTGATATCTTCCCAAATGTTTATGTAAGTTAGAGAAATACTCGAAGCAGTATTTATTAATATGTAAATAAAAGTACCCACAATAAAGTATTTTAAGTGAAAAAAATATATAATAAAGTATGAAATAGTTCCTTTTTTCTGTTATTTAAAATTATGTACACACTAAATTTAAATTCTTTATTTGTGTGTGTGTATGTGACAGAAGACTGGACAGTGATATAAAAGTGGGCCGGTCAGACACTGTCTATTCATCGTAGGAGAGGTGGGGAACTGTCAGAATATTGTTAATGCAAACATTGGTTGAAAGGCACTAATGTTAACCTGTGGAAATTATTATTATTTTCATATTATCAATTATCATCAACTGTTTCCAGCCTGTGGCAGGGTCTGTTTAATAAAATGTCTCCATCTTCCTCTGTCCTTCCACCAGTCTTCCTCCTGCACTTCCACTCTCCTCCTCTCACTTGCACACTTGCTATCTGCTCCTCCCATCTCTTCCTTGGTCTCCATTGCAGTCTCTTCCCTACATACTTCATATCCATTAATCTTGGAATCCTCTCCCCTTCCATCCTCATCACGTGTTATACCATCTCATCCTAGCTTCCTCTACTATCTCTTGTACTCCCTGTTCCCCGACTCTAGACCTTACATCTTCATTCCTAATCCTAACTCTTCTGGAGACAGTAGCATACTCCTCAAAAGTGCTAATTAACACTTTTAATAATACTTACATAAGGCTTACTGTATGGTTGACTTTTTTACAACTCATTGAAAGAACAAATCATATTAATAAAAGTATAATACTTTATGTTTTGTGATTGTGGCAACAAGAGATATGATAGTGCATGAAATAATAAATTAAAAAGTATTGTATTGACACTATTCTATTCTTAGTTCTTATAAATGGCCACCAAAATAAATAAATGTTTTTTATAACTTAGAGAGAATCTTACAAAATAAAACATTTTTATTTTGTAAACACATGCACACAAACACAACCAAAAACTGCTGGTATGACATCATCAACCTCGTTCATTTAGTCAGGTTTGCAATCTTAATTTAAGCCCTTTTAAAAGCTTTGGTTTTAAGCCATTTTTAAGTACACCACAGACGCCAATTCCACAAAAATATAAAAACCGTTATTTCATAAGTTTGTGTTTAAATACTCTATAAACAGTTTTAAAAAAAATCATAACTAGAAGAAACAAATTGTTTGTTGTGAAAATTTCGCCTCCCAAAAGTGACCATAAATCAACATATTATGTTTTTGCAGATCATATGGTTTAGCGAATAGATACATAAATGTAGATCTGGTAACTTTTTCTCTGTCATTTACCTCGACTCCAACTGTAGATACTCTATTTTTTTAATAAGAAAGATATTTATTTTTATAATAATTTTATATTTTATGCTATCCATTCCTTTTACATGTTTTTACCTAAGTATCCTATCATTCTTTACCAATCCCTTTTTTCTGTTTTTTTGTGTTTTTAAGTTTCCTCTTTTGGGAAGTTGCGTTACCGATACGCATTTTACATTCACTCCTGATGAGTTCCAATAGAATAAAAGCTAGGTCGAGGGATCGGGTGGTAACGATTGATTTTCTTCAAGAGGCAGCAAATTACCTATTTGTACAGTGGCATCAGTGTAAAGTTTGAACTGTGTTCTTATTTTCATTGTAAAAGCTAAATTTTGTTATTTCCCTTTTATACGTATTCTATCCACCTTTCCCGTAACTTCTTCCGACTATAACATAATGTAACTTAAAAAGTGCAAAGAAGTTGGCGTTAAAAGATATTTATTTTTAATATAAAATAGTCAATACATTTTTAAACAATAGGTTATGTTATAAAGTCTAGATAGCGAGGGCGTCGTTTTGCAGCTCGTGGCTCAGCTGGGTTTGGAGATTGGACAATTTGTTTTTGAGGATTGAGATCCCCATCATGACAATGTTCTCCGGACGCAGAGCACCGGCGCTCTCTACGTTGAAGAAGAACTTGTTCGGCTTGGCCTCCCACGTGTATGGCGCCTCGTCTGGAGACAAACAGCGATCATTAGGGATATTTCCGTTATATCCATACACTTAGCTCGAGGGTTTTCAACAACTTGTTAAAGTGGGAAAAGAATTGGGAGGGTAAATTAGAGAAAATGTACCCGCACTAGTCTGGCAAAGGTATGCCAGAACAGTGATGAATCAGACGTGAAAAAAACACTCAGTCGAGATTTGCCTTTACCTTCCGCGTAGTCGCCAATCCAATATGTCGCGAGCATGAAACTAGATTTGAGCCAATTTTCCCTATTTTAAGAATCTTAGATCACTTATTCATATCCGAAAATTGGATAAAAAAATCACACCTGGAACCTGGGAATTCAAACCAGAGACCTTGGCTTAGTATATCAATGCCCTACCATAGAGCTATTGAGGAATTTTCCCGTGCTCAAGGTCATTCATAGTTTAAGGCAGATTCTATGATGGGAAATAAGCGGTAAGGCAGTGGTCCCAGGTGTCATTTTTCAAATTTAAGAATATGAAACTTGCTGTGGCTACATTTGTAACCTTAAGATCATTTACATCTTCTAAGATTCGCTATTTTATTTATTTGAAGTATCTGATTATATCAATACATGAGAATTTCTATGAGCGAGAGCGAAAGGGCCTACCAATTTAGCTGTAAAAGGTATTTTTACATACCTTCCATGGTTCTTTTACATACCACAATCGACATGACACTGACAGCTTTACTTACCCTACGAAGAAAGTTGTGCTACATATTTTTATCGCTCAAGAAAAATCCGTCAACCTCGGCTGGGTTTGAACTCACAAACATCGGGTCCGGAGGTGAACACTTTACCCCCAAGACCACCGAGGTCGACAACTTCTCTATTCATATTCAACTAATTTTACAATTGTTATAGTTCTTCTATATTAGAATAATATAAAATAGAAATAGAGACTAAAGGTTGACATTCCTTCTTGTAAAAAACGGGCTCAGGCCACAGTAATTGATGTTATTCTTTCTTATAATCCATTCATTATAGCATTTATACATTCAGTTAAGTGTTAAATTAATGGTCTGGACTCTGGATGTTTAGTTAGTCCTATAATAATGTTGAGGATAAATCCATTAATAAGTATTAAAGCTCTAAAATCAATTCCAATTCAAAATTTAAAAAGGTTCAAATTTTGAATTTGTTAAGAGGAATTGTACCTGTATTTGCTAGGGGAGAGAGTGTAAAACCCCTAGAAAAAAAACTACTTCAGTACACCTGATTGGGACTCGAACCCTGGCATCATCACTGAAAGTTCAGTTCATATGGAGTGAACACCAAAGCAGGAGTTAATAAAATGGATTGCAGTCAAAATACAAATGTAGGCCTAATTGAAAATTGTCAAGGCCATCGACCTTACAGGTTAAAACTAGAAATTATAATCTGTGCTTTTTCTACTGAGCAGATCTTACGCTGATCATCTTCCAGCTCTGAGAACTCGCTTTTAGGCCACTCGTCCGGTTTGGGGAACAGTGTGTGCCGCATGGCGTTGTCCGGATCATATTCAAAACATACACTGGCTGTCGGGTTCCACTTGGCGTGCTCCTTGCCAAAACCTTTTTTGGCGTAAGCTCTGAGCTTCAGTTCTTGTCCTTTACGCAACTTGATGATCAGTATTTCTGAAATGTACACATTTAATATGGATCAACCACAAAAATAGCTGTTCCAATTGAAATTAAATTTTTTCAGAGAATTTTAATTTGGAAAATTTTCTGGTAAAAATTTCACTAAGGGAGAGAAGATTTATTTGTGAAGGCTTTGGTTATAATCAGTAGCGTACGCAGGATTGTGAAGTAGGTGGGCTCAAGGGGGTTGGGGATTTAGGGGAGGAGCCCCCAACCACCAGAATAAAATTTTTTTCTTTACCACTATATACACCTAGAAGCTTTTTTGAAAGGTTTTTTATTGGTATTTGAACTTGATCATTTATATTTTTACTATTATAGACGAGATAATCTAACAAAATAATAAATAAATAGACCTAAATTAAAATTGGCTTTACCGTCACATAAGCCTACTGTCACAAAACCACTGATTATTCATAATAGGACACTGTGAAACTCCTCGACAGAACTACGTGTGAAACTGGGAGATTTGGAACCTGCCGCAATCTTCGGGACCTAGGCCAACTTCCTAGACTGCAAGAACATCAATTAGTACTACTAGGGAGGATCTACACGAGGATGTGTGACACTTCCTAGACTGCAAGAACATCAATTAGTACTACTAGGGAGGATCTACACGAGGATGTGTGGTACTTCCTAGACTGCAAGAACATCAATTAGTACTACTAGGGAGGATCTACACGAGGATGTGTGGTACTTCCTAGACTGCAAGAACATCAATTAGTACTACTAGGGAGGATCTACACGAGGATGTGTGGTACTTCCTAGACTGCAAGAACATCAATTAGTACTACTAGGGAGGATCTACACGAGGATGTGTGGTACTTCCTAGACTGCAAGAACATCAATTAGTACTACTAGGGAGGATCTACACGAGGATGTGTGGTACTTCCTAGACTGCAAGAACATCAATTAGTACTACTAGACAGGATCTACACAAGGATGTGTGGCACTTCCTAGACTGCAAGAACATCAATTAGTACTACTAGACAGGATCTACACAAGGATGTGGGCACTTCCTAGACTGCAAGAACATCAATTAGTACTACTAGACAGGATCTACACAAGGATGTGTGGGTGTGACACTTGATATTTTCTTTGCTCACAGTGTTTAACTGGTCATAACAACCATCCTCCCCCATTTTATTTTCTCCTCAGATCTCGAGGCATCCCCAAATTATGGTAGGGGGGGCCTTGAGCCCCCTCAAGGCACCTCCCTCCCCCTGTGGGCATGCTACTGATTATAATATTGAAGTATTAGCATATCTGATCTACAGCAGACCCAGCGTTAGTGCCACATTCAACCACCAAGCGCTGAAGCAGTTACTTGAGTGTGAGAAGAGAACTATAATCACTGCTATTACTTTATTGTAACTCATTTGATAATGTTTCTGGTGTTGACGTAATTGAGGGGAAATTAAACTGAAGAGGAAACCTTAAAACTTGAGATATCTCAATTGTATTTAATTTTTTTAAATAGTACAGTAGAGTCTTGGAAACTCGACCTAATGTATGTAGGCATACATACAACAGAAAATATTTAAATTTTGGATTTGAAATTTGTATCAATTCTGAACTTGGGATCACAAGGTTGTACACGTACCTTTAAATTTTAAATAAGCCTATAATGTATTTAAATTTTCTTTTAAAATGAGAGGCATGTAAACATATTATTTCGATATCATACATTTCTCAGTTCAAGTTAAGGAATCAATCAACAAGAAGAATACAATATTTAGTAGGTACCATCCGTCTCGCCATACTCGCTGGCCTCGTCCTCCCTGTGGCGAGAAGTCACAGGCACAACTCTGGGGTCGTTACTCTTCAGGTCGGCCGTCGTGACATGGCGTGTTTGCTCGTCTGCACATTTCACGTCGAGTGTGAACTCCACGCTACAGTCAGGACAAAAGTCCACACATGTGCAATCCTAGAGAGAAAAATAATCAACTTTAGAATAAGCTCTTCTTATTTTTAAGACTCATTTACAGCTTCCGTAAGTTTTGTATCCATATAGTACTTAAATTCAGGAGAATTCCAATGTTGTGTGCTCTCTCCTCCGTGTCCTTACTCACGCGATATTGTGTCAACCAAGTATAAAATTTTGTCCAATTTAATTAATAAAAAAAAATTTCGGCAAATTCTATAAACATGACTAGCATTTTCATAATTTTATTTCATGTTTAAAATGTTTTAGTTAAAATAAGTATATACTTCCTATGCTTTAAAGTTTTATACAAATTGCTATTAAATGCGGCTATATGAAGATACGATAGGCTTACATTTATAAAAAATTGAGACCATTTAATTTTGAACATCGATGTTCATTTGTTTGTTTACTTGTGATTGGTTCTTCACGGCCATCCGTAATTAAGATACAGTCTTTAATAGAGTTAAAGTTGATCCAACTTCTACGGAGTGCTATGGACTTATATATAAGTTACAAATCAGGACTTTGTGGACAGAGAAATCTGTTAGGTGGAGAGGAGTCAATCTCTTCTTACAGACTACGGACTTTATGGATACAGAGCATGTAAATGGGGCTATAGACTTCACAATAACAGAATTCCAACCTGCAGACATTCATCACAGATGGCTACGGAGAACCAATCATAAGTAGGACTTAAGTGGTGTAAGGATACAGAGATTACAAAGGATGTAGATGAAGTTTATATTGTATAGATCCATGGACAATGACAACTTGTTGTGTTTTAGAACTATTTATTGTAAATAATCATACTCGAGTGTAATGCAACCGATCAACAACTTCATCAGAGGTCAATGGTATGAGGCCGATTCGATGTGATAAGAACTCATCACTTAAAACAGTAGAGTTGGCTTCCAGCTGAACCCAATCAATCGCCAATGTTGGCGTCTCCGCTATGAACACCCTTCTCATACTGTTAACAACACTGCAACACATTATTTAACTTTATTAATTGTTGGCTATTCAAGCATTTATTATTTTGATGAGTTTTTACAATGTTTATACATTTTTGTTTTAAGTATTTTATGACTAAATATGAGTATAGTGAGTTTTATCTATCTCATTTTAGGTCATTTCTTTATTAAAATATAAAAAATATTGATATCAGGCCATACATAATTCCAAATATTAAAACACATAGAATCAATTTGAGCCAAAAAAGAACGGAAAAAAAAAAACTCTGAAATTAAATAAGAAAAAGTTCACACACCTCAGTGACGGGTGTTCTAGAACTATTTGGACACATTACACTAAGCCCCAAATATAATTTATAGGTATCATCTTTACGAAGGCGTAAAAACAGTGTACAATGACCCCAATTAACTTTACTTCATGCTGAGATCACAATCAACTTAACGTAAAGGTTCTAGTGTTTTTAAATGGAAGTGATCACGATGCAGTTAACTTTACTTAATAGATGACCTGGGAGGTATTTCACGTTAAGTGAACATTACATGAAGGGTATCACATGATCTAGCCAGCCAATCATTATGCGAGTGATGGCTACAAGGCTATTTAGTAATTCATTTGTTGGTTTTATGACCAAGGTTTACTCTTTAGCTTTAGTTCTAGTGATCAGACATTGATACAAAATAATCAAAATAAAATCGAAAAGCAAAATTTATCAAAAAAGTTTATATTTATTATATCAATAGAAAACAATAAACATTCAGAGATCATAACTTTACAAATAGTACAAATCACAGATCAAAATACATACTCTAAAATGCAGATGTTAGACTCAAGTTGTTATGTTAAGTTACGTGAATCATGATCACACATCTGTTTTCTTAAGTTGTTATTATTATTATTAGCACCACGTCTTACTACCCGTTCGGGTTATACGCACTTACGCTAATGTGTAATGATAGGGTGAATGCGAGCTGAAATGGAGGACCTACAGTTTAACGTGGAATCCGAACCACGGTGGAGGCCTTGCATTCCTCACATTCACAAGTTGTGATTAATACACGTCTTGTCAGAGGTGAAGGAAGAGTTTGGCAATCGGATAAATCTGTGCCGGGACCGAGGATTGAACCCTGGACCCTCAGCACAGAAGTCTGACACCTTACCCCTGGACCACCAGGTCATCCATTTTTCTTAAGTTAAGTGAACCTTAAGTGAGCACTACATTAAGTTAGATAGATTGTGATCCCGGCATCATAGTAAAAATAACTTCAAGCAATTTAACTTGACGCAAGTGTTAGGTGATCACAAGTATCCATAGCAACTAAATTATAGACGAAGTAAAAGATAATATTGATGTCATGGAAATAATACAAATACCTAGCTTATATTAATTATTATGACACTTGTCCAACTCAGTTTAACCTAACTTTTCATTATTCTGACATTTTACCAGCAGAGCTTAATCTAACCTTTTGTGTTAATAAATTAAATTTATATATAGATAAAATAAACTAGGCCTATTCAATGTAATAATTAAACATGGACTGTCCACATCATACAATGTCATAACCATTTTAGTGAGCATTGTGAAAGATCACAAGTTTCATGCAAAGCATCAGTGGATGATGTCATCCATTCAAAGCAGAGAATCAAAGGAAAGGCATATGTCATTGTCAACATTTACATTCCAAAAGTGATTTGGGCAATGTGTTGTCTAGTTTTATTTAAATACGTATAGACCTAAATAAAAGTATAAAATTTTTCTAAATCTTGGGTCGTTCGATTCTACGTATTATAGTGTGAATAACAAAGTGAATGAGATATCAACATATGGTACCATTTCAGTGAAAAATAACCAAATGTAGGACGGATAAGGCGTAATATACCCATAAATATAATTCAATTTGCCATCTTCTTGAGTGTGTTACAATTAAATATATTAATATAAACAAGAAAAATTATATTGTATAAGCGATAGTATCTGTCTTATTACAATTGTTAATTTATAAAACACTAATCCTAGTTTTTTACAGTTCTGTAATTCAACCTAAAGTGTTGGGGCATCTTTGGGATTATTTTAGCATTTAAAAAAAGGTTCGTAGTCATCAAACAACTTTGATATAATAGTGTTATTATTAAAAACCAAAATTAAGTAATTTTGTAATCTATAACTTTTGTATCCTTATCTATCACAAATAATAACCTTAGATCAGTATCTTCAATCTGGAACTTAACATTCTCTTCTGTAAGTTCAGTGATATGTACAGATGGTGTATTAGCATAAGGCATCGCGTCTAAAATCTACAAGATTAATATAACTTTAAAAAGCAAATAACATAAACAGTTTTCTTTTTAAACCAAACACTTTAAACTAGAGTTTTTAGACAAACATTTGTTCATTTCTTTATCTATGTATTTGTTTTGCTCAATTCAAAGACATATATAAGGATGGTAGGTGAAATAAAACGATTTGGATGTATTAACTAGTGTACTCTAGCGTGGAGGGTAATAAATACATATTCCAATGAGTCACAATAAAAACTCTTTTGGATTGTCCAAATTTGTGGCAAAGGTAAACCTTAAAACATAAAACTAAAAATCCACCTTGTTTTTATTGCATTCACATATTTTTTTCATTCCTAGCAAATAATTTAGAACATTCTCCAAAAATGCTTTTATTCAGAGTCATGAATACGTGGAAAGTAATTCCAATGACTACTAGCGCTATGTCCACAAAGAAAGTAGTTTAACAATAAAGAAGTGGTAGAACTATATTTATCAATAAATATTAGGAAACTTTCTTTCTGATAACAACTGAAATTCGCGCACTAGAAGTAATAACTGAAATTTTTCACTCCAATCACTTTTCATTCAAACATAACAGAAACAGACACTATCGCGTCAGATTTAACATTGTAAACATGTGAACAGTATACATTGCTTGACAAGTAAAAATTTTATAACTGTACTTCGCTATTTTAATCACCATGTCTGTGTCCACTCCAACAGAAGCTCTGGATGTTCAGGTAAATATGTGATTTTTACCTGACATTAGATTTAAATTAAGTTCTAACTTCGCCTGAAACGCAAATCCCTTTCCGGTTTTTACCATTCCAACATGCAGCTCTTTTGAACGCCCCATATGTGTTGACTAAAAGTATAAACTTGAGATGTAGGAAGACTAGGCAAACCACAGTATTTTTATATTATTTATTTGGGGTATTTAACGTGCTCTTCCTGAACCGACTGATTATATCAGCACACCCTTCCTTCACCTCTGACAAGATGTGTATTAATCACAACTTGTGAATGTGAGGAATGCCAGGCCTCCACCGTGGTTCGGATTCCACGTTAAACTGTAGGTCCTCCATTTCATCTCACAATCACCCTACCATTACACATTAGCGTAAGTGCGTATAACCCGAACGGGTAGTAAGACGCGGTGCTAATAATAATAATAATATATCAGCACACAAGCCTTTTTATGGGTGAGAACGAAAGGGGGGTAACAAATTTGCCGGGAGAGGTACTTTCAAATACTTTCCAGGGTTCTTTTACACGCTACAATCGACGGCTTTACTTTCCCTCCAAAGAAAGCTGTGCTACAGATTTTTATCTCAAGGAAAAATTCGTCGATCCCGGCTGGGTTTGAACCTACAAATATCGGGTGTTAAGCATATTAAAAAACAACAACATGAATAGTTGACAAGCGCTGATGAAATTAATCTGTTATCTCGTGGCACCTTGGCAAAACAACATAATATCCAATAGGCTTATATTAGCTTAATTTACATAACTGTTAAGGGGTGAAGTCGCTACTATATTTCTTAAGATGGATAAATGCACGCATAACACATAACTAGGCCCTACTTTAAATTTTGTCAAACAGAAACTGCTTGTATGGAATGCCTGTTTGACAGCACACAGTCTGTCTTTAAAAATAAATGTTAGTGTGAAGCGCAGGTTTATCGGGAGGGACACAAGATCAAGGTGAATGTGGTTGGAGTGAGATAGCTAAGAAATGTACCTACGTGGAAAAACTCTTACGGAGAGAATCAGTAATGAATAGATGCTACAGGAGTGCGGTTTGAAAGGGAATACAATAGCTCAATGGGAAAGAAGCGTCTTAAGTTGGTTTGGGCATGTTGAGAGGACTAGTGTGGATCGAGTGACAAAACAAATATATGAAGGTAGAGTGTTTGGATCAAAAGGAAGGGATAAGCCATGTAAGACATGGTTAAATGTTGTAGATGAATATATGAAAAAGAGAAACCTTAAGAATTTTAAGAATAAAAAACATGTATTACTCAGGTGTATGGATGTTATTGAAGCGAAGGGAGAATGCAAGGATAGGGAAGTGTGGAGAAAGTTAGTGAGGATGGATTAAGTACAAAGTTGTTTTTTGAGCTGCATGCACAGTTTCTTGCCTACCACTTAAGGAAACGGCGTGAATAGGTATTTATATATAAATGTACTAAATTATTTTCGTTCACTATACCACATAAATTGCCTCTATAAGTTTCATTTTAAATATATTTTTTAGCTAAGATGGCAATGTAGCTAATTCTTTAATTAATCTAACGAAATGCTGTTATTGGAAATTGGCTTCCTAGCGATACTTTGCAGTTCCTTCAGATTAATACAATTAAAATAGAACTGTCAGTTTGCCTAAAGATAATGGCCGTGTCGACACATAGTCCCAAAAATATATAAACCTTATTTCCATTAATCCAATTCTTGTATCCTTTGGTAGAGAACGCACAATGTTAGGCCTACTTTCAAAAAAAAAAATATTTTCAAAATAAATAAACTTTACCCTACACTCTTATTAATTCCATGACACAAAAAAATTATGTGCGCCATGAAAATATTCTGATGTGTTAGTTAAATAATCAATTAATTTGTCTTGTATGGAAATAACTAGCCTAATTTCTAAATGTATTAATCCATCAACATTTTTATCTTAATCTAATTTTAATTGACTTTGAAGGCTAGGTTGAAGCTAATTTTTTACTATAGAAACATAAACAAATTATTTCTATAGGTTGGCATATATAATTATTATAATTAATTACAATTTATATATTAGTAACTTGTTTTTGGATTTTTTAAGTTCAACCTAGTCTAAGTATAGCCTATGGACGGCGCATGTTGTTTTTCTGTCTAATATTAACTACAAAAGTGATGACATGGTGGTCTAGGGGTAAGGTGTCAGACTTCTGTGCTGGAGGTCTGGGGTTCAATCCTCGGTCCCAGCACAGATTTATCCGATTGCCAAACCCTTCCTTCATTTCTGACAAGATGTGTATTAATCACAACTTGTGAATGTGTGGAATGTTAGGCCTCCGCCTTGGTTCGGTTTCCACGTTAAACTGTAGGTCCTCCATTTCATCTCACAATAACCTTAACATTACACATTAGCGTAAGTGCGTATAACCCAAATGGGTAGTAAGACGTGGTGATGATGATAATGATGATAGTAATAACAATAACAATCTACAAAAGTATTTTCTTATATACAGGGTGTCTACCATCCAGGAAAATCAAGGAAAACTGGAAATAGCCGGGAATTTGAAGTGGTTGGGAAAAAACGGGAATAAGTTGGGAATTTGGTAATTCGCAATAAAAATATCTGGGAAAATGTTGTTTTAATCGAAATATGAGATATAATAATCATTAAATCAGTAAATTACAATATGATTCAAACTGTCTATTTTTTTGTAGGTATGTAATATATTTTCTAATTCCTAGTAGCCTATGTTAATACAAATAAAAAAATCTTTATTTAAATATTAAAACTTATTAGGAATAGATTAATGAAAAAAAGGAGGGAGGGGATAGAAGGGTGTGACATACTGTTGAGTCGGGAATTTTAAGAAATAATCAGGGGAAATCTGGGAAAAAGTCGGGAGTTTCATTGGTCAAGTTGAGTAGACACCATGTATATATAAAATTAAATATAATTATATTTACTTTCCTTTTTTTAAAAAAAGTAACAGTAAGCATCCTTGACCTGTAACATTTTCCTTATTTTATTGTTTATCCAGGCCTAATTCGGAAGGCCTAGAATTGGATATAGTTTCGCACAGACTATGTTGTCATTTGTTTTGTCTAGGATTTTCATTTAAGCTCCTGTGCCGCTTACAAGTGTTTCATGCGGAAGAAAACCTCGGCGCCTCCGCTGTAAACTTGGTCGCTACTGCGAGCAAATATGGCTTAATATTTGTGGGCTGCCCCTCCAGCATTCAGGGTGAGTTTATCAACATTTTAACTTCAACAGATATCAACACACAAAGGTGTGACTCATTGTAACTGCGGGTTTATCCACATGAAGGAGACTACGGCTCATTTAATTAATTTCAGTTGAAAAATTACACCTGGGCATGGGATAGCTCAGGGGTAGAGCATTGTTGTGCTCAAGTCAAAGGTCCCGGGTTTGATTCACGTGTCCATGTGTCATTTTTCAACTGATATTGATAAATTTTAGCTTCAGATGCAAATCGTAATTAGATATAACAAATATGAGAAAGTAGCCTAATGGAAATCTCTAATATATCTGTTTTATATGTGTAAGAAGGTATGGTAGAGTTGGATAGAAACATATAAAAGGAACAAACACAATATGGCTTTTAGAATTAAAAGAACATCAACACAGTTCACAACTAACACTGCTGCCACTGAACAAAGAGGTAATCGCTCCTCTTGAAGAAAATCGATTGTTACCGCCCGGTCCCCCGATCTAGGTTTCATTCTATCGTAACTCATTAGGGGAGTGTTAAACGTGCAGTGCAACTGCCTAAAAGAGGAAACAAAACAAAAAACAACACAAAAGGAAGAAAAAAGAAATTTGTAAAGAATGATAGGAACACGTAAAAGGAATAACATTTTAAAGGACAAACGTGTGAAATGGACATGGATGTGTTTGTATTCCCTCCTTTGGTTCAATGTAGCAGTTACGTGGCGCGATCCCTACCCACCACTTTCTATCACGGCGCAGTTGTGTGGCGCAGCGCTCGAGTGTTTTCTAAGCCAGCCGCTAGAGCTCGCCGTGTGAGGTGGGGAGGGGACTCGTGAGGCACCGTGAGACTCGTGAGATGGCTTGCAAGATGCAAGGTCTGACCAGGTCAAGGAAGCAGACTAGTTGATATGTCTATTAATAACTCTGTTTGGACAATAACCATATTTAAAGTGCAATGTCTGTGTTTCAAATCATTGGGCCGCAAGCCTGGGTTTTACTTAATTACAAATCCAATATTAAAGACTAAGCTTAGAGGGAATTAAGTTTCATGCTAATTTTCATTAAATACGAGTTGTTTCGAGGTGCAATAATCCTGACTTGCTGTCATTTAGAGGTGAAACCAATGTTCATCAATTGACTCCTTATCAACAAAAAAATTTGAGTATAGAATTTATTAATAATTTATTCACTTTTTACTTTTCAATAATGGTAACTAATTTTAACCTGCTTTGGTGGTCAAATATTCTAAGGAGTTATCCTCTCAATAGACTAGACTGCCTATGACAGGGAGATTGATGTTTGAATCCCAGTCAAGTGTACGAAAGATGTTTATTCCTAAATGTTTTCCCCTTCTCCCTCCACACAAATTTGTAATTCCTCTAAAATTCTACCTTCCTCGTGTTATCTCGTTAGGTTAATGTGTATGACCCAAACAAGTAGGTAAGATGCGGTGAAAATAACCCCATCTAATTTAAAATAGCTTACACGCTTATTGTATTTTAGTTTTGCAGTCGTCGAGCCTTGTGAAGCTGGGTTCCTCGGCGGTGACCGGCGAAGTGTCGGAGTACCCACGCAGGGAGGTCCCCTTGCCCTCTCGCCCCTCTCATTTTGCTGTCAGCTGTGACCAGAGCTATCTGGTGGTCACTCTGCTCAAAGACTTGTGTGTCCACGCACTCGTCTACAGTGTGCCATCTTTTGCTTCTCAGGTTAGGATTATTTCAAGGGGGGGTGGGGGATACACTCTTCCACTGAGTAGGATACATTTTATTTATTTATTATGCATGTAGCCTGAATAGGTAAAAAATAATTATTATCATTAATACTGTAGAGTGGTTAAGTGGACCAAACCTGCTCCAGTGGCCACATGGTCTAATGCACTACTCTCCCAGTAGACTAGACTGCCAATGATGGGTAGATCAAGGTTCGAATCTCGGTCGGAAGTACCGAGGGTGGTTTTTCCAGAATAGTTTTCCCCTCCGTACAAATGTGGGCACATTTATAAATATAACTTCCCTAATTACTAAAACCACTAGCATAATTAGTAAATAAGCCTATTACCCGAACGAGTATTAAGACGTGGTAAAATAAAACTGGACCAACATGGCCTTGGATAATAGAGGCTGACTAGGAACCTCAAACGGCCAAACAGATTTTCAGGGGTGGGAGCAGCAAGCAGACCGGTGCTTCTCCGTCCTTCTGCTACCAAAACATTGTGTGCTGGTTGTTTACAAGTTGCCCGTGCGCTTGAGTGAACCCTTCCTCTTCAGCGGCTACTTCCGCCACTCCGGACCCGACATCTCTCCCTCCGAGTGTCGCCACCTAACGACTGGCCTCTAATGAACACTTTGTGAATAATGACAGATCAATTAGCTGCAGCAGTAACGCTCAGTGGCAGGCAACTGACTTAACTACTAAGTTGAGCAGCGGACAGTCATTTACGACACCGCAGTACACGGAAATGACGAGTCACTCTGCTACTCGTACTTGGTGGCTGAACCATTTTAATGCGAATAATTTTCCAGATACTTTCCACAAAATGTAGATTGTTTTAACACTTCAGATAATATGAACCTTGGATGATCAATTTTCTACTTATTAGAGTTAATGTAACCTAAAATGATGGATGATAAATTTAAAACTTTTAAAATATGCACTATCATCGGCTTAGTAAGAGGATGAGGAATCATTCTCCACAGCACTAAATTCAGATAAAACCCCAGATTTCCAAATTAGTGTCTACCACACTATCTGTGTGGCCAACCCATCCAGTGGATAAACTAATGTGAAGAGAAAGTGGCTAATCTGATAAAGGTTTATTGGTGTTTAAATGTCCCTCTAGGGTTTATAATGGTACTATTAGAAGTAAATAATATTAGCGACTCGCATCGGTGGTCGTCGCATTGTCTTATGCATCATTCTTTGTTTGTAAATAGTTTTAAGTGAACTACAGATGCCGCTACCACAATAAAAGAAATTGTTGTTTTCATAACCAAGAATAAATAATTTAAAAAACACATTAGCATAGTGAATTAATATATAAAATAGGCTTTTTTTTTAGCTCTGCGTCCTATTACCCGTTCAGATAATACGTTTATAAAATAGTTAAAATCAAATGTTTTATTGTGAAAGTTTCAACTGTGAAAAGCGACAACTCAACACATGGTCTGGCGTATGGATACATGTAAGTAGAGGTGGTAACTTCTTTTTCTGTCAGCGGAGTCTATTCGTGAATAAATCAGGGTGTATTCTTCTTTTAGAACATAAACCAAGTGTGCGAAGTTCGCTTGTCTGCCAGTCCAGATTGTCAAGTTCTGGACGCTATTTGGAACCCGGGAGTTCCAAATGTCCTCGGCACTGTCTTGTCTGACGGAAGTCTCGGTGTCTTTGAGTTCAAAGCCTCTGGTGTGGACATCAACAATCTCCCGCAGGCCGCTCAAGCAACGTGAGTTTAACACTTGCGTTCTAGACATGCTCCATATCTAGTGATTGAAGTTGATCAAAAAATACATTTGTCCACACACTAGGGCTATGTAAAGGTCACTTCGGATGCAAAGCAAAGTCGAAGCGAAGCTTAAAACATGCAAAGTAAAATTGAGACCTAAGTCGAAGATAAGGTTTTTGCTCTTTTCATATAACATTACTTTTTCCATCCATTACTGTTTCCAACCTGTGGTCTGTTTTTTGATTCAAGCCATATATTTTCCACTACTGGCTTGCTAGGCCTGTTTTAGGCTCATTTGGCTTATAATCTAACTTAAGACTAGGGCAGGCACAACATCTAGTCCCCGGCCATCGATTTATCAATGTGAAAGGGTCAACCCATATTTTACCAATGATACATTTTTTGGCCATGCCGGGAATCGAAACCGGGACCCTTAGCTCAGTAGGCAGACATGCTACCGACTAGGATAGGATGTCGGATCAGCACTACATCAAGTATGAAGGAAACGTCCGCAAGATAGGCCAAGAAAAAGATAAGAGGAGCAGACAACAGAAAGTGTGCAAATGAGAGGAGAATAGTGGAAGGTTAGAGGAAGATGGAGGCATTTTAATAAACTAACCTGGCTACAGGTTGGAAACAGTTGATGATGATGATTATGATTATGTCTTGGTTTTTATTAGGTGTGTAAGAAACTTTAAAATGTTGAAGTCTTTAACCCAAATTGTGAAACACTTAATCCTTCAAAACCTACAATAGCTTCTACTTCTTTGAATTATTTTGGAGTATGAAGTAAAATTAGATATCATGAACATTCTTGAAATATCTTACTAAATATGACATATTTAAACACATGACCATTTTATAAAAGCTACTAAACATTATTTTAACATAGATTAGTGATCAAATGACATCTATAACGTAAGTAGGATAAATTCAGATATGTCAGCATAAAATAATGTAGTGTTCTTTGTTTATTTCTTAAAACCTTCCTCTTAACCTGAATGCACTTAAATTAAGAGATAATCTAGGAATTAAAAGTGGAGTTATGTGACAACAATAAAAACATTTATCTTCAACTTTGTTTCGCACTAAGGGTGTGCAAAACTTACTTTATTTAAAAAAATATAATTTCGGCTTAGCCTTTGCTTTGGGAAAAAAAAAAAAAAATCCGGCCTCAACAATTAAGAAGCTTTGCCACTAAAAATATAGACAGCAAAAATACACAATTTATATTCATTTATTGCAATTCTGAGCTGTTATGTACGTTAAAAATATCAATATGAAATAATCTAAAGTAACTGAATTGCATGTTGTGATAGTAACTGGATTTATCAAAATAAAATAAATATTACAACTGTGCAATAACAAATTTTTCAAGTAATTTTAGTGTTTAAACTTGTGTGTGTGTGTGTATTTATTTATTTATTTTGTGGGTATATATTATATATATATATAATATATATATATATAATATATATATATATATATATACCCACAAAATAAATAAATAAATAGACTTAATAATAAATAAGTAGACTTTTTACATCCATAGGTGCTTATAACTTGGCTGTGGAACAATGTGATGTGTGAAGGCTACCCTGTTTCAGCTGTTTCAGCTGGAGTCCCAAAGGGAAACAGCTTGTTGTCGGAGATAGTAACGGGGCTCTCACCCAGTACAAGCCGGACCTGAAAGCCGTCAAAGTGTTGCCAGCCCCTAGTCTTGGCGACAACCCTGTCGCTGTCGTCAACGTGGTGTGGTTGTCAAACTACCAATTTGCCGCGGTCTACCAAGACAAGCTCAACTCCACGGAGAAGCCATGTTAGTTAGGCCTAGGCCATAATCTGTTTTAACTCAAAGATTTGTATTTTCCTTCAAATAGAAAGTATATACTTTCACTGCCCTGGCAAGAAAGAAAGTATAACTTTCTACTAACATAAGTTATTTCATATATTGTATAAATGACAGTAGTTCGACTTGTGGCCTGTATTACTTTGGTCCGCCATTCTTGATGGCATTTTTTTTATAGATGATGGGAATTGACATAATCATGTTCTTCGTTATCAAAAAGCCTGTTTCACAAATATATGTTCATCCCCCTCACTAGAATCCATTCAACGTAGGAGTATAGGTAACTGACAACTAGCAGAAGTTACAAGATCTTCTCGCATGTATTCATATGCCAAACCACATCTGCAAGACCATATTATGTTGAGTAGCTGTCAATGTTGACAGTCAAAACTTTCTCAACAAACAATTTTTTTCTATTTTTCGCTTCTTCTAACAATTTTTCTACATTATTGAAAATTTGAAACACATACTTACGATAGAAACCATTTGGATATTTATTTTTTGGAAAATGCACCGTCTATGGTTCACTTAGAATTTCTTTACATATCAGATCTTCTAATTACACTGTCCTATCACATACATTTCCAAGCCATTAGGCAATAATTCATAATTAATAAGTTTCAAATATTGACTGCCACTCAGTCTTTTTCTACAGTCACTCAGAGTAATTAATAATCACGACTACTGTAAAATACAAACACGCACACTTGTAACACCGTTGCTTCCAAGTTACAATGAAAGAGCGAGTTTACCTGTATCCACCTCGTAGTTTTGTACTCCGGTGTCTGATACTATTGCCTGTATTGGTCTGCCAAGCCACCCTTTTGCTAATGCTAATGGTAATGACTACTGGCCTTGAGGCATTAGAAAGAGAAAGTATGACTCAATCATCACTTCTACTCCCTCCACCATATCTGTCTTCTTCACCATTAACTTTATTGCTCAAAAGAAAAGAGCAAATCACACACATACACATTTTACCTGGCAGAGAAAAATATATATATATATATATATTTTTTTTATCATTTTCTATTCCTAAAATCTACAGCTGTAGGCATGGGCCTACTATGCCAGGGCCTAACTCCGTCCCTATCATCACTCTTATGCTGAATAGGCTGTATGTATGTATGTATATATATATATATATATATTTAGCACCGCGTCTTACTACCTGTTCGGATTATACGCTTAAGTACTAATTACGCTAATGGATTGGGAATTGGGAAGGTTGAATTTAGAGGAAGTGAACCCACATTTGCGTGGAGGGAGAGTGGAAAACCATTTAGGAAAAACCACCCCCAGTTCACCCGACCGAGATTCGAACCTCGATCTCCCCGTTCTCGGCGGTCGGGCTCAACACGACTAGCGCGTTAGCCAACTACGCCACCGAGACGGGTAATAGGCTGTAGTTATATTGAAACATCATAATAGTACTACTTTGGACGTTTGTATGGATTATATCATCATCAATGGTCTACAGCCTGTGGCCGGATCAGTTTAGTAAATTGTCTCCATCTTCCTCTGTCTTTCCACCATTCTTCTCTTCTCACTCTCATTCTTATTATCGGCTCCTTCCACCTCATTCTTGGCCGCCCTTGCGGTTGTTTCCCACCGATATTAATCTTCATACTTTCCTTTGCCATCCTAATTGCACTGACTCATCAGCTTAGATAAGGATTTGTTTTACTCTCCACCAAAGAAAGCTGCAACATTAATTTATTATATTTGTCCATCAATGTTTATCGAAGGTTTTATCTTCTATTTTCAAGGTCTTTTGATTGTGAACGCCCCCAAGGCAGGCGACGTAACGTTTGTGAACTATGAGGATATTTGCTACAGTAGCGGAGAGACGCGCAGTCCTCAGTTCTACCTCATACATCAGCCCAGCTGGTAAGTCAAACTCATCACAGTTTCTGTCATCAGGGAAGTAAATCTTCTGTCCTCGGAAAACATTCAAAAATATATTACAAGGGTTTATGATTACTCGAATATAAAGCACCAAAGCATTACTTAAAATCTTGGGACAGCTTTATACAGCTCGGAATAAAATAATATTGTATTTTATTTTAAATATATGAGTCTTATATTAATTTTAGAAATGTTTAGGGATGTGCGAAGCTTGGAAACTTTGACTTGGCTTTGAAAAAATGTTAACTTTCAAATTGTTTTTAAAAAAAATTCTGCCTTTGACAGTTACGAAGCTTTGCCAATAAAAATATTGTAAATCTTAACTGTTAAATTTACATTACAAATTAATATTTACATAAAAATATTGAAGCAATTGAATTGTAAGTTGTGATAATAACTACGGATGGGCAGGAATTACATTTGTATATAGAGACGGGAAATTAGTCAAAATATCGAGATAGGGACAGAAATGGGAAATTATAAAAATGCCTTATTTTAAATAATACTTGGATTTAAATAATAATGAATTTTAAATTAAATATGGTAATTTGTAAAAGCTCGAGACATTACTAAACCTAATATAATAATAAAATAATTCATAAAAAAACATAAAAATAAAGATAGATGTGTAATAGCATTTTTTGAATGAATCAAATAGCAAAATTTTGACAATCAATAGTCTATTAATACTTTTTGATGGAAATTATTTCTATTAGTTAATTTGGTTTGGTTATTTTTAATATAGTATATTATAGTATATTTATATTATATAACTATTAGAAGAATGCAAAAATTAATTTGTTACCCTTCTTAAATGTCCTCTAAGTTTTAAACCTCTTAAATATTCTTTAAGTGTGAAACCCCTTAAATGTTCTTTATGTTTTCAAGCCCCTATAATTTTCCCTTTAATTGACACCCCTTAAAGGTTCTTTAGTTAACACCCCTGTGATCTCTACACTCTGTTTAGTGCCTAGCAACAGATGCTAATAAATAGTTGACCTTGGCAACCCCAACCCCTCATTTCCATGCCCTAAAATATGACTGTCCCTCTAAAAATATTTCAAGCTCTTTCACTTGCTGAACCTAACAAATAACTGTTGATAGACAGAGCACAATTATTAGTCGAGAATGCTTCCAAACTTTCTCACCACAGGTCATAAGATACTGCCACTCTTAAGCTTACTTCAGAACAAAGATGATTGTCTACAACACAGATTGAGACAACAGTATCTGCTAGAACAATAATTAGTGTGCTTTATTTCCTGCCCGACTCTCGGAAAATGGGTAGAGTCTCGAGATTTTCCCCAAGCCATTCAGGATTTTGTCCACCCCAATAATAACTTGATTCATTAGATTAGAACGCAAAATATTACAAACAATTTCACAATAAAACATTTTAATGTATTGAAGTTATATAGATAACTACACTATACTATTTTTTCTACTATTAAACAACTAACAAAAAATATTCAAACTTCAATCGGGCTTTGGAAATATTTTGTATTTTCGATTCAGGTTCACTTCGAATTAAAAAAGTGGACTTTGCACACCCCTAGAAATTTTAGTGGTCTTTTATATATATATATATATATATATAAATTTTTTACACTGTGTCTTACTATCTGTTAAGTTTATAGTTATTATATATTTATTGAAAATAGTCTCAGCTCAACTCTAAATGAAAATAACATGATACAAACATGTTGATAAAAAATGATTGGTTAATTCCTGCTTTTAGTCTTTAGTGTGTAGTAAATACTAAATTGGTGACCTGGTGGTCTAGGGGTAAGGTGTCGGACTTCTGAGTTGGGGGTCCAGGGTTCAATCCTCGGTCCCGGTACAGATTTATCTGATTGCCAAACCCTTCCTTCACCTTTGACAAGATGTGTATTAATCACAACTTTTGAATGTGAGGAATGCCAGGCCTCCACCGTGGTTCGGATCCCACGTCAAACTGTAGGTCCTCCATTTCATCTCACAATCACCCTACCATTACACATTAGCGTGAGTGCGTACAACCCGAACGGGTAGTAAGATGCTAATGATGATGATGATAATGATAATGGATATGATAGTGGATATGATAATGATAATTGATAGAACAATAATAACAATAATAATTATTATAATTATTATAATTATTATTAAATCCCAAGTGTCTCTGACCCAAGCATAATGAGTTTGTTTGTGGTCTCAGGAACGTGTTGCTGGCTGCATCTGCTAACAGCATGGAGCTGGGGGTGCTGGGTTTGGCTTCTGACCAGGTGTCTTGGATGCAGTGGGTTCTAGAGGATGCTTCAAGAGCAGAACTGCCCCTGAGCTCTGCCACCAGGGAGGAGACATACCCCGTGGGGGTGGGGCTTGACACTAGCACGCAGCATGAGCTGCCTTGGGGTGAGAGCATCGGAACATTCAGCCGAGGGCAGTTGGAAGAAGGGGAAAAACTAGAATGAACTATTAAAAGAAAATAAGTTAATCAAAACCTCTGATTAATATGAGTCTCGACCAATTGAAGTGGAAAGTGATGTTGTACCACATTGACATTTACTTAAAATTCAACCCTCGTATATCCCATTTCATTGGTTCTATTAAATTCAAGAACAAAAGCATACTAACCCTGTGGCCGGGTCAGTCTAGTAAAATGCCTCCATCTTTCTCCGTTCTATCATTCTTCCTCCTGTATTTGCTTCCATTCTTCTTCTCTCACAACTTGTGAATGTGAGGAATGCCAGGCCTCCACCGTGGTTTGGATCCCACGTTAAACTGTAGGGCCTCCATTTCATAATTCATACTATTATAAGTAAAAACAAATTTTTTTAGATCGCTTTTCATTTTGTGCAATGCATTTTGCTGCCTGTTTGGGCTTTGGGCAAATTTACATTAAAAGGTATGAACCAGAAAGGTAACATTTGTAGGAAATGTATCCATATCTGTTCGGAGGGATAACAGTTAAGGGTAAAAAAAGTTTGGTACACTTGGCCATGATTCGATACTCGTACTCTCGGTCATTGACGAACTAATCAAATATAGATTGACACCTTTGTCAGCATGGCCACCGGTGCGGGCAATTTAGATGTATTAGCGGATTGCTATGCGCAATGTAATATGTGCTCTTTATTCCCAGGTTCCCCAGTCATTTTATCCTCGGTCACATGGAAATCATGACTACCAACCTATCCAACTACAGTCCATTCCTACCAATCTTCCAATAAGGAGAAGTAAGGTGTAAACATTTGAAGTATCTTATGTTTGTAGTCAATGAAATTGATTTCAGAAAAGTGTTAGTTAGATTGATCTAGAGAAGCCAAACTATCGCAAGAAGTGTTTTTACTAATTTTTACTTAGCCCAATAAAATTAACATAAAAATATTTTCACAGTCCACTGTATCATTTTTGAATATATTATACACATGCAAAATCAAACAAAACATATTTTCATGAAATTGATAACTTACACTTTTACATGCGAATAATGGCCAATTATGTAGATTTTAGGGATTAGATTCAAGAATCCAAGAATATTGGAGAGTCAAGGATTTGAGAAAATTTTGAATTGCGAGATTCGAATCCTTAAATTATTATTTTTCCGATCTTAAAATTAAAATTTGTTTAAGAGCTCTAAAACCGCTTATTGGTTCAGAGCCAATTATAGTATGATCTTAACAACCAGGCCCCAGACCAGTAATTTAACACATAACTGAGTGTAGGATTGTTATAATATGATTGGATTATACGAAAGAATGTAATTATCTATTATTATCTTCAACTTATATTTACTTTTATGTTAGTAATTTTTTCCAAGATTTGAATTTGGGATTTTGAAGGTAGATTCGAGATTCTTATTTGTAGAATGTTTGATTCGACCCAACTTTAGTTGATTTTAGGGATGGCCGGAAATTACTTTTTTATTTCGGGATGGGAAATTAGTCAAAATGTCGGGACTCGGGACGGGATCGGCAAATTTAAAATTACTCTTTGGAAGTTCTGGTGTCTAAATGAACCAGTAATATTCAGTATTTGGTAGTTTTTCATTGTGACTAATACTCATTTTTTTGCTGTTGATCTAGACTGCCGAGGACGGACAGATCGAGGTTCGAATTTCGGTCAGGTGAAACGAGGGTGGTTTTCCTAAATGGTTCTCCACCTTCCCTCCACGCAAATGCAGGTTCACTTCCTCTAAATTCAACCTTCCCAATTCCTAATCCTATAGCGTAATTAGTACCTGAACGAATAGTAAGACGTGGTGCTAAAATAATTATAATAATAATACATTTTCTGTTTACCTACATTATCAGTAGATTAACTCAACATATTTATCTTTGAGTTGATGTGATCTTGTACAAATCAAACACAACCGTTTAGTTTAGGTTTTTTCTTCTTCTATTCACACTTTTTTAGAATTCTTTTTCAAATATTATATAAATATTATGTGTGTTGAAAATTTTGAGTTCAAGTAAAGTTTTAATAGTTGTTCAAACTCAACCCGAAGATTTAAACAAAACCCAAAGAATTTGAGCATTTGTAATTTTCAATTTTATTGTGAAAACTCGAGTTTAGTTAACATGACTCACCCGGTTCAGCGGATGAGTGGTCTAAGGCAGTGTTTCTTAACCTTTTATTACTCGCGGCACCCTAAATATCCTAAAATATTTTCGCGGCCCCCCTTAGTTTTTACTAACATATTAATCATTAAGATTTATTCTAAAATAGTGGCTTTATTTACTGATTATAATAACAAACAAATTTAAAAAAGAAATTAACTTAACTAAATGTATTCAATGGGACCTCCTGTTGAACACTTTCCACTAATTTGTCTATTCTTGTTTCAATTGTATTACTTAATGCTATTTGCATGCAGGCGTCGATTCGGAGTCGATTTTGCTGCTTCGATTTAATACTTACCATTGTGGAAAATAAGTAGAAACAAAGGGCAACAAATTTTGAATGGTGCTGGTAAACGATGGGTATTATTTGTACTATTCCGTGATTTCTATTATCCGTGCTTCCCCTCCCCTCCATTACCCCGTAAAATCGAGTCTACTGTGCTAACATGCTTATGATCATTGAAAGCTTTCTTCAAAACGTAAAATCTAAGATAATTGACATCAGTATTAAGCAAATGACATTTTAATTTATTCTCTCGAGGCCCCCACTCCACCCCCATAAAAAACCTTTTGCTACCCCTGGTTAAGAATCGCTGGTCTAAGGCATCATTCTGGTGTTAGACTGGCCTGTTGATGACTGAGAGATCGAGGTTCGAATCTTGGCTGGGTCTACCGAGGGTGATTTTTCCTAGATGGTTTCCCCACTTACCTTTCTCGCAAATGCGGGTATATTACCTCTAAAATGCTTCCTTCCTCATCCCTACCTCATTTGAGTAATTATCATGCATGCGTACAACCTGAAAGATGGTAAGACCTGGTGATAAAAATAAAAAAAAAGACCACACTTTGAGCCGATATCCTTCAACCTCTTCATAGAATGTGTATGTGTCTAGAATTAATATATGTATTTACATTGGCTGGAAAAATATATTGACTCTGGAAAACCTTGAAAATTCGAGGAATTTTAAGATATATTTTAGCTGGAACTGGCAGAAATCAAGAATTGAAAAATTTTTGTTGTATTTTTAAGAATTTAATTTGAGAAAAACTATAGTTATTGTTTCATCCCATGTAAAATCAGCTCGATTGTCCGAGTCAGCGAACACCGCTTGTGTCTTGTCAACAGGTGAGAACCAAACTATTCCCCCCATGCCAGTCTCCACATGCTCTCCCACCAGGGGGTCCTCTGTCTCTTCTATGCCATCAACCTGCGCCCTGACGCCATCAGGGTGTGTACCCCACCTGACGAGCTCCCAGACACCAGTGGCTGACGCTCTTCACCACCCCTACCGCCGTAGTGCTACCTGCACCAACGTTAGCGCAGCCTTCCCCGCACCAAGAGGAACAACTGCAGGAAGGCCAGCAGACACCGACGCAAGGTGGTTGGCTGGCGCAATCTGCCGCAGACCCAACTATCTCCAATATTAGAGTCAACCTCACCCAAAAGTAAGACACTTAGAATGGGTCTTCAAATCCTCAAAGGCACTTTATTAAAAAAAAAAAATCAAATTATAGATTGGAAAAATAATATATCTTTTGTTTAAATTTTGAATCCAAATTATCTTAAAGAGCTATTTAATTCTTAGTAGTTGATTATTATGATACTAACATAACTAGTAAAAATTTTAATTTTCCCTCATAATTTTACATTTCCTTATTTTTTCCCCAACTTTACATTTGTGTGTCCCCACGTAGGTTTGAAGAATTGAAACCGTCACCGGCCTCCGCAAGTGTCTCGACATTTGGCGCTCCCCTTGGTGGGTCGAGAACCAGCTTCAATTTCGGATCTGGGGCAGGTGTGATGCCCTTGACCGCCCCACCTGTCCCCACATCGGCAGTTGCACCACAGATGCGGACAAGTTTTGACAGTAACCCTCCAAAACCGCAACAAAGTGTGCCCCTTTTTGGAGGACCCAAGGCAAGTTTCAGCTCACCAGGGACTGGGGCCGGCTTTGCCTTAACGACTGATAACCAAGCCCTGCCAACTTTTCTTATTCTCTACCTGGCACTCCTGGTACTAATACACCATCGTCGCTGCTACAAAAGGTACATTTACCTTTAGTTTACAATAGGGGAGTGCGAAGCTCTGAAACTTTGAACTGGCCTCAAAACAAATATCAACTTCAACTTAAGTTAAAAAAAAAAATCCTGCTTCGACATTTACAAAGCTTCACGATTAAAAATATTTACAGCTAAAATATTAAATTATGTCATACATTACCATTTTGAAGTGTCATGTACATTAAAAATCAATATTAATATGAAAACAATCTGAAGTAATTGAATTTTAAGTTGTTGAGACTGGTCGAATCCACTATTTTACAAATCTAATGAATCTCCATTCTGAATATCGATTTACCTTCGAATCCCGAATCTGTATCTTGTAAAAAATTATAAACATAGAGAGGAAACATAAATATAAAATAATAATTAAATTCAAATATTAACTAAATATTAACATTCTTTCTTATAATCCATTCATTATAACATTCATACATTAATTTAAGTGTTAAATTACTGGTCTGGGGACTGGCTGTTTAGTTCATATTATAATTATAATTGGTTCTTAGTGACCAATGAGCAGTATAAGAGCGCTTCAACAAATTTCAATTGAAATTTTTTTTCCAAGTGATTTGAGTATCAAATCTGAAATGTTTTTTAATCCTAGAATCTCGAATATCCATTATTAATAAAAGTATGTAATATGTTTTGTGAAAGTGTATGTGCATGCAGCTTTCGTGATACATTTGAAAAAGATTGATAAACTTTTTTGTCACTAAAATTCGAAATATTCTACCAACCAAAAATATAATTTGTTTGAAAGTATTGAAAGCAATATTTTTTATAAGGTGTGTTTCTTGTAGCCCTGTATTAAGTTAATGGAATTACTTTAATATATCTGTGGCCTGCGGTACAAACTGATAGTCAGATTTGGCCCTTGTGATGAAAAACTTTGAGCCACCCTGAACTAAGTGATGGTAAACTTGGATCAGGTGGGCAGCCAGCCTGAGCAGTCCACGGCAGCGTCTGAGCAGATCAGCAGGCCTACACCCCACATGGAGTCGCCACCAATCATCCTCAACATCCCGCCTGTCCCCATCACAGCCCCACAGCTCTCCAGACCCGCCGTAATGGGTGACAACGTGGCGGGGCAGAACACCGGAAGGGAAGAGTCCACCACCGACAGCGTGGTGTGCGTGGCAGCCATCAGAGATGAAACATTTACCTTCCACAAGGAAATGACCGACTTGTTGGCCAGTGTGTCTGCTCTGGATTGCAAGGTACTTTGTGAGGACACTCTGCGCCTTAAATACAGGGTTTGGTTCCAGGCGCTGATAACTCCAAGGTTAATAGGCGCTGATAACTCCCAAGATTTGGTTCTAGACAATGATAGCTCTCCAAGTTTTCTGGGCGCTGATAACACCAAGATTTAGCTTGTAGATGCCGATAACTCCTAGGTTTCTAGGCGCTGATAACTCCAAGTTTAAGGTTCTAGATGCTTATAACTTCTAGGTAACTCCTAGGTTAGGTTCTAGATGTAAATAACTCCTAGGTTTAAGTTCTAGATGCTGAGAACACCTAGGTTTTTAGCTGTTGATAACTCCTAGGTTTGTTCTAAATGCTAATAAATCCTAGGTTTAAGTTCTAGATGCCGATAACTCCTAGGTTTTTAGCCGTTGTTAACACCTAGGTTTGGTTCTAGATGCTGATAACTCCAAGGTTTTTAGCCGTTGTTAACACCTAGGTTTGGTTCTAGATGCTGAGAGCTCCAAGGTTTTTAGGCGCTGATAACGCCTAGGTTTGGTTCTAGCCACTGATAACACCTAGGTTTGGTTCTAGGTGCTAATAGCTCCAAGGTTTATAGGCGCTGATAACTCCTAGGTTTGTTTCTAGACACAAATAACTCCCAAGGTTTTTCGGCGCTAATAGCTCCGAGGTTTGGTTCTAACCAGTCTTGTGCCCCTGTGAAAACAAAGGCAAGTGTAAAGTATTTGCGTTATTAGATTGGCCAGGAGGAGGAGATGTTTGTGCTCCTGGAGAAGCCTGAGATGTTGCTTGAGTTCTTCCGAGAACTGAAGGAGACGACGGTGGCCCAGTCCAGCGAGATCCACGAACTCAAGACCATCATGGTGGAGGCGTTTGCATGGTTGGAGGATGCTCGCTCCAAACTGAACCTGTTAAACAACCCCAGGTGAGGCACACACTTATATTATTACGATAGTTGTCACAATTCATATAAGTATTGTATGATAATGTTTTTGTAAAACAACAAAGTAAAAAACCTAATAACAGCCATGTTTAATTTGCGCAAGATCTTTGGAACACAAATCTCATGTTGAGTACATTTACAATTTGTCGATAATCAAGTGAAACAGAAAAAAATCTAATAATGACCACCCTTTACAAATAACTCTATTATTAATATTGCTGTTTTATATAGATACCAGAACATTTAATTTCCTAATATTTGAAAGCAAAGACTCAGGGTATTGAAAATCATAGTGTTAACCCCGTAACCGAGTGTTATTTTCCTGCACATTGAGTAGATTTTTACAAAAATCTACAAATTTAAAAACAAAAATAATCATTTCTAGAAGCAAAATTACTTAAAAATTCATTTGTAGAGAAATATTCGAACAATTCTAGAGCCTCTAGATTTTCACTGAAATTAGCTTAAATGACCAAATTTGCTTCAAAAGGAAATATGGCTGTCATTACGAATATAGGAAAACAATTCACTCTTTACACTGCTGCCACTGGACAGAGAGAAGATTATTCTCTCCTACACAAAGGTACAACACTAAGCTGTTCACAAAATTACAGTTCCTCCTTGTCTTTACGAACCTCTGTTTCAGTTACATCCAGCTGACGAGGTCCCAGGCTCTGGACCCAATCAGCTCCAAGTACGCTGAGGACATTCGGCGCATGCGCTACTACATCGAGAGCCAGCTGCATGAGATCAACAACACCCTTGACTCCAAGTGGGTCCGATTCCAGGATTCCCGCAAGGACGGGGCAAAGTCAGTGGCCACATATTCTCGCTGGTCTGGGGTCTTGTTGCTGTGTTTGGGCTAGGATTAATAAGAATATGTTTCTATGACCAAAAGACTGACAAGAATGTACTAATTAGTGATAGGACCTCTGAACTTCCAAATCCAAATTCAAGTATTAAAAAAATAAATATCAAATTCGAAATTTGAATTTTTTTTTAGATTGGAAATTGTTTTAATGCTACTTTGCCAGTAATGGGTGATTTATAACAAAAACTCCCCGGTATTGCCAACATTTGTAGATAGAAGGTGTCATGTGGTCAGCATAATAAACCCTCCGGCCGTTAATCTGTTTTCTAGACCGAATATGTTATTTATTTATTCAAATATCTCCTCATTTGTCTTCACGATGCTGAATTGGCCCTGCTTCACAGAAAATTTGGAAGTGCCGAGGATCGAACCTGAGACCCCGGGGTCTGAAACAGGAACGCTGACCACTGTACCATGGAGGCTAAACTCAACAACCAGAACCCAGACCCCATGTAACGCCGTGCAGTCATCACCCTCTAAACAGTGGTTGATGATGATCATGTTTCACAAGATGGAGGCTTGTACTGTACTAATAGTTGACGGTATTTCCAGAAAGAAGCTCCAGGTCCCGTCCTTGGAAGTTGTATACAGCACGATGGTCATGCACTCCAACATCCTCAAGAAACAGAAGCAGTTGCTGGAGGGACTACTCGCCCGACTACCCGAGACCACCAGGAAACAGATTGGGCCGGTTCCACTTGTTCTGGGTGTCTCTTTGAGCCAAGAGAAGGACGAGACGTGAGTGTCCATAGTTAATATACCGTAGACAAATGTTTCTATTTTATTTGGTGATTTTGTTGTTTTATTTTTTATCCAACCGAAGCCAAATTTTCGTATTTTCCCAATTTCACTAGTTTATTTAATTATTCCTTCTACCAATTATTGCATGAAGTTTTAGTCAAGGCCTTCATATTTAGATTTGAGATATTTTTTGTGAGAATCTCGAATCTCTCAATAGTAATAGTGGATTCGAAAGTCCCATCTCTATTATATAAAAGATAAAAGTGGATCTTCAATAGTGCTGGCTGATATAGTTTTACCTTGTAAAGTAAACTTGAATAGTGTAAGCCATATAGTGTAACTTTATGTAGTTTGACAGTTTTATTGTAAATAAATTTACTATTCTTTTCCTCCAAGAGTTGATAGCCAGACTTTACATCATGTTTCCTTTACACTATTTTGGGTTTATTTAGAAATATAGCCAACTTTATGGCTTTAAAATAAATTATATGCCCTTATGAGTAACAAGAGATATTAATGTTTGTACCAGGGAATCAGAACTTTCTAAACTGGCGGAAACCTTGGTGGAGATGAAGCTGAACCCCTCAGAGGGTGGTGGCAACTCTCTCAAGTTCGGCCAGCTCTTTGTGGCCAATATTTCCCGGAAGCAGCTGAGCTTCATGAAGCAGGCTAAGTTGAGGGAACTCTTCGACCAACGTAAAGTCGTGCACATCTGCCCAACCAAACCTGCCTCGGTGAACTTCCCGCTGGTCGCTGCCCTGTCGCGCATCTCTTCCACCCAGGACCTGGCCGCAGCTTTCCCTGTCTCGAGCGTCAAACCAGGTGGGATAACCACGGGACAGCCCATTGTCAAGAAAAACACCACACCCCACCAGGCTTTCCCCATTTTTGGGGGAACAGACGCCAACATCTCGCTTCAGAAGTCCTTGGCGCCAAAGTCGTCGACGACAACGATAGTGTTTAGTGCTGACAAAGATACACCGATAGTGGTAACCACTTCGAAACCAGAATCCGTTGAATCTCTCTTTGTTTTCGGACAGTCGAAAGTTGCCTCTCAGTTGGAAGGGATTGAAAATAAGAAAACAAGTGTTGCTGAAGGGATTAACTTTCAAAAATTCAAATTTCCTGTAGAAAGCAATGACAATGAGGCTTCTTCATTCCTTGCCAAGCCCGGTTCAAGTCCCAGTCTATTTGGCCTATCAAAGAATTTCACGGAAAGTCCTTCGTTCAAGCAGAGTAGTTCATTCTCCATTGACTCGAGCAGCAAAGAAGCGAGTGGAAAGAAAAAGGAAGGGGAGTTCACTTTTTCTACCCAGACTCCATCAAAAAGTAACTTTTCATTTTCTACTTCAGGTCTCATCAGCAAACCTTCCCCTGTGACAGTCCCCAAAGTCGATGAACAGCAGACTAAACAGGCTGAAAGCATTTCGTTTACTTCATTCCAAGAACCGGGTAAAAGAAAAGATGTTTTTAGTATAGAAAACTCTGGGTTTACAATCTCAACTTCTAAAATGGAGCCCCCGCGTGTGGAAGAGCAAGTTACCCCCTTGCAGAAAAGCCCCCTTATGTCCTTGGGCAACATTGTCGCAAGTATAGGGGATGATAAAACAACAAACAAAAACTCGGAAAAAACTTCTGGGATTTTTGGAAAAGTCAGTGGTTCGGTTAAGTCTCCTGAAACATTCAAATTCTCTCTAGGGGGCTCGTTTGGCGGCCTGTTGAGTTCACCTTCTGTGCCGACAGTTATCAGCGCAGACACCGGCAAAGAAAGCCCACCCAAATCCTCCTCGTCGAGTGCAGGGGTGAACCTGAAAACTCCCCTACTGTCTTTCGGCGGCAACGTTACTCAAGACTTGCCACCTGCGACAAGTATTTTTGGAGGAAGTGGAGACAAATCCCAGAAAACGGTGACAAGTGTGACTGGAAGCATATTTGGCAGTGGTTCTTCTTTTAATTTCGGGAACCTAATGAAATCACCTTCCTCGACAAACTTGTTTGGGGCGGTAACCAGCACATCGGATGCAGTCAGTGCTTCGAGCAAACAGAGCCTGGAAACTAATTCTGACGAGGAATCCTTCACTCACACGCCTCTTAAGGAGGACAACTCTGCCGCTTCGAAAGAAAACCAATCACCAACCGCAGCTGTGGTAACATCGCCAGAGATAACCTTAAACCAGCCTTTTTTCAACAATCTTTCGTTTGGCAGAAGTTCCGACAACATAGCCTCGTCAAACCTATTTGGCGAGGGTATCTCGACTCCTAGCACAACCTTCACGTTCAGCAAGTCTGCCTCATCCCCATCTTCTCCTCAGCAACAGAAACAGGAGGAAGAGAATGATAACAAAGAAAATACAAGTTCCACTACTATTCTCGGCTCCCTACTAGCCTCAAATAGCACCACTGCAAAGGAAACCAAGGTTTCACCCGCTGATGCAAGCCAATCCACTTTTAGTTTTGCTAGTCTCGCTACTACCCTAATCCCATCAACATCAGAATCACAGCCATCATCTACTGGGGTTGAAACTAAACCGGCGCCCGGGTCTATCTTCGGAGGCTCTCTGCCGGTCACTACATCAGCTCAAGCGTCCAGCACTAGCTTCAGCTTTGCTCTGCCCCCTGCATCCACAACTTCAGCGTTTGGGTTAAAATCACCGAACATGTTTGCCCTGACTTCGACTCCTTCGACTGTCACAACTACTTCCTCTACCTCCAGTTTTTTTAGCCAGCCAATCCATAGCCCACCTACATTTGGTCAATCGGGGGGCAGTATTTTTGGACAAGCTACAACTGGCTCTTCTTTGTTTGGTCAGACGGCCACGACCACAAACACATCTGTGTTTGGCCAGACGACCACCACATCGTCATCAATATTTGGTCAATTGTCTATCACGAGTCCTCCACTGTTTGGTCAAACAGGAACCACACCTTCTGTGTTTGGCCAAACGCCTTCCACTACTATAACTTCTGTGTTTGGCCAAACACAAACCACCACCACATCAGTTTTTGGCCAGACCCCAAGTACCACTAGCGCATCGCCCTTCGGTCAAACAGCATCAACCACGTCTACGTCCATATTCGGTATGAAACAATCCTCAAACTCGTCTATTTTTGGTCAGAACCAAACCTCAAGTGGTTCGGCTGCCTTTGGAAACACGTCCTCTGCATTTGGTCAGACTTCGTCCACTGAGTCGTCTGTCTTCGGACAATCGCCCACCAACACCACCTCATTTTTTGGAGCCGGCGCTGGGGCTTTTGGTGCCAAGTCCATGTTTGAGCAGTCAGGTGGATCCATCTTTGGCCAAAACACATCCAAGTAAGTATATTTTTAATGGTACCACCATGTGTGTTCTATTTGAAAACTCGGACTGGTGGGCATGCCGAATAAATGTCAGGCTAATTTAATCTGGGTTGTAGGGGACGAGGTCAGAGTTTCACTCCTAACCAGAGGTAACTTTTCCTAAATGATTTACCACTCTCACTCCACGCAAACCTGGGGTACATTTCCTTAAAATTCACCAACCTTCCACCTCATTCAACAGCAGAATCGCACAAATGGAACACTCTATGAAAGGCCACTATGACTGCTCCACAGAAAATCTCATATACGAGCTACAATGCGACTACTGCATTGCTGAAAACATTGTCCTCACCACAGGAACACTCAGACAAAGAATGAGTGGGCACCGTTTTGACACCAATCCCAACCATCCTGACAAACCAGTAGCACTTCATGCCCAAACAAATACTCATGCTATAGTACTAGAGTTATACGAGCCCTCCTCAATGCTTCCTAGCTTCGTAGGTGGCAACTTGCTCACCAATATATAAACAAATCCAGGCACCCTCACCCCATCGGTCTCAACCTTCTGTAACAATCTCTCTGGATCTTCCAAGCGGGCTTACTTACACCAGCTAATCATTTATATATTAACAATAGTAACAGATAGTTTAATTTAATAATAGATATAATATAAATAAAACATTCTATCCATCTACCAAGAATAAATACACGAGTTTGCACTGGCAACTGCAGGATCCAAGCCTAAACCTTTTTTTGTGGATCAAGAAACAGGCAACAACAGAATCTAAATGACCATGATCTACCTCTAGCCATGTTGCCAAAGTCCACTCTGTGTTTTACTCTCTTCTGCTGACTGATATAACCCCGAAAATTACATAATTATGTGTTTTGTTGTTTTTAATCGTGAACTTTGAAGTTTGAGTAGATTTTTTTAGTTTTTGTCTGAAAAATACCTTTTATTTACAGATATTTTTTAAACTCTAAATCAGGGCCTCCACACATCTAAAATGCACTGTTTTGTTTTTAATCGCACCAGGCCGGCGTTTGGGTCCAGTGGTGGCTCTTTGTTCGGCGGTGGCTCCTCCTCCCTGTTTGGTTCCAGTGGTGCAGCCGTGACCCCATCAGGGAACCTGTTTCAGTCCTCTGGTGAGATTCACGACCAAACAATCTTAACACCTTTTGAGTTATATTTTAAAGGAGGTGTACAGGAAAGGTGGATGGAAACATAATAAAAGTAAATGAACACATCATGGCAGTTATAATGTAGAGAACAACACAGTTCATACGTTACACTGTTGCCACTGGACAAAGAGATAAAGACTGCCTCTTGGGAAAAAATATATCATTAACGCCCAATCCCCTGATCTAGGTTTCATATCATTGGAACTCATCGGGAGGGCGTGTGCGACATGCAACACAACTTCCTGAAAGAAAAACCCTTAAAACACAAACCCACTTTGAGGTATTGAGGGGTAACTATGGATTTTCTCCCACAAGGTCAACCCTTTGTCCAAGTCGAGGGAGCCGGGCGACAACATGAAGTAGGGATTGCCTGCAGGGGTGATTTACAGTGTGCCCCATGACCGCTATGGTAGCTGTGAAGTCTCTTTAGGTACTCTTAAAAGGGATGGTTAAGTTAAGCTATGATAGGCCCAGCAAGCCAGTAGTGGTTGTACAATTATAGTGTGAATCATGCTTGCAACAAATTGCTTTTGGTTCATAGATAATAATAGTTGGATAAACTAATATTTTTGTGGTCTAACAGCGCTTTTTGTGAGAGGTTTAGTAACTAAAGTGGTGTAGCCAGGAATTATATTTTTTAGCGAAACTAACTGCGCAACCTTGAGCTTTCAAAAAAGCATGGGGACAATGAAAGACTAGCGGTATATCCGAATCCATAGTGTGACACTTTTAACCGAAGATCAGCATAATAATAATATTTAAATCATGTAACCATATGGTTACAAAATCGATTAATGGTTGTAATCCTGAAAATACTGAATTGTTTCAAACCCCACTAGGGTTCACAATGTCCCCTAGAGTAGTGGTTCTCAACGGGGGTCAGGCCGTATTCCTGAGGGGCCATAGGTAACATTCGTAAAATTGGGGAGCCATGGAACCTGTAAAGTGGGCCATGGAAAGATCATTTCTAAAATAAAAATATTACCAATATAAAAAATAGATAAAAAGATATAAAATGGTCACTACAGATTTTAACACAATGAGTTTTACCATCACATTTTAAGTAAAAATTTCAGCTTTTCTTCGTTTCAGTATTCATAGCGTTTGGGGTAAGATATTTTTCTGTGCAAGTTTTAATTATTTGGCAGTTCCCAACTTGGAGGTAAGTTGCACATTCCATCTAATTTATTTTTTTTACAACCTTTTATATTAGTATGAACTTTCATTACAAATAAATTATTGGCTTTCACTAGAATTTGAACACCTTCTTTTTACAAAAAAATTATATATAAATTTAACAAAGTAGTTTTGTTTTATTTTAATTAGAATTACTTACAAAGTAATTTTTGTGAATATTGGTTTAGAAATTTTCCACATAGTTAGAAAATTTAAAATAGAGCAGTCATACATTTAAAAGATCCAAACTTCCAAAAACTGCTTATTCTAATGGAACAATTTTCTGGTTTACGTCAATTTTCATGTACGGTAGATATCCATATTTTGTTCTGCTTTTTATTTAAATTGCATACTTCTGAAATTGTAAAATTCTTTAATTATTTTTTTCACTACTTTAATATGGTTGATTGAAATCATAAATTAAACACCGTGAAAAGGGTGAACATTTTTTAATTACTCTTGGTAGGAACGAAAAAACATTGCTCCACATACGACAAACAACATTTTTGTATAAGCAGTGAAATTGCAAATAACTTTCCACAACTTTGGGACAAGGCGAAATAGTTTTTTTTTAATAGGATTTCCCACTTCATATCTTGTATGTTGATTTAGTAGAGTTTATTAAACTCGTTTTTATTATTAATATTTATTATACTTAAACATATGAGGAGGGGAATGAAATTCATAAGTTGGCCACAAGCAAAAGAAGGTTGAGAACCATTGCCTAAGAGTATCCAGGGTTGCCATGCACCTGGAGAACTGGAAAAAATAAGGAAATTTTTGTATAAAAAAAACCTCATAGAATGTTTGCAAAATCTAGTAAAAAATACTGGAATATTTGTTAATCGGGACACTTAACCGAAAGCTTAAAATAGTAGGTCTTTAGTTAGATAAAAAAAAAGTACCGAAGAATAAAGCATGCTCAATCACATCTATCTTATTACCCGTTAAACAAGGGCTATGAAGCGACAGAGGATGTATTTCCCCATCAATCTTTAATCATCCTGTTTTAAAACCTAAGTTACATGACTTCTCACTTTGGCAATTCGATGAAAAATGAAATTTTATTATTCTTGTCTTCAATCTAGGCTACTTGGGAAAAATGGGAATTCTTTCTGGAAAATGCAGGGAATTTGGTGGTAAGAAAATAGTGGTAACCCTGAATATCACCATTCTTACAAATTTACAACTACCGTGTACTTGCAAGATAAAAGATTTAACCAAATTTATCTGACAATGTTGAGCCACACGTCCTGTTCCCAGGTGGTAGCAGTTTGTTTGGCGGTAGCACTGCAGGAGGAAGTCCAGGAGGCAGCGGAGCGTTCAGTTCAGGAGTTGGCGGCAGCATCATTCAGACAGGTTTTGGTGCTGGGTCTTTCTCGCAGTCCAAACCAGGTCATTACAGCCGACTTTATGTCAGTGTAGCTCCCTGAACTTTCTGGTTCTTGTTGGATGCCAAGTAATTAGTTGTTTGGTACTAAGGGTGTGAGGAACTTCAACTTGGATTCGAAAAAATAGCAGATAGGGTTCTTTGCTTTGGGGGAAAATAAACTAAAAATAATAATATTCCAGCTCTGACAATTACAACATTTGGCCAGTAAAAATATTCAATTTATGTTTAATCATTATCATTCTTTGCTGTTATGTTTATTACCAATAATTATTTGTATGGGAAAACATGAACTCTGAAGTAATTGAATTGCAAGTTGTAATTAGAAATAGGATCCTTGAATCATCTGAATCCTTAAAGATACTTGAGTATACGAAAAAAATTGGGTTAGAAAAAAGTTTTCATGTGAAATTTTTTGTATAGCTCTAATACTGTCTATTGGTGGTTCAGATCGAATTATAGGATGAACTTAACAGCCAGAGCCCAGAGCAGTAGTTTAACACTTAACTGAATGTAGGATTGTTATAATATTATTGGATTATAAGAAAGAATGTTAACATTTAGTTACTATTTGTATTTTCTATTATTCTATTATATTTATGTTAATAAATCTTTCCAAGATTCAGATTCAAAATATAGATTTGAAGGTAAATTGTAGATTCAGATTCGAGATAGGAATTCATAAAACAGTGAATTCGGTCTAACTCTCTTTGTTCATTTATCTAACAAACCATTTTGCGGTAAAACACTTTCTAAGTATAAAGTCATATAAATAAACAAAGTATGATATAATTTCAAGCATAAAAAATTAACAAAAAAAATCAGCTAAAAGAGTATTTAATCAAATATTCGATTTGAGTTTTCTTCTCATCTAAAAAGTGAGCTTCACACCCCCTTATTTTATGCAAGTGAGTGACATTAAAACGGCAAACTTTTATAATGTTGTCTGTTCCAAGGTGGCTTCGGCAGTCCCCCAGCTTTCGGCCAAAGTGGAGGGTCTAGTCCAGGATTTGGGGCGCCTGCTACCTTTGGGGGTAGTCCTACTTTTGGAGGGGCTCCAACTTTTGGCAGCCCTGCAAAAATATTTGGGAACACTTCCCCGGCCGGTTAGTGAATTAATTTTATTTATATTCCTTGAACCTTTCAGAGTATTTTGGTGGCCATTAATAGTTAAGAGTTTATATTGTTAGCAAAAATATAGACATTATGGATGGGCCCTCAAATCTTTAAGTATATTTGAGACTCGGAGGATTTGAAAGAATTTTAATTCAAGACTCATATCCTAAAAAAAAAAAAAAAAAAATTCAATTATTCAAGTGAAATTTGTTTTAGAGCTCTAACTAATACTGCCTATTGGTGTTCAGAACAAATTATAATTATAGGATTAACTTAACAACCAGGCCCCAAGACCAGTAATTTAACACTTAGTTACTATTTCTATTTTATTTTATTCTATCATATTTATATTTCTTTTCAAGATTTGGATCCGGAATTCTCAGCTAAATTGGAGATTCAGATTCGTAAAATAGTGGATTCGACCCAACTCAAAAAGACATTTAGTTTTTAATCATATTTGACATTTACTATTCTCAAACTACAAAACTCTTTTAAATAAAAAATTATATTGCATAATTACACTAGACAATATTACTAGAAACACCGAAATTTTGCGAGACATGTTTTTATGAACTTTACTCAGCACGTTAAAATTATCAAAACATAATATTTAAAGACTATTGTAGCATTTTTTAGGTAATAATACATTCGCGAAATAAAACAAAATACATTTTTTTTAGCAGAATTGACCATTTTGTCTTTTTTTTATATATAAGACAAAATGGTCAATATATATTTAAAAAAATTTAAACCAAAGATTGTTAGTAAGAGAAGGATTTGAACTGGCTACTTTCACATTCATATTGTCTCCAAATACAAATATTTAAAGAAAAGAATAAAATGACAAAGTTAGCCTAGATTGAGATCTTTTTATCTTCATGTCTTTGGTCTTCCGTTGTACATTACTATCAAGTAAAGTTATTTTCGAGTGTGGTGATATTAAGTGTTGTCACTTGGAAAATTATTTAAGAGTAAAATAGGGCGATATATTTAAGTTTTATGCTATTGTTCTGCACATGTCCATATTTAAATTGCCAGATATCATTGACTACTGGTCCACAGGTATATTTCTTGGGACACGTTTCTCAAGGAGGCTGCTGCCTCGTGATATGTTCAAGGGGATACTTTATATGCATCACTTGAATGACAATGCTCATTGCATAAAACGAGGTGAAGATGGACATGATCTTATCTATAAAATCCTTTCTTTTTTTTACTTTTTTGTTAAAAAATTCAGTGAAAGTTTTAAATCCTATTTGAATCTCACTGTAGATGGTGTATGTCCTTTTAGAGGTTGTGTAGGGTTTTGTATTTACATGAAAAATAAGCCAAATAAATACGACATATAACTGTTTATATTTTGTGATGCAGCTACAGGCTATGTACTAAACTGTGATGTTTACACAGGAACTTTGGTTAACAAGGACAATACTATCCAGGGAATATTTGAAAGACTATGCAGTAATTATTTTGGCAAGGGTCACTGCATATACATGGACCGATTTTATACAAGTCCTGCTCCTTTGAATTATTTGTGGGGGAAGAAAACGCTTGGTGTTGGCGCTGTTATGAAAAACAGAAGGGGGCTGTCATCCGTTTTCAAAACAAACTAAAATTGAAAAAAAGGTGAGGTTATGTTCCGACGTAAGGCACACTTACTTGCATAAAGTCGAGATCCACAAGAGACGTGTACTCACTGTCTACTAAGCATACAGCAACAACCTCTCAAATACAAGTGAGAACTTGAGGTGGGCCAGTCGAACCAGGTCTGATTACTGACTACAACCTAAATAAAGTTGGTGTAGACAGAGCTGATCAGCTTTACAGCTACTACCTGTTCCATCGGAAAACTATAAAATGGCGGAAAAAACACTTTTTCCACATGTTTAAAATGGCTGTCATCAATGGATACATAACATACAAGGAAATGACCAACAAAAAAATAAGTGTAAAGCTTTTTATCGAAGCAGTTGCTTTGAAGTTAGCAGAAATGGTTGGAGGGTTGATTGAACTGTGTCCACGACCACGGTCATTGAGTGTCGACAGAGCAGTTGCTCGCAATTTTCTTACTTATGTTCCTTCTGCAGCTAATAAAACTAATGCTACCAGATATTGCAAGGTCTGTTCTGATAGGGGTTTGAAGGAGAGTGGAAAAGAAAAAGAGTAGAATCAAGATACTGGTGTGAAGATTGTGTAGTAGGACTGTGTTTTCCACAGTGTTCTATAGATTATCATACGCTAGTAAATTATGCTTAACATTTTAAATGCTCTGTGTTAATTATATCAATCTAATATACATTTATAATTATGTTTTACAAGTAAAAAATCTTTTCGAAATCTGAAAAATGGGTAATAAATCAATAAATATTTTTAGAAAATTTAGTAAGATTCATTTTTGAATATATGATTTAAAAGAACAAGTTTCAAGCTTTAATTTCATGTATTATACTCATATGTAGGGATAAGAATAAATTATGTTATGATTTTTTTGAAAAAAGTTAAAAAAACACACATTCATCTGAATTAAACCATGCATACAAGCATTAGACTGGAAAGTGTTAATGAATATTATATGATTTCAGACTTGTCTCTAAATACATAGTTAAATATTGGATATCGTTTTACTGTGGCAGTGTATTTTTTGTTTCAATATAAATCAATATTAATTAATTGTAATTATCATTGAATTAGATTAGTAAAGTGTACTGCAATACGATATTCATTCATTTTACTGAAATTCAATTAAATTGGCATGGCTTAGCATGCAAATAATTGAAGTGTTTATAAAAAAATCCATTAGGTTCTACCGATGTAATAGTTTCAGGCTGTAAAATAGATTAAGGAATTATTATTGGTGGTTGGTTGTTACCGTTCTGGTTGTTAAAATATCCCGATTCGACTAATGACTATATCTACTATTGAGTCTAGAAGAAAGGAAGAAGATATCAACTTTGTGCATTTATTTTTCCCTACTTCCATATGTTGGTTTTTTTACCTCTATTTCTATTATAAATAATATTTTTTTCATTTGACCTCCCCATTGTCAAACATATGTAACAAAACGAACCTCAATAATCAATAAGTGGTTTTCCTTAAAAGAGTTAACATTCTTAAAGAAGTTATATCATTCTACAATCATTTTACCTAATATTAATATGTTATGTAAAACAAATAAGATATCACAGTGTGAGAACCTCTGAAAACCTATGCAAATATACAAATAAATATCATGAACAAGAACTTAATGTTCTATGCCTTATTGCATCCCTTCAAAAATATGCGCAACACTTAAGACATTGGCCAAATTTGAACCCTACCCCCATGTGTATCTTCTAATAGGTTTTGATATCATGTTTATATTATTTTATGTAAAATTTTAACCATCATTTATTTATATTTGGTTTCTTGAAACAATAGCTCTATTTTATTATGATAAATTAATATATTTAGCTTGAAAAATATTTCTTCCATTTGTGTTAAATTATTGCATTTTTATTTTATGTTTAGAAATAGTTTTTCTTTATATATTTTTAATTAAATTTAGTAAAACTAATGGATCAGTTCAACTACTTAAGTATGTTTTTAAACAGATTCATTTTCAATGTGTCCTTTGACTCAGGAGGATTTGGATCATCTCCATCCCCTCAGCAATCGACGGCTTTCGAGAACTTGGCTACGCAGAACACTATGACATTTGGGAACCTGGCACAAACCCAGGGTCAGAACCCCGGGTTTGTTCCGCCCAACCAGAACGTGTTTGGGACGGCCCCTGCAAGCCAACTTGCTTTCCAGAGTCAGGGCTCCAGTAGTTTTGGGTGAGTGCACTTTTATTTTCTTAGGGTGTATGCTGAATTTTAAACTTAAACAAGCGGACCCGACAGACGTTGTCCTGCCCGAACGTTGGCTTTTTGTTTGGGTGGCATAATTGATTTCGATAATAAAACAAATACTATGTGATCATCACAATTACAAATTCACAATGAACTCCAATTAGTGAGTAACACAAATATTACAAATTCAGTGTTTGTCAAGAAAACATACAAAATAAAACGTCTTTTCATTTTTGGCATTTCGCCCACAAATATCAGCTGTATCGAAAAAAAATTTGAGGTTACATGTTGTGATATGCAAAAATTCTAAAAAAAAAAAAAAAAATCCCCAAAAAAATTCCTTAAAAAATAAAAAAATCCTAGGACCCGATTGCAGCGCCACCTACCGGGTCCAATTGTGAATCTAAACCATCCACGGACCCACTCAAACACACACAAAAAAATTCATTAAAATCGGTCCAGCCGTTTAGGAGGAGTTCAGTGACATACACACGTACAGAAGAATTATATATATTAAGATAAAGATTACTTGTTTGTATGTCTTGTCATTTTTTATGGCAGTGCAAAGCTTTGAAAGGTTACTAGTGTATTCATACACCAAGTCACGTTATCTGAAGCTGTCACTTTTACATATGTGTGTGTGTGTATAATATATATATATAAAATAAAATATATATATATATATATATAAACACCAATAAAAAATAATAATAATTATAATAATATAGTGAAATGTTAACATTTTTTACAGAGGAAAAGTATGTATTTTTTTTTTTAGAAATGGGATGCTCATATAATTGATTCCTTGAATCCTTGAGTATTAGAGAGATTCGAAATTCATATAAATCTAAAAAGTGTCTTTAATACCAATATTAAGACCTTGACCTGAAATCACAATTTTTAATCATTTGGTTAAAGGAATTAAACAGTAAAATATAGAAATCGAAAAAAAGACAAAATTATATAATATTAACTTACTCAAAAAGGGTTAACTTTGTTTTTTTAATGATGTAATAAAAGTAACAAACAAAATGGCATCTATCAGTGCTAACAAGCCTCAGACAATTATTTTTTTTAATCAATATGAGGTATTTTTACTTTAACTAAAACTTTAGATTTTTAAAGCACCAAGGATTTGAATTTGAATTCAAGATTTGAAAGAATACTTAAGATTCAGTTAATAGCTATTTTTTTCTGTTTAGCAGTTTAGTTGTTTTATTCCCCTTCCTGTACTTTCTTCCAAATCATCATCATCATCATCTCCAACTTTTCCGCCTCTGCGGGTCGTCTGGACACATCCTCTCCCATTCCTGTCAATCTTTCCAAACTTCTCCCTCAGCCAGGCGTCTCCAGTTCATTCCTTTAGCGTCCTTCTGCGCTTGGTATCCATCTTGTCTGGGGTCTTACGATATGTTTTCTACCCTTCTCTTTGCTTTGTAAGGCTTTCTCTCCTCCATTTTCATCACATGACCTAACCACAGTAACCTTTTTATCCTCCAAATATATTTCTAAATTCTTCTTTCATGTCAAATCAACCAATCAAAAAATATTTTTGGAGCTGAAGGATTCTGATTTTCAAGAATTTTTGTTGTTTTATTGTACTTATCAAAAGGACAAGAAATGCGAATTTTCAGATTTTTTGCCACGATAGATTTTTTAAATAAATTTCCAAAAATTGCAAAAATAGGCAAATTTCATGTTGTTTTGAAAGAGAAAAATGCATATAGATCTACAATAGATGGTGACAGAGCTCTTTTATGGCTCATTTTAAAGCTCTTTAATTTGATATGCAACACAACATACTTTAAAAAAAAAATCCAACCCGCTTTCAAAATGTTGATTATTGAAAATCTCTACCCTTTTACCTTACCATTACAAATAGTAAGGTAAAAGGGCACTCCCTTGTCTTTTCCCATTCCACCTCTAAATTTCGCTTCTCGTCCTGGGGTATTAATTAAAGCTTCTTTCCTTTCTCAAGTACAGTTCTATTTCCTCTTCATTTTTTAACCTTCACCGCCTTATTCTTCTTTCTTGTCTTACTACCTTTCTCTTACATTCCCATTCCTTTATGCCTGCCACCAACAACCTGTGGACACACTTGGTATTACCGTAACGTTTAAGGTCTGCCTTTTCATTTCTTCATCCACGAGAAAGTAATTTATCACCAACTTTTGCTCCCCACCCAAACTGTATCTAGTGATCTTATGACAGTCTCTTTACCACTTTCATTTTATTTCTTGGACATGACTCCAACACCCATCTACCCCTAACACCTCCTCAAACCCTCCTACTTTAACATTAAGATAAAATAATGGATTCAAACAATCGACATTATTTACCCTCCTTGTTACTGTTACCTTGATTTAGCTAGACAGCCAGTATTGACAATATCAATAAAACCTGGATGTTTCATATTGTTTCTCTCTGTGTCTTTTATTACAATTTCTCATTGCAGATATCTCAAGTTATTTTTCTTTTTTGTTTCAGTGGGAATTCATTTTCTAGTTGGAGATAAAATCAATAAATTATCATGCAGTTTTATTTTATTTTAATAAAACATAAAACATTTTCGTGTATCTTGCTTTGATTATAGTAACTTTTTAATATAAAAATAATATCACTTTGTAAATCATTTATAAATTAAAATGTTTCTGTAAAATTTGTTATTAAACTCTTTGAATATAATGTTGTGTTTAATCTTAATTGTGAGTTCAAGAGGACTTCTCTTCTCTCTCATATAGATAAATTATTGTAATTGTAAACATTTTTGACCTTGAAATAATTATAGATCTTTGGGTTTAACCCCTAAACCCTGTATGCTGATCCGTCAGCACGCCAAGTAATGGTTAAAACACTCATATGTCCAATACGTCAGTGTGAGACAAGTATTGTCTTTTTGTGATATTTAGTTTTACCAGATTGTTTTACCCCCTTCCCATCTATATCTATCTTTGTAAGGCTCGCGCATCCCCTTTCCTCTCTTCACCCTCCAAGGGTCTAAGGCCACTAGCCCAGCTCGGCCGCAAGCGGAGTCCTCCTGGATTACCCCACAGAGGGGGTATAAAAAGAGCAGATGTTATCCGTTAACAGTTCTGTGCTGTACAACTCAAAGTATATTTATGAGTGTGTGTTTTTTAATCAACGTCGACAAACTATCCTATCTCCAAACCATGTGTCCATCCCAATCACTAGCAAGATCATCTCCCCCTGTCACACCAATGGACCACACCAGATGATCGTGACAAGGGAAGCCCAACATGAACTTAGGAAAGCAGGTCCACATCACCAGTCTGGGACCTAGTCGAACGAAAGGCCCTTCAACTTAACTTGCCTTCACCCCTGCCACTCGCCCCTCTTCCTCAAAGTCACCTCAAGTACGTTGACTCTGTAACCCCAAGCCCTAAATCTCCCCAGAGGAAATAATAGACAGTGGGTAGCAAGATTAATATTTACTAAATATAGATAACAAGCATAGACATGTATAAACAAGCAATGGAAGTGAGGTACAGATGGTGGGAGTGGGCCTAATTAAGGCTAAGACTAGAACTCAATAGATCATAATGTAAATTAAAGGAGATATTGATAATTCAATCTGCTTCCTGAAAGGAACAATAGGGTTGTGTAATTAAAGACTTGAACTTGTAATTATCCTAATAAAAGGCTCTGCAAATAACATTAACAATATACTAGTTACTAGATTAGTTTTACAGCAAACAAATTGCCTATAGGTAAAAAGTTACCCCTAATATTTTGGCATGCCTCCTAGAGGACAGTTACGTTACCATTAACAATATATTAACCCCAATGGGCCTAGAAACAAGTTAAATTATATTAAGGGATGGGGGCAAAAACCCTGGGAACAAACTAGTAAACATGGCTCTACTCTAATCAAGCAATATCATCTAGTGATGGTCAAACTAAATTAACATTAACTCGTCAGGGAGACCACAAGTAGTTAAGTGCGATGGCAAGCCCATCAAATTATTTTATTTGTGAACGCCACAAGAATTAAACAACACCATTTCGACTGTGAGCCGGCACGCGGTACATGTTTACTTGTATCCGGTCGGCTTAGGGAGCGGGGGAAGCATTATAGCCAGCGAGAGAGGCTCACCTTGTCTCCTCTAGTGACGCCATCGTCAAAGAAGGTCGCCTCCGATCGGTCGACTAGAAATGTAACATGCTAATTTTTTGAGATGTTATTTAGCGACAACTTATTTGTCAGACGTTAGTTTCTATAGTTTGAGGTTGGCCCACAAATGGGCTGTTTGTTTCTGTTATGTTTTAAGTCTTTTGCTTGGGGCTTCTCCCCTTAAGAGCCGGTACTTAATGCCATCCTTTTATTATTGTGTGGTTAAGCGGGGCTTCATTCCGTTCCCCTTTGTTAGAGTTAAGACAATTTGAGGACAGCCCACAAATGGGCTGTTTGTTTCTCTTCTGAGTCTTTTGCTCAGGGATTCTCGCCTTGAGAGGTTGGTGCTTATTGCCAACCTTAGATTATGAGATTATGGTGTGGTTAAGCGGGATTTTATCCCATTCCCCCTGTTTAGTAAATAGGCAAATTGAGGATAGCCCTTAAAAGGACCGATTCTGACCTTCATGTTTGGAGTAAAGGTTCTCACTGTTTATAAATTTAACCGGGAGCTTTGATTGATTTCTGATTTTTTAGAATTTCCTTGCTCCTTAACTTTATCATAATATATATTTCATTGTTCTCTGTTCCCATAAAACAGACAGAAGGATCTGTGGGTAAAGAAGATGTACCACCCCCACCTGATCTCAAATATTAAGACCCATAGAGTCAGTCTTCTGGAAGTGAAGGAGATATTTTGACAATCTTTAAGCCAGGATCAAAGTGATTAACTCCATCTCATAAATAGTTGGAATAACACCACAATATGCATCTTTAAGTGTGTGATATAGTAGGGCCTTGTCTCAGTAAACAGGGTGGAGTGTGGTTGCTATGTTTACCAACAAGTGTTATACAATAAAGTAGTTGGTGTCGGGACTCTTGTAGTTACTATGTTAACCAACAGGTGTGCCTAGTTTCACCTGGCTTGGTCTTATTTGAAAACATTTGTGTGTGGTGTGGGGGAGGGGGGGAAGAAGATAGGGTTACCAAAAATTAATAATGTGGTATCTGTTTTAGACATTTAATCTTTGACAGTGCCATTTTTTTTATTTCAAGCTAAAAATGTACAACTTTTTTATTTTAAATTGCATGACCCTTTTTTAAATTCAGTTTCTGTTTTTAATGCAAAAACTATGCTTAACACCACATTTTGCTAAAAAAAAAACTGCCTCCCCATATTTGAATATTTTTTTTTAACATTAGTTTCCGAGAAAGATTTATTAACAGCTTAGTTATTATATCACTCGGCCACCTCTGCTTGTTAATTTCCTAAGCTACTTTATATGGTGTGACATGCAGCTTACTCCCTGTTTAGTTTCTATATTTTCTAATTTGGTTAAGATAAGAAGGTATAATTTAGATTAAGTGTACCCATATTTCCGTGAAAAGATTTTAGAAGGCTACATTAGAAAAATGCATCTGTGTATAAACTGCCTGGATTCAAATATAAAACTTTTTGTTACTTGTGAAAGCATACAATACTAGAGTGACAACTTTCCTTACTACCCAAATGTTAAAGAGTTCGAAAAAACTAAATAGATACATTACTTAATCATTTATTGTCATAAATAATTAAATGTTTGCAAACTTCTGCCATGTTTGATACAGTAACCATCCCCTAAAGCCTATTTAAACTACGTGTTTATATTTAACACCAACCATGATTGGTACACTATCCTCCTCCTTTAGTTATTTAGTACAACTTCTTTACAATTAGCCTGGGTTCCTCCAAGCTTGAGACAGATACAGTCTCCTAAAAATTTATGGTAAAATTTTGTTATTTACATTTTTCCTGGGCTCCTCCATGGTTGATACAGAAACCTCCACTTTGAGAAAATTCAGTACAAATGGCTTCTTTGAATTTAGCATGGGTTCCTCCATGCCTGAAACAGAAACCTCCTCTTTGAGCATATTTAGTACAACTTACTTCTTTACAATTAGCCTGGGTTCCTCCATGCTTGATACAGAAACCTCCTCCTTGAGCATATTTAGTACAACTTTCTTCTTTACAATTAGCCCGGGTTCCTCCATGCTCCATACAGAAACCTCCTCCCCTAGCATATTTAGTACAACTTTCTTCTTTACATTTAAAATAGAGTCCTCCGTGGTTGATACAGAAACCACCTCCTTTAGCATATTTAGTACAACTTTCTTCTTTACATTTATACTTTGTTCCTCCATGTTTGATACAAAAACCACCTTTAAGCACATATTTAGTACAACTTCTTTCATTACATTTAAAATAGGTTCCTCTGTGGTTAACACAGAAACCTTTTCCTTTAGCATATTTAGTACAACTTTCTTCTTTACATTTAACCTTCGTTCTTCCGTGCTTGATACAGAAACCTCCTCTCAAAGCATATTTGGTACAAATGTCTTCTTTGCATTTATAATAAGTTCCTCCATGCTTATTACATAAACCTCCTCTTCGAGAATATTTAGTACAACTTTCTTCTTTACATATTTTATAAAAAGATCCTCCATGCTTGATACAAAAACCTCTTCTTTGAGCATATTTAGTACAACTCTCTTCTTTACATTTAAAATAGGTTCCTCCGTGGTTAACACAGAAACCTCCACTTAGAGCATATTTAGTACAACTTTCTCCTTTACATTTAACCTTACATTTAACCTTTGTTCCTCCGTGCTTGATACAGAAACCTCCTTTTACAGCATATTTAATACAACTATCTTCTTTGCAATTATAATAAGTTCCTCCATGCTTGATACAAAAACCTCCTCGTTGAACATATTTGGTACAACTTGATTCTTTACATTTACCCTTGGTTCCTCCATGCTTAATACAGAAACCTCCTCCTTTAGCATATTTAGTACAACTTGCTTCTTTGCATTTCCTTGCAGTTCCTCCATGCCTGATACAGAAAACTTCCTCGTAGAACATATTTGGTACAACTTGATTCTTTACATTTAGCTTTGGTTCCTTTATGCTTGATACAAAAACCTCCTCTTTGAGAATATTTAGTACAACTTTCTTCTTTACATTTACTCTTGGTTCCTCCATGCTTAATACAGAAACCTCCTCCTTTAGCATATTTAGTACAACTTGCTTCTTTGCATTTCCTTGCAGTTCCTCCATGCCTGATACAGAAACTTCCTCGTTGAACATATTTGGTACAACTTGATTCTTTACATTTAGCTTTGGTTCCTCTATGCTTGATACAAAAACCTCCTCCTTTAGCATATTTAGTACAACTTGCTTCTTTGCATTTCCTTGCAGTTCCTCCATGCCTGATACAGAAACTTCCTCGTAGAACATATTTGGTACAACTTGATTCTTTACATTTAGCTTTGGTTCCTTTATGCTTGATACAAAAACCTCCTCGTCTAGCATGTTCAGTACAACTTTCTTCTTTACATTTATTTTTAGTTTTGCCATGGTTGATACAGAAACTTCCTCCTAGTGTAAGTCTAGTACAACTTTCTTCTTTACAATAACCATGGGTTCTACCATGTTTGATATATAAACGTTCTCCATGAATTTTTTCAATAAAACCTCTTTTATTGCAATTGAGTTTAGCCCGAATTCCCAAATATTTTAAGGACACATATTCTTCCAAAACATTTTTACTATTACTCACATTTGTACATTTTGATATTTTTTCAAAATACTGATTCAATTGATACCTCTTTCTCAAATACCTTTCTTGTAGAGGCACACTTTTTTTTTCATAAATCCAAATTCCTGATCCATCTGTTATTGCCTGTAACAAAAATATTTATGTAAAAGAGAGAATTTTTGTGTAAAACCTGTATATTATCAAATACTTTCCATATTGCGCAGGAAATGTGTATGTATAGGGCACCCTCAGTAGGAGAGATAGTATTTGACAGATAGGAAAAATTACTACATAACCATTCGATAATTAATATGATCTGCACAAAACCATTTGTTGATCTGTTGTTAATTATGGCAGTTAAAACATTCACAAAAACAAAAGAGTTGTTTTTAATTACTGTTTTTACATTATAGAAACAAGAACTTATGAAAATAACCGTTCAGTTTTTTTCTTTTTAGTGGAAATGGTCTGTGGTTCACCTAAAAAATGCTATTCAGACAGGATCTTCTAAAATGTAGTATACTCTTATGAAATCAAGATGTAAAACCAGCTGACATAAGGGATGATGATTACCTCACACAATTGGGATTATTAGTTTTGTTCATAAATTGTTTACAAAATAAAAATGTTTTATTTTGAAACTAATATTTTGTAGGCTCTATCTATGAGTTATAAAAACATTTTATTTAATTTGGTGGATAGTTCTAAAACAATACAAGTGGATCCAAAAAAATAATATTCTGTGTATTCTCACACCCTGTGAGTTGTTCTTGGCAGCTACTGGAAGAGTTCATAATATCACACCACAGATGAATGAGCACCTGTCGACTCTTCTTAATGAAAAAAAGATGGCAACGCGATAAACTTAAAAAACTAAGTGTGCCTTAAAAGGTAAGCTTTGTTTTTAGATTGAATTATGTTTTTGTAATTCAGTAATTCTGTCAAATTTGAATTTTGCCAAAAAATTATAGGACTACTGTAATTTTCAGCAAAAATATGTCTATGCCTGCTTAGCCCAGTTTTCAATAGTGATTGAGCGTTGTTTTATTGTTACTTCAAAGGATTGTGGCACCTGAACCCCTTTAAGTAACAAGATGAAATATTTTTTGTTTTAAAGTACTCTATGGGGGCTTTCTATCCTGGCAATTTCAAATTTTTAACACATGTTCCACATGACTTTTTTGGGCTTCGAAAAAGCAATTTTTTTTGAAAATTTTCCAAATTCTAGTAATTTTTTTAGGTTGAAGGACTATCAGTAACAGTTCAATTTTTTTTCTGCATATACTACTCATACATAAGTGTAACAGGAAAAAATATTGGCCTGTTACTATAAATCCTTCATTATATTTTTCAAGCCCAAATTCGGAATAAATCCATTTAAAAATGAAAATTTAGGCCTAAAACACTATGCTTAGCTTTAACTCAAATCTAATTTCGTCTCAACTAAAAAAAGTTCATTCTTTAAGCTTTCAAATGAGCCCTAGCTGTCATCCCTGCTAGTTCAAATAAACTTAATGCAGATTTTAGAAAATAACCCTAAAATGACACTTTTTGCCTGTTCATGATGTAAAAAATAGCCTATATCTCGAGGAGTAATTTTTTTTAAAATATAACAAAAATTGTTTTGAAGTCTAAAAGATTGGTGAAAATCTCCTACCAAATTTCATCAAAATCAAAAATGGTGTGGAAATTTTTTTTAATAAAATTTGTTGATTTAGCATGGAATGACCCTAAGGCGATATGTTTAAATACAGCTCTGGTAGCTTTGCCAGTTATAATACCAGTCTGATAAAAGTTATTTAGTCCTTATGTGCTGTGAAATCAGATGTATGCTAATATGAGTAATTCTGAAATCAACCAAAATTATGTGAGAGTGTGTATCGAAATTATGTTGGAGATGACCTTGCTATAAAAGTGTGGACCTACCATAGTTTTATTTTTTGCTGAAAGTTACACTATTCATTAATTTTTCCTAAATAAGCTCTTTTATAATATATATATATATACACACACACACACACACACAGTTACTTAAGTATTTACAAAATTTACTTACATTAAATTCATCTTTGATTGGAGAGAGTTTTAGCGGTACTAGTCCAGATTCTTGCTGCTGGTAAAGTTTATCATCTTCTTTACAAACTCCCTCAGACTTTATCTTGAGGTCAGTTTCAATCTAATAGAAAAATAAGTATGTTTAAAAATACAGGTATTACCATGCGATACAAAAAATAAATTATGGCAGGTAGCCTATATTTGATAAAACATAATTGTGATTAAAATGTTGTGTCAATATAATTACAAGTTATTCACTTGCAATTACAGTAATAAGTGAGTGAGTATTAGAAAATATAATTAAAAACACTTGACTGTGGGTAGTTAGTGAGAATAGTTTCTTTGTCCGTATTACCTGTGATGCAGGTTACAGTGTGTTATTGGAAATACTTCTTTAAAAGCTGGGAATTCTAGGGATGTATATTTTTTAAGTGTATTTTTCAATATAAATATAAATACACATTATAAAATAATATATTTTGTTAGAAAGCTGTCAAATTCTAAGTTTGATAGATTAAACATGAATAACGGGCAACAGGTTAAAAGAAAAGAATTAATCCAATTATAAAAGTTGTATTAACAATCTGATACCATAAATTAAATAATGTCAAGCAATTTTTGCTATTTTTGAAATAAAAAGTACCAAGAATAGCTGATTCATAAGAATATAGAAATATTAGCACCAACAAATGTGGATTAAACAATATATATATATATTATTTTATGAGTACCTGTGTGTACTTGTTGATATGTTCAAATGTGATAAGAAAACTATAGTTGTATTTATAGTACTTCTTTATCTTCTTATTTTTAAGTTTAAAACTTGTATAAATACTCTGTTATTATAATAATTACAGTGAACTAAAATTATTTCAAGAATCTAAAAATAGTTTTTATAGAATGATTGCAAGATAGAACATTAATGTCTCTGAACATGGCAAAGGGTGGAGTTAGTTGTATTTTTAACAAAAACCTTCTGTTGCTGAATTTAATTAATATAGGCAAAAAAAATATTTTCAATGTGATTATAAAAAATATAAAAAGTGCTGGAAACTTTATCATATTAGATTTTTATATTCTTTAAAAGTCCAGAATATATCTATCACATTAAATTAAATTCATAAAAATAAAAAATATTCCCTTACCTTTGGCTTGTAAAACTATTCTACAGTGTGAACATAATTTTAATAAAAAGGACTTTAAACTGTAATTTAGTTTGCACAGCCTTAAGTGTACAACTGTTTCTGTACAAAATTATATAAGATAATTGAAATGAGAATAAGAAATAAAATTAATGGAAGGTGGAGAGAGGAACAGCACGGATTTAGGGAACAGAGATTTACAATAGACCTAATCTTTGCCATGAGACAGCTGATGGTAAGAAGGTATGAATATGGGAAAGACTTGGTAATGGTATTTATGGATGTGGAGAAGGCATATGATAGCGTAGATAGAAACAAAGTTTGGAAATTGTTGGAGGAGGCCAAAGTGGAAAGAGGAGTTGTAATGAGAGTGAAGAGCATGTATGAGTATAACAGGAGCTGTGTTAAGACAGAAAGTGGAAGAATGGAGTAGTTCCAAATAAAATATTTAGTGAAGCAGGGAGTGCCCTTTCACCATTACTATTTGTAATGGTAATAGAAATGGTCATGAACAAAGTGGCAGGAAAACTCAAGGAGGAAAGAATGAAATCCATGATGTTTGGTGATGACTTGATGGTATGGGGGGAGAAGGAACAACTACAAGAATGGAATGAGTAAGTGAAAGAGCATGAAATTAAATTTAACATGGTAAGGTGTGAAGTGATGGTAGTGACAAGGAAAGAGTAAGGTCTAGTGAAGCTATAAGGCTGGATGTAGTAGAGAGGACAGCAGGGAGAGTTGTTCTATAGGTGTGTAAGAGACCTGCTATGGAGAGTTGTTCTATAGGTGTGTAAGAGACCTGCTATGGAGAGTTGTTCTATAGGTGTGTAAGAGACCTGCTATGGAGAGTTGTTCTATAGGTGTGTAGGAGACCTGCTATGGAGAAGAGAAGTGCCCTGAATTGTAAGGAAGTGTTGTACAGGGCATAATTTGTACCCATTGTCATATATTCAGCTGAAACAAGGACAGTGAATGTAAGAGAGGAAAACCAGGAATGTGGAGGTCATGGGAATGAAGTGTGTGAGGTGCATGTTAGCTGTCAAGAAGAGAAACAAAATTAGGAATGAAGTTATCCGAGAAAGAGTAGGGTTACAGAGAGTACATGAAATGGTAGAGGAAGTAAGACTGAGATTGTATGGGCATGTAACGAAGATGGAAAAGGAGAGGATGCCCAAGAAAATGTTAGAAGTGAAGTATGTAGTAAAAAGACCGCGAGGAAGGCCAAGAAAGAGATGGGAGTAGCAGATACCGGATAGTGTTCAAGTGAGAGGAGAAGAATGGAAGAAATTAAAGGAGGAAGAATTGTGGAAGGATAGAGGAAGATGGAGGCATTTTACTAAACTGACCCGGCCACAGGTTGGAAACACTTGATGATGGTGATGATGATGATGGTTTTGGTTTTGAAATGTTCCTAATATATTTAACTAATTTAATTTCATGTAATGATCTCAGCCAAGTTAAATTGATTTACTTTGTAACGTGTCAAAATGACTATCAAACATTTTGACTCGTACAATCGAACAAGTCCTCAGAATGGTGGAAATCTATCATAACTAGTTCTAATATGGTCCTATCATATGTGGAAGAGATAGACTTACTGCAATATTAGCGGACGCCCTGCGCAACGACACCTCAATTGCCCCAGCGAACAAAGTACATCGGCTGTGGAAGACAACATGAGCTTACTTCTAATTTGCGGGCCGGTGGAAGAATAAATGAGAGATGGGGTGGGGTGTGGTGTGGCCAGCTCGTTGGCTAGTGCGCAGAGTCAGGTGGCAATGTGTATCATCTCCTCCCCTTGTTCCATATTTGGAATTATGATGGCCAATTCATCCAGACCCATTGGTATAAATACGAGCCTGTCCTTGGTTCATGTTACCTATATTGGAATCACCACTCGTCGGAGACACTGCTTCCAGAGATACTCTCGACTTTGTTACTCTAGACCTTGTAGAAGACCGCGATGGTTGTGGCATCGGACTCACCTCCTCGCCTCGACTTCGTTACTCTAGACTTTGTAGAGAGGACCGCGATGGTTGTGGCATCGGACTCACCTCCTCGCCTCGACTTCGTTACTCTAGACTTTGTAGAGAGGACCGCGATGGTTGTGGCATCGGACTCACCTCCTCACCTCGACTTCGTTACTCTAGACTTTGTAGAGAGGACCGCGATGATTGTGGTATCGGAATAACCTCCTCGCCACAGATCGAGCCACGGAGATTAGCATGAGTATCGAGAGACATAATTGATATTGTCACTGTGCCCTTTAAGGCATTTTCTTTTTCTATTAATGGAGCTGTAGAGTATTTCATGTAAATCGTCCTTAAGACTATATTTTTTGTAGGTAACTCTTATCTGTTTTCCTATGTCCTTATGGCATAGTTGATCCTATGTAAATGTCCTTATGACTTTGTTCACTGTAGGTAACTCTTGTTTGTTTCCCTCTGTCCATATGGCATAGTTTATTTAGGTGAACTATGTGCTCATTTATACAATGTCCATAGGACATAGAATATGTATGTCAGTTGTTCTGACTTTTGCCTATGCCCATCAGGCATAGTTTATTATAGTGCGCAATGCGCTCTATACTTCTACATCTATTAGACTAGGTCGCAAATATTGGGGTCATGAACAGACTTTTTAGACTGTTTGACCATGCTGCGGCTATAGAATAGTGTAGGATAAAATAATGGAAGTTGTCAGGTCGTGAAACAAGGCAAAAGATAACCTAACTGGGTCCTTTTTCACACCTGTCATGTAGGTGTCTAAGTCTGTACTGATTTGAGGTATGCGTTCTGAGTGGCTCGCAGGGTTATGTTTATTAGGTGCCTAAAGCATTGATCAAGTTGATCTCTTTAATGAGTAATGTTAATGTCCCCATTACAGGCTAACTTAAAGTTTTATACTATTGATTGCAGTGGCAGTACTATTTAGGAAAGGTATGGCCATAGTAGTAATTTCTTCTAGATGCCTGGTGATTAGCCAGTAACTAGGTTTAAAGGATTGGTTTCTCATCAAGGAACATATTTCACTGTAATTTATAACTCTCGCTAGCTAGCTAATGTTAATTTCTAACCTTGTAGCTCCTTAAAACTAGGACTAAGATTATGAGGTTTATCTTAGAATTGATTGTTATGTAATGTTGAAGTAAGCCAGAATGGCATAAAGAATAAATAGGTTATTCTTGTCGATACTGTCTCTAAGTTCAAATAATTTGGTGTAATTTTTCTATTACCCTGTTGGGAGTATTAGCTGCGGTCCTGTTTTAACAAGTTATGAGTTCTAGTGTTTACACCAATGACCTAAGAGTGCAGGTTGTAGGGTGTTCCCAGGTGCTTATCTATCACCTGTTATTAAGGTGCTTCACACCAATAATTATCAATTTAACTATTCATACTCAATTATAATTTATTTAATCATAATCAATGGATGATTTGAATATTTACAACTTATATTTCTATGTACCTTTTTTCTCTTGTTTCTTAATTAATAAACTCACTTTGTTAATCATGTATGTTATTCCTGTAATGTACATATATCCTATTATATAATTAAAAAGTAGGGTAGTTGGATGCATCTTGTAATCCTAGTTAAGTTGTTTAAATATTAAGTCATGCTGAACTATATTGTCAGTAAACCAAGTAATGGATTCCTGAGTTCACACAACATCTAGAATGTATTTCAATGATGACTAAGCCACCTTTAGAGTGGAGAGTTGTCAATTATCCCTACTTGAAGGATCCACTCCTCAATAATTGGTTAATGGGACATAGCAACATGTGCACTCATATAATTTTCATTGTACTATTGGCGGTAAAAACCCTTTTCGAGTCAAAGATAGCAATAATAATATAATAGTGATCTTAATTGATTACTTATATGTAGCTGACAATTTCAGCATGTCCATAACAGACTTTGCCTTAAAATATGATTGAAGAGTGACCATGAGCACAGGATCACTCCTGGATAGCTCAGTGGTTAGAGGAATGGTGTACAAGCCAAAGATCCTAGGATCAATTTCCGTGTCCAGGTGTCATTTTTCATTTTAAAGAATATGGTATTCATACACAGCCTTAACCACAATTAACAAATGTGATAGCTTGGCTATTTAATCGAGAATTAAGAGGAAGTCTAAATCCTTCAAGTTGTTGAATGATGTATTTTTTAGACCCGCGTTTTACTACTCTCAAGTTATACGCTGGCAATTGATGTAGTTTTTAGATAGAAGTTCTTTCTCCTAATATTCTGTGAACTGAAAGGATGTGGTTCGGACACCGTGTATGAATGTGAGTTTCGGGTGTTGTGTACAACAGAGAACCGTCTATCACGCAAGTATAGAACTTGAAAATGTTAGTTAAAGCGCTGTTTAGTGACATGATGGCCTCTATGATTCTTAAGTCTTTAGTTGGCATAGTTCAACACCACAACATTTAATTAAGGTATTTCTGTAGACCAGTAGCACTGTTCAATATGTTTGAATATTTCTCATGCACTTTTTCCCCATAGCCATCCTGACAAAACATTGACTTAAGGGGAGTTTCCGTGCTAGAGATATTAACATATATTTAGGTGATTTCTAAAGAAACAAAAACTACTCACCGAATCATCCAACTCTTCTTTAATTGGAGGAAATGGCAGTAATGGTTGTTGACCTCTTTGTTGCTGGTAGCACTGTAAACCTTCATCAAATTCTGACTTTATCGAAAGGTCAATTTCAGTCTGAAATAAAATAAAAGTGGTATTAATATGTGGAAATATATTTGCACTAAACCATCCTGCCTTTCAGTGATACCCATTCAATAAGCTAAGAATATTCCTGGCTGTAAAGACAATTTAGATTGTTTTGCCAGTAGCCAGTCGTGAACCGTACAGGTCCTAAATTCAATTTCCAGTTGGGAGACTGGCTATTGAGTCCACACACTCCATGGGTTCACTCATACGCCACCCAACCGGAATATTGCTTATCTCTGTGATGACCATTCATTGATAAGTGATAATGTGCGACAGTTATCTACCTTAAAGGGAACGCTTCCCACTTCTTTTTTTTTCCACATATTTATCCAGTCAGCACAGAGCGGCTCTTTTAGGCAAACATAACTTGCAACACTTTGCTTATAAAGTGCCTATTCACTGTTATGTAACATACAACATGGTGGCTACCTTAACATGCAATAATCATATTTCTGGTAATACATTCTACATTTTTTTAATATTCATCTTTATTTAACAAAACTAAAACAACTAAATAATATGAGCAATTACACCAGGGAATGCTACAATATGTTAATTTATAGTAATTAAGGGTGGGAAAATTACTAGCTCTAAAATATATCCCCATCAAGTGAAAATGTACAAAGAAGATCTACTTTAATCATCAAGATTAAAGTGGACATAATTATTGACCAAAATGTATTGAAATACAAATGAAATGCCTCACATTCCTAGTGTGACAACCAAGTTAACCATCGGAACCAAAAGAGCTAGAATTATTTAAAAGAATATATAAAATTAATCTAGACTTGTCACATTTGTTAAAAGGTCATTATGATGTTTAGCTTCCAGCTGCAAAAGTGACGCCAGCTTTCAAAAGTAGAGGTGAAAAACACATATCTAGGCATATTTAAATACAGTAAACTCTCGATTATCTGTGGGTGGATTATCCACATTGCGCCTTAACCTCAACATCACCAACAGCTGGGGATACATTTTTGAAAAATATTGCGTTGATGGAGAATACTGACTACCGGCTGTTGTACTCAGTAAATACCTAAGGAAGCGATAATGGCCAGAGAGGCAACAGGTTTATTCAAGAGGGTAACAGGCCTTTTAGGGTTGTACCTGCATTAATTATCTGGAACAGGAAGATGACACGCTCCTCTCTGACAAGCTGATGTCAGGGAAAATACATAGCGAGATAAGGAAAAAGGAAGGAGCTGCAATAAAGTAAAAGAATAATACAAACTTTTTAAGTGGTGTGTTCATTTTGAGTACACTGTACATTGATTTAAAGTGTGTTTCTTTATTATCTTAGTGCTTGAAATATATTATGTGTTCATAAACACAATCACAATAGGTGAGTACTAGTTTGAATTGAATGTGTTACGATCTCTTGTTTTACTAAATATGCGGATAAATATACTAATAAGCAAAAATGTATATGAATGTAATAAATTTATTCATAGAAAAGATTTAATAGCAATGTTTTGAAAAAAACTTTTGATTAAGTAAACTCTCATTAGTTTTACTTCAGGGCAATACAGAAGTATAATAAGACAATGACACTTAATATATTCTGTTTAGTACAATTAAGCCTAAGAGATACTCTAAGAGTACGGTACTTTGTAGTAATGATCATTTTTCTACAAAGGAACACTAACATGCACATAGATTGAATGTGATGGAGTCTCATACCTTGATCTCCAGCTTGATTTCTTGCTGGGGATATTCCAAGTCGACCTCTGGTTCAATCTTCACAGGGACTGCCCATTCGTCCATTCTGTGAGGGTGAAGTCTATAACAGCTAGATAGGGCATGGAGAACAGTGAGAAGTCAAAAGTGAGGAGGATTTCAAGATCAGGTGGAGAGACAGGGTAACAAAACAATAAGTTTTAGGAAGAGTGTGTGAGAAGAGAACCATTTTGGATGTGATTCTTCGGTACAAAGCAAACTGGATCGAACACATCCTTAGGAGGAAATGTCTTCTGCATGACGTCAAACAAGGAAAGGTTGAGGGAAAGAGGATCTTAGGGAAAAGTATGAGTCAAATATTTGCTGATTTGGAAGGAAATAAGAACATTCTGGGAGTTGAAAGATCAGGTTAAGGTTAGGGCGCATTGGCGGTCTGAGTTCAGTGACAAAATGAATGGACCTATATAAATGTAGTTACAGATGTTTAACTTATAATACACATTTAAATATAAAAAATTATTGAGAGCCAGCCAGCCGGATAGTAATGCAATGAAAGGCATTTTAGAGAATGTGTGTCAAATTTGAATGACAGGCCTAGTTAATATCATGAAATGTACTTAAAATTATTATTTAAAATTTAAATCTGTACTGAAAAGGTAGATATGAAGAAACCATAAAAAATAAATGAATGGCTCAGGTCAAGAATGTTTACACTTTATTATTTTTTTAAATATACTAGACACTGTTATAATTATAATTAGACACAAAAAAGGTTGTTTGTATTTAAAACTAATTTAGAAAATATGAGCTCAACTCGCCCATTTCACAGAGTATTGCGAGACGCAAGAGTTTACAGCAAACACACTCTTGAAAATATGGTTTTGTTCTGTAGCAAGCTCTATGTGTTTCTAATAAAAAAAAAACTTCAACTGAGATTAATCTTACCTTTCGAGTCTATTAAAATTCAATAAAAAAAACATTTTGATGGATCACCTCTAATACATTTTAATCCAAATTAGTGATTTCCATGCAAATTTGTCATGGATGACAGTAAAGCCACAGTATTGGGAGTGTTACAAATGGACACTGTTTAGCTGTTTTTTATTATTACTAAAACAAAACTATCCGACTTAAAATTAAAAAACAGGCTCAGCATGAAGCATATAGGTGATACTTTTCCTCGGCTTGATGGCAAAAATTTTGCATTGTATTAAAAAAAACTAAAAGAAAAGAAGAAAAAAATAAAGACATGATAAAATCTTGTGAAAACTTAATATAATAATTCTATTCCACTTTACATTGCAGAAGGATGGTAATTGTTGAGGATAGTTGTTGGTGTATGTAGTTTGTAAAAAAAATTATAATTAATTTTTTTGACAGTTAGTTTTTATATCAAAATTAAAACCAGTGAATGTAATGTTTTGGAAGGGCAATTTTGTCACACCTGTAATTAATAAGTCAACATTAGTTTGTAGTGTTAATAGCTGTCTAGACATAATAGACTGTCCAAATATAAAATACATTATTATTGAGATTTTTTAATGTGCACCTCCTGAACAAACAGACCATATCAGCAAATGAATTAAAATCTAATGAGCTAACACAACACCCAGCCATAAATGCATCCCTGTGTAAGGGAAATACACTGCATTGACAATACATTTTTCGGCGTTGCTGGGGATCGAACCCTTGAGGCCCTTGGGTCAGTGGTTGTGAACACTATCAACTGAGCCACACAGGTTTTTTTTAACTGATTTAAGATTTTTATTCTGTATTAAAATTTCAAGGCCTATGCATGTTGTTATGGAAGGACGAATTTGTTGTAGTTGTGTTAAACTAGTTTAAAGGCAATTTTTGCAAATATTGAGTGATAGTAATTATTTTATGAGTTTGTCATAATGTACATCTTGTGAAACAAAAAATCATAAAAATATACTAGCACAAATTATTGCAAGAAAGATTTATCTAACATTCAGTGTAAAGTTTTATCTATAGGATAACTTAGTTTTGGTACAAGCAATACAAGATTACCTTTATACCGGTACACATCAGGTGTTATGTTATGTTAAACAAATAAATTATTAGTTGGCTTGTTTTTAAATACATATTTATCTTTCATATCAATTAGTGACTTGTCTCCATCATCTGGCCAAAACACTGTCTTACTTGTATCATATTAAGACACTTCATACCCATTACTTGGAACTCATTGTTTAGAAGAACTGATCGTATGATGCAGACATAAGGAAATTCCTGTTGTTTGCTAGATACAAACTTTACAAGAATCTAAGTGTCTGCTGTAACATTATGGATAACCTGCCTCGGTGGCGTAGTTAGCTAACGTGCTAGTTTCATGTTGAGCTATAATGCTGAGGATGGGGAGATCGAGGTTTGAATCTCGGTCGAGTGAACTGGGGGGTCCTAAATTGTTTTCCACTCTCCCTCCACACAAATGTGGGTTCCCTTCCTCTGTATTCAACCTTCCCAAATCCTAACCTATTAGTGTAATTAGTACTTAAGCATATAAGCCGAACGGATAGTAAGACGTGGTGAAAAAAAAACACACCTTGTGGAGTGACTTGATAGATCAGTGTCGCCAATGTATTAATATGTAATTTATTCTAGACTTCCCAAATAAGCTGTTTGTATTAGTGTAGACACTCATAGGCCCAACATATTTGTCCTTCCGTAACAGTAGGCTAATCTGTTACCTCTATAACTTTTTAATAGATTAAAAAATTAATAATACATGAACATGGAATTGTGTATAGGAATACAAAGAAAGCAGGTGCCTAAGCAAAACATTTAAATTTGTACTATTTTACTATAAAAAAATGTTACGGAAGGATATTTTAGCTTTTGGGGAGACTTGTAGCATACAAGATTAAGAAATTATTTTTCATTTTTTTTTTATAAAGACAAATTATATTAAGTGGAAAAATTAATATATAGTAGTTAGCTTATAAACTGCTGTCCGTCAATAAGTTTTCTGCCTTTTTTCAACTTTCATCATACATAAAATGAAAATTAGCTTGATAAAATCAATATCATATTTAAAGTATGAAACATCAATTAATTAGCTATGATTTGATGTTTATCATGTCACATTTGAATCAAATTTGAAATTTTAATTTTTGTTCCTGATTGTCATGGCTTCAACTTGTATCTTGGTGCAATAAGTAATAAAATAACCAATGGGCCGTGAATCTGATTAGTTGATTTTAACTATAAACATTTTTTGTGTAAAAATATAGGACTAGTTGAATAATTTGATAAGAGACATAATTGACTTTGAAATTAATAAACTATTTAGTTATCCAATCAAATTTTTTAATTGCTGACTTTTTTCTCTAATGTAGATTACCAATTAATAGCGCTGTGAGGTAATTTTTTTTTTTGTAAAAATATAGTTCCTCAAAATAAAGTGTAAATGTTCTTTACCCAATGGATCTTTACAGACATGAAAATCTCTTTCAAAAAAGAAATATATAACTTATATATATTTTTTAGACCCACAGCCTACTACCGGTTCGGGTTATACACTTAAGTACTAATTACGCTATTGGGTTAGAAATTGGGAAGGTTGAATTTAGAGGACGTGAAGCCACATTTAAGTGGAGGGAGAGTGGAAAACCATTTAGGAAAAACCACTCCCGACTAACCCGATCGAGATTCGAACCTTGATCTCCCCGTCCCTGGCAGTCTATTCAAATAATTATAGGCTTAATAGTTTTATTTGTTAATCGATATGAAAGAAATCGCCTTGGAAAACTACCACACTCGTCACCCATGGTGATCCGTCCTCTTAAATTGTCAACAGTCTTGCTGACAATTAAAACTGGTTGATATTAGGTCAATGTCTTTCATGATGCAGCTAATAAGAAAACAAGGCAAGAATATTTCCATGAAGTATTTTTAAACCCTATATTATTGTTACTTGAACTCGTGATTATGTAACCTTGAGGTTTTTATCTATTCAACTCAATGGTTGTATTCGAATAGTCCTAAGATACTTGTCAAGGATCCATGAGATGCAGTCTTGATAAATTCACACTTGCCACACACTTCCAAAATGAAGACTGCATCAAACTATTCTAACGCCAACGACCTTGCTACATCCCTAGGTCCGCAGTGCTGCTCTTTGGCAATCTATTAGACCTAAATAAAACTATTCGGGCGTACTAGAATTGGCGTGTTTTAAATTGGTCGTAAAATCTGCACCATTTCATTTGATATTATTCTTTGCAACGTTTGTTCACCATACATCATGCCGAAAAACAATTTGGTAGTTTTGGCAATATCAAATAAGATAATAATAGAACAGTTGCCGGTCAAACCGCGCACCAAGGCCGAATGAGGACGTATTTACGACGTATGGCTTTCATCCTTGAATCCAAGGACGTGAAGAGGGATGCATCAGCATCCTTCGGGACTATTCGGACATATCTACATTTGTTCACGTGATTTCCAATGCAGCTCTCAAGGATACGTATTATGACGACAGCGCATAGAGAGACTATTCGGATACAGCTTAGACTTAACCAGTTAAGTTCATATTTTAAAGTATTAACAATATATTAAAACATAGAACTATATTAGAATGTCAGAAATTAACAAGGTAGGTACTTACCTAATTTATAAACTAGAACGAAATAGTGAATGGTCACTCGTGAGCACAGTTAAGCTCATATTTTAAAGTATTAACAGTATATTAAAACATAGAACTATATTAGAATGTCAGAAATTAACAAGATAGATAGGCAATCAAGTGATCGAATGAACAACCGTCCGAATATTCACGAAGTGAGCCAATGCGCCCTACACAAGCCCTTGAGACCAAGGCTGACGGCAAGTTACCCCTAACACGTAGTCGATGCGGAGTTTTGCTGACTGCTGTTTAATTTTTCGTCTGCTAGAGTAATGCGATCTGTGATGTGTGAGCTGTTATCTTTGATAAAGTATCTTAACTATACCGGTACTGCTTTTGTTGTTTGTGCTTTTGTGTTGGAAATGTTCAGTCAAAAGAAGCAGCCAAAAATCTGTAAGTAGCCTTTGCTAATAAGTGCATATTCTATTTTCAAATACTATAATGTGTTTACTAACTAAATTCAAAACAATCTTGTGGCGGGAATGGATATTAAAATGTTGTATTCGTTTTCATTATCTGCTGATAGATGGCGTTTAAAATAGTTTCTAAGAACACGGGTAGGAAGCAGCACTGCGGACTCAAGGGCGTGTAAAGGGTAGTTTGCCGGGTAGTTTGCCGTTCGAAAAGTCTCTTGCAGTTTTTGATCTCAAGTGCGTGTAAAGTGTAAATTTATCGAGTCTGCATCAAGTCTGTTTCAAATCAAGTGTACTTGACTATTCCGGATACGGCCCAAGTTCACACGAAACATCTGTTAGCGGTCTCGATGGCTAAGTAAGTATTTTATTTGTGTAGTATTATTATTACTACTACTATTTTTATTTATTTATTTTGTATTATTAGATTGTTTTGCGAATTCATCTCACTTGAACAATTTTAATTTTTTCAATCCAAATTTAATAAAATAAATTAATGACATGAAAGAAACATTTTGCTTTTTTAATGCTCAATGTTAATAACAAGATCAACTTTATTATTTACAGTTGGTTGAAAAATAAGTCTATATAAAAATCTGTTCAAGTGATAATGGTTCAAGTATCTAATATTTTTCTTAGCTATTTTTTTAAACTCTAAAATCAACCCTGTTAGCGTTGCAATGTTAAATATTGTGTATTTTTGTTTACGATGTTATGTGTGCATAGTGTGGCAACATCGAACTTTTTGTTTTTTCTTACTCTCAACGAACACTACCATTGTTGTTTAGTTTTTTGCGCCGATTATAATTGCTGTATAATTTTCATCCAAATAAATATCTACGTCTAAACAAGTGTAGCCTTTCACTGCAAGCAAGTCCTGTCTACTCACCATTAGGTTATGGGCCCAGGAACACTGAAGAACACTAGACACTGTTTTCCCAGTGCGTGGCATTGAGAAGATTTTCGGAGGTTAGGAAAATGGAATCGCGGAAACGGTTAGACTCTGAGAAAGTCAAACCAGAAGATGTGAAAAGCCGACCAGAATGGATAAGCAACGATGCAAGGGCTCAGGAGATTATTGTGATGAGGATGGAACCAGGGCTGCTGACACACTTATTATCTTGTGTTGATGTATTTTAACATCTTTTTATATTATTTGATAACTTTTAATTTTTATCTCTCATCCTTTGCTAACGCAGCACCCCAACAATGGTTAAATCAAAATCCCTAAGGCAACTGTAAGTAAACAACCACACACACTAAAATGTATCGCTTCCTATCGCTAAACAACGTTTTGAATAAACTCTAATAATTGTGAAACCAAAAGTGCCTTTTTATTGCAAAAAACTAACAGGTTATGGGCTCAAGCACGTAACGACATTAGTGCGTGATTGATTTTGTTAAAATAAATTCACTTGGTGCGATATTTTTGGAGAAAATCCGACGAGACATTTTGAGGTTAGGACGACGCCGCCACGCTCACAATGGACTCGACGAAGATTATCAACGTTGGACTTCTGGAAGGAAAAGGAAACTGGAATACATGGCGATACAAACTGAGCATTTGTTTACGAGGTATCCCCGGAGCGACAGACGTAATTGAAGGCAGGTTAGTCAAACCAAGGGCGTTGTCTGATGAAGCGACCGCGGCACAAAGAGCGGAGTACCAGACATCGCTCGACGCTTTTAATAAGGCAGACAGCCATGCGTTGATCGTTTTAACCGCAAATATGACGGAAGAGACACTTCAGAAAATAATGCGTCTCAAGTCAGCCCGGGAGGTGTGGCTCGAACTGCACAAACTCTTCGACGGCGTCTCCGAAGACAAGGTTTACAATTTATGCCTTAAGTTCTTTAGTTATGAAAAAGCCGTTGAAGATGATATCGCTACGCATGTCTCAAAATTAAAGAATTTGTGGAGCGAACTAAAGCAGGAAATGAGTAACGACGCCGAGCTAACCTCAAATTTGCCAGATTTATTTATGATCTGTAAAATTTTAGGTACGTTGCCTGAAGATTACTTTTCATTCAAGTCGAGCTGGATGCTGATGTCAAAAGCTGACAGGACAATCGACAATTTGACGAACCAGCTGTGTGCCTACGAGAATGCACTGAAAGGCAAACAAGAGTCATCTCAACAAGAAGCCCTCTATGTTAATTCGTCAAAGCAGCCAAACAACTCGCACAAGAATCAGCAAAAGGGTGACAAAAAGAAATTCTGCACCTACTGCAAGAAGAAAAATCACCTAGCAAAGGTATGCAGGAAGCGAATCGCGGATGAAGCACTTGGCAACAAAGCCAGCAACTCGGAAAATCCGGAAAAGGGTGCAAATATGATCCTGACTACGGTAGCCTCGACTGTGATGAACTTGGAGTGCAACTCCAAGTTCTGGTATGTAGATAATGGAGCAACAAGTCATGTTTCTAATAACAAAAATATTTTTAGGACGTTCGAGTCTTTTTCTACAAACCACACAGTGATCACAGCAAATGGCGTGAAGGTTGCGGCTATTGGTAAAGGCGACATTGACATCGAAGCAGAAGTCAACGGCAAGATGCACAAGCTCACGTTGGCTGATGTATGGTGTGTTCCCGGGATCCAGAGAAATCTATTCTCAGTCCTTGCAGCGCAGGATAAGAACAAGGAAAGCAGGTTCATCTCGTCTCCAGAGGTTTGCAACTTCATCGTCAACGGCGAAGTGAAACTGACTGGAGTTCGTGAGCGGTTTGGTGGACTCTACAGGCTGAACGTGAAGAACGTGAACGACATTCCATCCAATGAAGTCAACGCAACAGAAGCAAACAATCTTCTCCAACTTTACCATGAACGATTCGGACATCAGAACAAGCGACACGTGAAATCCCTTCTGGACAAGCTGGGAATTCATGTCAACTTGGACAGTGAACTTTGTGAAGGCTGCGTCTATGGCAAAGCTCATCGTCTGCCTTTCGGTACGAGGTCTAAGACAACGGAACCGGGAGAGCGGATCCACACAGATGTTTGCGGTCCATTCAAAGAGTCAATGTCAGGATACTTGTACTTCGTCCTCTTCAAGGATGACTACACGAAGTTCAGGACCATCTACTTTTTGAAAGAGAAGTCCGAAGTTGCAGAGAAGTTGGCTCAATTCGTTGCGGAAGTCAAGACTCTTGGACACAACATCAAAGAGCTGCTAAGCGACGGTGGCAAGGAATTCGACAACAAGCATGTCAGAAAAATCCTACAAAAGGAAGGAATTGTTCAACGCATTACGATGCCCTACACTCCAGAGCAGAATGGCTCCAGTGAAAGAGAGAACCGCACCGTGGTTGAAACTGCTCGAGCAATGATGTATGCTCATGGAAAGCTGCCTCAGATGCTTTGGGCCGAGATGATCAACACAGCAGCCTATGTTCTCAACAGGACAGGACCTTCCCGAGTTGATGGAAAATCTCCCTACGAGTTGTGGCATGGCAGTAAACCAGGTCTGAAACATCTTCGGGTGATCGGATCTACCTGCTATCCACACATTCCAAAACAACAAAGGAAGAAGATGGATCCAAAAGCAATCAAAGGAATTCTCATCGGATACGACAAAGACGACGGCTACAGGATCTTCTGTGAAGAGGAAGGAAAACTCATCAGATCAAGAGATGTCATCTTCGAGGAAAAGGTGCTAGAGCATAAAATCGACAACTATCTTCCGGAAAGTCTCGACTCTGCTGCTGAACCAGTGGATTCAACTTCTGAAGAAAGTCAAGAAGATGATGACAAAACGCAAAGCGAAGAAAATGATGATGAATTCTGGGATATGAGTACTGCTGATGAAGAAGAAGGTCTAGATGAACAAGTTCCAGATAGTGCTCCAAGTCCAGATGAAGAAGCCATCGTCAAGCGCCTTCGTAATCGTTCGTCGCTCAAACCTCCAGAGAAATATCAGGACTTCGTGATGCTTCTCTCTAGCCCTCTTCAGGAACCTGGATCCTACAAAGAAGCCATGCGATCGGATCAGCAAGATCGTTGGAAAGAAGCTATGAGTCGTGAGATGAAAGCTCTTGAAGAGAACAAGACTTGGGAACTGGTTGATCTACCCCCAGGAAAAAGAGCAATCTCGAATAAATGGGTCTACCGGATCAAAACCAACGCCGATGGATCGATTGATAAATACAAAGCCAGACTGGTCATCAAAGGCTTTTCACAGCGGAAAGGAGTGGACTACGATCAAACCTTCAGTCCAGTTGCAAGAACATCAACTATAAGAACTTTACTCAGTGTTGCTGCCAACGAGAAGATGAGACTAGCACAAATTGACGTCTCAACAGCATTCCTCTATGGTGACCTCCAGGAAACCATCTACATGCAGCAACCTGAAGGACATAGTGATGGATCCAACCGGGTTTGCTGCCTGAAGAAAAGCTTATATGGACTGAAGCAAGCTCCTCGATGCTGGAACAAAAAGTTCAGCAACTACATCGTCAGCTTGGGATTCAAGCGAAGTAAAGCGGATCCCTGTCTGTTCGTGAGACGAAAAGGACAGAAGAAGATGTTTTTCGTTCTTTACGTTGACGACGGACTGATTGCAGCTGAAGATGAGCAAGAACTTCAGAAGTTCATCAACGATCTGAAAAAGGAGTTCAAAATCACCTCCATGCCGGCGTCTTATTTTCTAGGATTGGAAATCAGCCGAGAAAAGGACGGATCAATTAGTGTGAGCCAGAAACACTACACGGAGACCATACTCGAGAGATTTGAAATGACCAACTGCAAAACTGTATCTACTCCAATTATCAAGGACAACGATGCAGAAGAAAGTCCTCCAAATCCTGACTTCCCCTACAGACAAGCTGTTGGAGCACTTATGTTCTTGATGTGCGGCACACGACCAGACATCGCATATGCTGTCAGCGTGGTGTCCAGAAACCTCGAAAATCCAACCAACCGTGATGTTCAGAAAGTAAAAAGGATTCTGCGGTATCTGAGAGGAACGACAGACTACGGACTGGTCTACAAATCCAACCTGGAAAAAGGTGTATTTGATTGTTTCAGCGATGCAGATCATGGTGGCTGCCTAACTACAGGACGCTCTACCTCAGGAGTGCTCTGCCTGTACTCTGGGGCACCTATTTCGTGGATGAGTCAGCGACAAGCCTCTGTTGCCATATCCACAACCGAAGCTGAAATCGTAGCTGCCAGTGAAGCTGCGAGAGAGATGCTGTGGACCAAGCGGCTTCTGAGCGAACTTGGCCATCTGAAGTCGACACCTACTCTGCAAGTTGACAACGAAGCAGCCATCCGGCTTGCACAAAATCCTGAGTTTCATCGAAGAACAAAACACATTCGGATCAGACACTTCTTTGTTCGCGAATTGGTCACCGATGGGGAAATCAACATTTTAAAAGTTGACACTCAAAATCAGCTCGCGGACATTTTTACAAAACCATTGTTTTCAGTTCGTTTTAAATTTTTATGTAACAAAATGGGAGTTTACAAGTTATAAAATAAGGGAGAGTGTTGATGTATTTTAACATCTTTTTATATTATTTGATAACTTTTAATTTTTATCTCTCATCCTTTGCTAACGCAGCACCCCAACAATGGTTAAATCAAAATCCCTAAGGCAACTGTAAGTAAACAACCACACACACTAAAATGTATCGCTTCCTATCGCTAAACAACGTTTTGAATAAACTCTAATAATTGTGAAACCAAAAGTGCCTTTTTATTGCAAAAAACTAACATCTTGTAGCACTACTAAGGATATGTGGAGTAAGCTAAAGTCGGTGGTCAGCGTGCACCTATTGCAGCAAAAATTCTTCATGTTGCAATTTGAGTACAGTTCCATGTCACTCTTACTGTCAAAATTAGAAGAAAAAGAAACAAGTTAAAACAGGCAGGTGAACCTGTTTATGAGAAAATTGTTATTACCAAAATACTTATGAGTTTACCAGAAAAGTACAGCCATTTCCGATCAGCATGGGAGTCTGTGCCATCAGAGAAACAAAATATGGAGGAATTGACTTCTCGTTTATTACTGGAGGAAGAGAGAATGGGTTCGTGTGAGGAAGTAGTAGCCCTGGCCACTGTAGACAATCGTTCAAGAAAATGTTATACCTGTGGGAAAGTAGGCCATTTGTCAAGAGATTGCTACAAAAATAAAGGGAAAGAATTGAGAAGCTGTCATTATTGCAAGAAGAAAGGTCACTTAATGGAAAATTATAGACAGTTGAAAGCTAAAGGAAAGGGCAGTAAAGGAAGTAAACCAGAATCAAATGCATTCATGACTCTAAATGATGAAGAAAATATTTATGAAAACTGTTGGTACATGGACACAGGTCCAAATGATCATATATGTGGAGATAAGCTGTTATTTAAGACTTTAGTTGAGAAACCACTCTCCGGAAAGGTAAAAGTTGGCAATGGAAAATTACTAAGTGTGGTGGGAGTTGGTACTGTATTGCTGAGTGCTTGGAATGGGGAGAGTAGCTTGAAAACATCCTTATCAAATGTGCTATATGTTCTTGATTTGAAGTTTAATTTGTTCTCTGTAGGTTATGTTTTGGACAAGGGTTTCTGTCTAATATCAAATAGTAAACTTTGTAAATTTGTGGACATTGATGGTGTCACTCGAGCATTAGCAAGACGTGTTAAAAACAAACTCAATTAAATGGTGTTTACAGACAGTATAGGAACTTGTGATAAAGAAGTTACGTTATTGAGTGAACAAAATGACATTTTTCGTGTACCGGAACGCACTCACAAGTTTGACAGTTTTGACATCAAAAGAATCACTTCGCAAAAGTGTCCCCAAGGAAGTATAAAAGTGTAAATAAGCTAGTCCTAAGTTTAAAACAGGTTGAATTAGAGTCTGATGTATAAAGTGACAATGATCCCAGTAATGTATCTAAGCCGGAGAGCCTTATGTTCATATTGTTAAATCTGTATACACCAAGCTTTAATTTGTAAACATAGACATGGTAAATGCAAAGTCGTGGAATGAGGATATAATTCTTCCTCTAGACATATTGAATCAGTTAAACCCAACACCCACATTCTAAAACCTAAAGTGGTATTGCTAGCATTTGGTCAAAATAACAAAATAAAGCCAGTGGGTAGTGTAAAACTTTTATGTACAAATATAAAAGGTGAACAGGCATCAATATTATTTCCTATTGTCAACCTGCAAGACTGTAATGCCTTGTTAGGTCTTGATGCATGTGTGAGCCTTAACCTCTTAAATCGAGTTGATATGATTGACATGTCCACTACCAAGGATAACATTAAGCTTGAGTACCTTGAGGTTTTCCATGGGTTAGGGAAATTGCCAGGTACTCATCGTATTGAACTGAAAGATGAGGTTAAACCAGTTGTTCATCCACCTAGGCGGATCCCTGATAGTCTTTTAGGAAAGCTAAAGTCAACAAACCCACCAATTGGATTAGTAGTTTAGTACTATTTGAGAAGTCAAATGGAAATTTGCGGGTATGCATAGAACCCAGGGATCTTAATAAAGCCATTAAAAGCCAACGTTACATGACTCCAACACCTAGTGACTTAATTGCCAACCTAGCGGGGAAATCTGTCTTTTTATTTATTGACATGAAGGAAGGCTTCTGGCAGGTGGAGTTAGATGAACCAAGCTCTGACCTAGCTTGCTTCAATTCCCCATTTGAATGGTATCGTTTTCATAGGCTGCCATTTGGTATTTGTTCGGCTCCAGATGTATTCCAAAAGAGAAATTCACAAATTTTGGGGGACATTAAGGGACGTGAGATCTATTTTGATGACATTATTGTCGCTGGTCCAACTACAGCTGACCAGGATGCTATACTAACTAAGATTCTTGAAAGAGCAAAGACATATGGTATTAAATGCAATTTCGATAAGGTTCAATTCAGAGTCTCAGAAGTACGATATGTTGGACAAGTCATATCAACACAGGGGGTTCATCCTGACAGCAATCACATCAAGGCAATTGTGAAAATGCCGACCCCTTCAAGTAAAGCAGAGGTTATTGGGCATGACCAAAGATCTTTCTCAATTTATACCCAATCTGTCTCAAATTTCGGCACCATTGCGTAGCCTTTCACGGAATGAAACAGACTAGTCTTGCCTTCCAGAACATATGCACTAAGTTACCGATAAAAGTGTCATTACTAAGACCAGTGAGGACCAATAATGACCTAAAAAAGAAACTCGTGCTAAAACAAGGGAAACAAAAACATATGTATGATAGGAGTGGGGTTGAACGTCTAGTTGTGAAGCAAAGAGGAGCTTCACTGTTCTCAGTTGTCTGAAAAGTTATCTAAGATCCACAATGACACATTCAATGTTAAACCTATAGCAATTATAGCGATACCGAATTTTATACTGATGATGTGGATGTTGACCCTTGTATGCCCTAATGTCGAGCAGTAACTATAACGATACCGAGTTTTATGATGATGACGACGCGTGCCTGCCTTACTACGCACTTGTTGTGACACGGCTATGACGATCTGATTTTACGTTTCTCTCACTGTAGGATTACTGATTGGTTAATTTATTTATTAATAGCTTATAGAACATTTTATCATTTAGAATTTCTTTCTATCCTCCAGCAATTGAGGGATGTGCCCAATAACCCCCCCCCCCCCCGAAATTATTGGCGGCTATCTACGACCTCATATATGTGTATATATATATATATATATATATATATATATGTTTTATGTATAGTAGCACCCCACTAGGAAAGAACTTTTAGAAGATATAAACACATTTTTGTGGTCAATATTATTAGCATTTTAATATAGTATTAGTATTATTTTATAATGGTAGCTGCAGATCACAATACGTAACTTTTGTAAGTGTAAAATATTGTTCTTACTACCGTGTTCCTACTATAATCATACATAATCAATAATAATAATAATAATAAACCATATCTAAGACCATTTTAATACTTTTGTTTTTAAATCTGAGCTTACACAATACACTGGGAAGACACAAACCGTAACTGCTCCCACACAATATTTATTTTAAAATAATTTCAACCCAACTAGCCATTGAAATCAATATAGGGCCTACTATCTTCTTTCAATTGAAAATAAACAACAAAAGTAGAATTAGAATAAAAATTAGTAAAATCAAAATCTTATATATATATTAACGATGATAAATCTTATAGCGCATGAATTTACGTTAGAAATATTTTATTAATAGTAATGTTTTTTCCAGCAAAGACTACACCTTTATATTCATAATACATTTATATTGCGCAAAGGCTGTCACTTCTGCCACAATCACCCTAATTACGCAAAAATAAATTGTATTTTTGTTGGTGGTGAATGGTAAATGAATATATTAAGGTGGCTCACTATCATTATTCTTGAACCATATAACGTTGAAGGACAAATCAGAATGCCATCTGACAGTAGATAGATATTAGGTTGTCCACGTGTATAGTATCACAAGTTGTCCTTATTTCCCATTGTTTCCATGACTGCACACTTATCAACGAACTAAATAGCACGACACCATCTACTGCGATCAATACTTCGGTCATCAGTAAAACGATACCTAGTACGGGTCTCATGCACACACGCTATTATTATTGGTTTTGTTTACATATTACTGGTGGCTAGTCTACAGACTAGTCATGTTCTTTACCAAGGACGCGTTTGAAACCGACATATTGATAGGATAATACTGACGGTCGCTATTACAACCAAGTCTTTTGATACGCCAAATAGCAATTTGTGATAGATAATATTCAATAATTCATAAAAAAAGGTTATATTTTTATTAATTCTTATTTTAAAATTATTTTTAAATTGTTTCACTGATTAAATTAAACATTTAAGATGGCCGTGGAAGTTATGTAACCAAGCAAGAGTCCTCTAATTGAAAGGGTGTAGCTACTTTATTTTCTAGTTACAAAATGTGTATTCATATAAATGGCGTGAACATTCTTTCACTCGAATTAAGACTTATCGTCGATATATTTGCACGCTATTACACGAAATTGTTAGAGAATTGAATTCACGGTAAATCGTCTCGTGACTTGAGTGTCGACCTCGTTTTATTTTATTTGAAAAGTAAAATAATTTCTCTTTAATATGCATCTCATTAAAAGCTGCATCTAGAATTTAGGTGTGTATTCATGGTATGTGATGCAGGTGATATTTAATTAGTTCAATTTCAATAACGATAATGTGTGAATTGTTTATTGTGATAAGAAATTTTGGTAAATATTTAACCAATAAGCTAAGAACATATACTTTGGGATACTTTTAAAAAAACACATACTATTATTTGTTATTTGTTAACTCGTAACTTTAATTTAAAATATTAATCTTTAAATTGGAAATATACTAAAATTAATTCCTTGTTGATAGTGAGACTGTTACAACAGTAAGAAAATAAGGACAGCCTCATTGTTGGCAGTCTAGATCCTGCATTACAACATAATCCCCGGTGTTACCATGAGGCTGAACATATCAAGGATCCTTCAGGGGTCTGTGCCCATCACCTTCAAGATCACAGACAGGGAGAAAATTCAGATGTCAGAGCACAGCATGCGGCAACATGCAAACAAGGTAAATTATTGATGCAAGAGCGCAATTCAAAATTTAAATATATTTGTTTAATTGATAATAGAGCATCATAATATGTCGAATCGTGTTCTGATCAACACTTAATATTTAATGTATGTTCGAAAATATTTAAACTGTAGGCAAAGGTTATAGTATTAACATGTTATTATTACTACCTATGTAAGTTACCCAAAAGGAAAAACAACAATTACATTAAAACTAATTTTTAAAATATTCAGAAAGTTTAGGAAATTTCTGCCTCTAAAATAAAAACTTCTTAAAGTTACTCGATTCTTTTTACTCGGCACCTCGGCAGTCTTATTTTCACAATCGCATTGACGAAACTAGATATTGTCCTTCTTAATTATTTTAATTTCTCCTTAGTAAAATATGATTATTTATAGATTGAAACTAATTAGAGTAAGATACAAAACAAAAAAAAATTGTTTTTACTTTTAAAATGGTACAATTATTATCAATTTCTTTAACATGAACGTTTAAAGAAAAGTTTATTTTTATTAAAAAGAGCACAAAACAATTTTTATTTGTGAGACATTTCTTAAAACGCATACTTTCATATTGACTGTACATGCAAAGTGAAACATGAAAATAAGGGGGTGGAGGTCAGTGTCGAGTGCCTACTACAGGAAGAGATTATGGACTTGTTATTAGTATCGAATTCCATTGCAAGACTTCCGAGTAATATTGTCCAACCGATTGCCACGGGACGATTCGAATAGATGATTTGCTAAAAATTACTCGAGTAATTTTACTTGATTACTCGATTCTTTTTAAAGAGAATCGAATAATTACTCGATTCTTAGAATTACTCAATTGTGCCTATCACTACGACTGACTAACTAGTAGCTTGAAACTGTGCATGTACAACGAAGAACATGGCGTCCTTAGCGCATGCGCACTTAAATAGGATATTCAAAAATACATCATGCCACAGCTATGCTCACATAAAACACTGTAGACCTAAATATCTCCAACAGGTAGATAGTCATAATATCATTGCTATTCTGACTTTCTTCTAGTTTGTTTATAAACGTGATCACCCGATTTATTTTAGGATTTATAACAGTATTTAGCTAAAACAATCATAAACAGTGTTTTTAACGCGCCACAAATTCATAAAAACTATATTCAGTGATCACAGCACTAACTCATATTGCAGAAAACTATGAGAATAAAAATCTTCAAAGTTTGAGCAACGTGCTGTATAGTGAGGAGAGTCTGAGGTGTGGTTGGAACATACACTCAGTATAAACATGTAGATAGTAGTCCTACCTTGCTCTACGAATCCCCAGGTTTTATATGTAAGCTGCCGTCATAGTCATATCAGGAATAAACTGAGGCCACTTAAAATAAAATGTGAAATGTTCTGGATAATATTATTTCCACTCAGGGCACGATCCATGGCGCCTCGGTTTTAAACTCCGAGCTATCTGCAATGAAGCTCAATGCTGCATTTCTTGGCCCTATTGTGGACACTGGAATGATCATCAGAGTTCTCATCTCCCACACAAACAAACAACGTCAAGCCATCAAGAGGCACTATAGAATACTATACGGGAAGGTAAGACACGCTTTTATAACTAGATTAGTTAATGTTCAATATAATGGGGAATAATAGAAGTCTATATGTGAGTTCCAAATGTTTTTGGAGTTTCTGCATGGACAATAAGCCCTTATTATTTCTAAAATTCAAAAATCTCTTTTACTGACTTTAAAATTTGTTGCAATACATTTTAAAGGTAAATAAAAACAAGATTCAATTACCGGTATGTTTAATTTTGATGAACAATTTTTAGAAGTATTTCAGAAAAGTAAAAGGCTTAGGAATAACTTTCAGAAATAGGGTAATTTGTGTAATCTTTTATAGTTACAGCAGTGGCGTATTCTCTGGGTATGCTAGTCCTGTGCCACATACCCTAAATATTTGCAAAATATGTATAGTTAGAAAATCAATATTTGTTAATTTTCCGATGTATTGTGTTTTGAATAATTCTTTTTCCAAGTGCTCTTAGCTACCTGCAAACTCAACGCAACGCAAGCTAGCTTTCACTTCAGGACAGAGAAGTCCAATGTCTGCGTGACAACAAACCCCCCTCTACTCAAACCCCAAACATAGACCAATGAAGCGTCAGTTTTACCATCAAAGGCTTGTTATTTTCAAACAGCATGCCAGGCGGCACTTGTGCCAAATATTGAAAAATTAATCTAGTTCACGATTGTTATTAATATTAATTATTATAGCTAAACATAATTAAAGCAAAAAGTATATTAAATTAACACGTGTATTTGTAAAAAAAACTAGTACTTGTAACAATCATTAAAATACAGCTTTCTTAAATAAATGCGGTGCAATACCTTTCATTTTAGAACAATTTATTTACATATATTTGGCAACACGATTTCCACCCCCATCAGTTGAAAATAGTAGAGGCAAGGCCGTAGCCAGCCAATAATTTCAGGGGGGTTTGGTGGGCCCATCCCCAATTGACGGAGGCTAGAAAAAATTCTAAATAAAAAACTGTTCTAGAAGCTATCTGAAGTGTTTTTTTATGACAACACTACCCCATAACTATCGGAGGCTAGGACAAATTCTAATTATTAAACGGCTCTAGAAGCTCTCTTAAGTGTTTTTTTATGGTAACATAACCCCCAACCACCGAAAAATAGGAACAATTCTAAATATTAAACACCTCTAGAAGCTCTCTGAAGTGCTTTTTATGGTAACACAGCCCCCTAATTTGTACTTGTACCTTAATTTTGATATTGTTTGAACCATAAATAAAGCCATATATATTTTGTTCATAAAATTTCGGGGAGGGTTTGAACCCCGAAAACCCCCCCTGACTACGGCCTTGAGTAGAGGGGTTCTTTTATTTTGAACTGAAGTAATTAGTGCTCGTGGTTCTTTGGTGTCTGGTAGGTCTTTTTGGAGTTTTGTTTGCGCTTTTGGTTTTATAATTATTTATTTTATCCTAGATGGTTGTTTAGGTTTTTGTGATTTAATATCGTTGTACTGTACATAAATAATTATTTACATTTGAAGAAAACTTGTATATTGCTATTATTGCAATATGAATGAAGACGTGTTAAACTTCCCAGTGTAAGACTTATTAAATCACTCATTTAATAGTAGACCTTTTAGTGAAAAACTTTTTGTAGATCAAATCAAGGCGAGGAAAGATTAACTGAACTTTTAATGATTTCAATAATTTTTTAAAACTTTTTAAACTTAAGAAAGAATACTACTTTTAAAAATAAAATAATTGATCACTATATAATTAAATCCCGTAGAATGGACTTCCCTTTCAAATAAAATTGGGCAGAAAACTATAATTTGTGTGAATATAAGTGTTTTTTTACAGTGACAGTTTTATTATATTAAACTTTGTAGTCTATATGCTAGTGTAGTGATATTAACTGACTCTCTCTTAAGACAGATGCTCCATCTAGCAGAAAAGGTAAGAATCCTTACAGATGATTTAGTTACAGTTAGAAAAAAAGTTTTCATGACTTGTACATTAAACGAAGTCATTGGGGTGGTCAAAGGGGTGGAGAATCTTGCATGGGGGTGAGAGAGGGAGGTATAGAATCTTGCATGAGGGTGAGAGAGGGAGGTATAGAATCTTGCATGAGGGTGAGAGAGGGGGTAGAGAATATCACATGAGGGCGAGAGAGGGGGTGGAGAATCTTGCATGATGATGAGAGAGGAGTGTAGACAATCTTGACCCCACCTCTTTATTTTCACTCTGTTGGACATGAAAAAAACCTTTAAATAGCTTTTAGTGGAATCGAATGCTTCATATTTTTCGTGGGACTGACCACCAAACTTTTCTTGCTAATAGGCCTACTAGAGAACAGAATACCTCTTAAATTTATCAGAATACGCCACTGAGTTACAGTACCAACATGCGAGCTTTAGAGGAATATAATAAATATTTGAAATAACCTAAAAATTGTAATAATGTGTTTTTAATATAAAAGCTACTTAACTAGCGAGAGATTGAATATAAAAATTAAACCAAACTCATTGTCATTGTACAAAATATATTTAATATCACTTAATTAATAGATAACTAAGTATTAAGTTTTTTAGGTATACATATGAATTTGTCTCAATATAACGGGCAAATAAATAATTAATATTAATAATATCAAGGAAATAAAATAGTAATAGTTTGTATGATTTCTAAAACCATACATGTAAAACCTTATTATAATATATTGATTTATAAATTGAAATGCTATCTTATAAGTTTGATTTGAAAATATACAAAATATAAAATAAAAAATATTCTTGTAGTTGTGATATCCAGTAGATACTAGGTGGATATTGTGGTTAACTTAGTTGCATGGTGTACTGTGTTGTTTTTTTTTGGTGCGGTGTTGTTCGTCGCAGCGAAACTTGCAATGCGCATGCGTGACCGGCTGTCTACTGGTGATGAAACCTGTTTATTGCGCACAGGACCTGACCACAGACGTACAAGAATACCTGGCGGGCTACCTGAGAGACGTCACCCAAGCGATGCTGCAGGAGCCACTGGACTTCCTCTCCGAGTGCCTACACGGAGCACTCACGGTATTAAATTTGATTTCCAACCAATACTGCATTACTGTATTAAATATGTACCTCTCTTCACCCTTCTCAATCAATTCAGAGATTTCACTGTGCAGCCAGCGACGAATCCGATTATAGCACGAGTTACTTGGATCAGAATAAATGTACAATATATCATAGAAGGTCGAACATGCAACTTATTTTCCACTCTACAACTGCATTGTGAAAAAATTAATGTACTGGCAGTCTCATAGGATAATAAAAAAGTATTATGTGTGGTGATAAGTTGAAGAACTGGATTAGCTAACAGTGTTGAAGATAAAGAGAACAAAAAATGGATACACGGTAATAAATGTATAAGGCAATTGGAAGGCCTTAAAGTAAGTGCCTATTTAAAAATCTTGTTAAAGGGCTGGAAAGCTATAGATAAGTGAATGTATTGCCATGGGTTGGTAAAATTAATCAAGAGGTCGTTAAAATTTACCTAAAGAGTTAATCCAATTAAATAAATAGACAAACCATAACTTACCAGCTTCAGCTGATGAAGCCACCCGTGTGAAACTGAAATATTAGAGGTTTTAGGGTTTTTTTAAGTTCAAAGGTAAACAATATTACTCTAAAATAAAGTTCTTAAAAGACAATAAAGGACAAGTTAAAGGGGAGTCATAGGGTAGTCCCATTGGTCTTTATATTTTAACTGGATGGACACCTGAGGCTGAAATTTTCAACCTGTCGTCTGCACATCATTGTAAAAGAAAGAAGGAAACTTTTGTGTATCACTCTCTTTCTCTTATGCACCTATTCAAGGTAAAGTGAGATTTTGATATCGATGGCTAATTTGTATGAATATATTATATACATCATTGTTTGTGATAATTAAATAAATGAAGGTAATAAAAGGTATGAACAGCATAATTATTTAAGATCGAAATACATGACTTGATTCTTTAAATAAGTTGATGTAGACTAATATTTACTATGAATTCGGAAGAAATCCCATTTTAAAGGTATTATCTCATACCAGAATCTCACCGTATGGAAATATTTTGGAAGGATAAAAGACCTTCCAGAAGGGAATTTCTCTACCATTCTAGAAGGTCATTTATTCTATATAAATACTACAATGCAGTAGGAATATGGTACGAACCAAAGCCTTTTAGAACGGTATTATTTTTTTTTTTAATCAGGGTGTCTATAGCAATACTTCCTACAGACCTATAACCTAAATGATCGTTTGAATGTAAAAATAGCTACACAAAGTTTGTCAATAAAAACAAATGTAGGGTAGGTAATCAAGTTCTACGATACCTTATTTCATTATAGTTATCGAACTTTTAATCTAATACGGATTCTGAAACCAATATACAAGCTAACATCCAACATTAAATATATTGCGGTCTTGGCAAGATGTAAACATGGATGATACCTAAATATTTTAATATATTAAAGATTTTACTTGTATTTGTACAATACTTATTACTAAATGGTTTTCCCCTCTCCCTCCGCGCAAATGCGGATTCACTTCTCTAAATTCAACCTTCCCAATTCCTAATCCATTAGCGTAATTAGTACTTAAGCGTATAACACAAACGGTTAGTAAGACGTGGTGCTAAATAAAAATTATAAAAATAGGTAGCTATTACAGTCTAGAAAACTGAGATTACTAGCCGAGGGGCCCATTGTACTGACCACATGACATTCTCTAACCACACTATCATTGCTAATGGTGGTGGCCGCTCGGTTAGTATAGCTCGATTTCGTGCTTAAGTAATGGACTTTTTGTTTATTTTAAGACCTACCTTAGCAAAACTTGTAAAAACACTTTCTCTTCAACTTACAGTCTGTGGCTCCTAAAGTAGAGATTTTCGTAGAACTTCTTGGGGGTTGCAGCAACATCAAGATCAGGCAGATCAAGGAATACTACCATAAAAGTACATACTTACTTATTATCTATTAAAATTACCATTCAAATAAGTATATATGTGTTTCATATAGGCCTATACTTATAAATAACCAAATCAGCAAAATTAAACACATACATAAAGTTCCGTCTACAGAGTCCCTTGGAAATGGAAATCGCATCTACAGTGTGTGTATTCTTAGTCACGTGACAGTGCCAACCAATGAGGAAATCGGAGACTACAGCCAATTAACTCTTAGACAGAAAATTATCTGAAACAAGGCTCAAGTAGAGGCTATGAAGATTATTAATGTGAAGTTCAACCTAGCAAAGCGATGCCACTCTTTCTGAGAACTTGGTATTTCTCATAAAACTGTTTCTGAGATGTCGCGCTTTCCGTTGTTTCTAGATTTTCAGAAATATATTTCTGAAATAGCTTTGTTCGTAAAACTCGCTGCATTGATGCTTTCATTTCGATACGTGCACACATATTTACGATGTTATAGTTGGTAGCTCTTAGCATTCTGTATAAACCAGTTCTTTGAAAGTTATAATTGAGTCAACTTCTACGGAGTGGTAAAGCCAAAGGACTTAAGGATATGGACTCTGTAGACAATGCAATCTGTGTGTGTGGTTAATTTTATAATGAATTTTTTGGAATGTAAAAATAGGTAGACATCTAGTGGCAGTGTATGAAACTAAACATGGACCAGCTCTTATGTTTGGTTTTATCGTATTACACTTGATAATATTATCTACCGGTAAACTTTTTTTAATGGTCCATGGATATTACTTATCAAATTGGCAGTCAGAACATTCACGCAAACAAAATATTTTTTCTAAATTATTAACTGTTTTTACATTATTGAAACACAAACTTATGAAAATAACCTTTTAGATGTTTCTTTTTTGTGAAAGCAGCGTTTACAGTTCACTTAAAAAAATGTTTTTCAAACGCGAGCTTTTAAAATGCGGCATGTTATTTTGAAATCAAAATGGCGAACCAGCTGAAACAAGAGTGGTTGATGACGACATACAAATCGTTAAGACGATTGTGTTCTTACGCTGGTTACAAAATAAAAACTTTTTGATTCTGAAACTAATACTTTTTATGGCTCTTTCTCTATCTAATTTATATAAACACAATATAATATATTAATTAATTAATTATTTCATATTTGTTACTGCCACAACCGCAAAACAAAAACAAAACATAATTTTATTAATATGTTTTGGTCTTTCAATAAGTTATGAAAACGCAAATTATACAGTAATCCTTAGACCAAGGACGTATTATTAGACTCGTTTGATTATACTTTTTTATATTACAGTATTACAAAGCTAATAATAGTTTCCTAATAGTATTAGACATTAGTAAATTTCAGTCGGTGTGTGTAATGATGAACCTTATACTAGCTATCAGAAACAACCCTTCTAACCATGGATGGCCTATAGGTAACAACTTGACTATCCATGTTATATTGGCAAACTAACAAGCCATTCAAAACGATATAATTGTATAATCATTAAAATTATTTCTAATTATCTGTACACAGAGTATGACATGGAACTTGAGTCAGCTGTCAGAAAAGAGCTCAACAAAGAATATCAAAGTTTACTGAGAATACTCCTGAGTGACAAACGGGACGAATCAGAAGTTGACAGCAGTCAAGTGTGCAGTGAGGCGAAAGTATGTAATATTATTACAATTAGGATTAGTCTTTTAGCTTGATTGAGATTTACCTTGAGAATGGATGCAAAATCGGCATGTTAAAATGTCTCATTGCAATCGTTGTGCTCATGATTGAAGTTGGGCAAGGTAGTGACATTTACAGTAGTGATGCGTGATATTTTTCCTTGATGGGGCCAGGTCAAAGCTCACCGGTATTGTTTTTTTCTCACCGCGTGGTAACATATTAAATTTAATTATAAGTTTTCTTATTTATAAAAATCACTAAACAGATCTAGAAACAGAAAGTATAAAATATTACAGGTTTTTAATTAAACTTAGTAAGTAATGAGATTACTTGTACAGACCAAATAATAAATTATAAAAACAAAATAAGCTCTGTTTTTCTTCACTCATAGCTAATCACAATTATTGTTTACCAAGCCACGCATTAGAAAAAGTTATTTTTTTTCTTGCCAGCCACCTGTATAAATGTAATGTCACAAGGCTGATGTGCTCATAACCGTTTAATTTCAAGTTTTTCTTGTAGTTTCAGTGAAAAAAAATGGAGTTTTTAATAAATATTCTACTTTATTAATTTGAATTAATCACTTTCACTTGTCACCTTACTTATTAATACACGCTAAAACAAAATATAAACCATCTTGTTCGAATCGGGCTCACTCTACATGAGCTATGGCTTTGCTCGCAGTGGAATGACCTTGAAACGATATCTCCCACTAGATTATGAGACTTATCTGAAAGAGGCTGGCATTTGTTAGCTTCTACATTTAGTCATTGGAGTTTCGAGCACTGGTACAGTCGCGTGACGATTGCAGCGAGTAATGAATCCTCTTTGGACTGGAATACTGTATATTGAATCGGAATAATTCACTGTATGTAAAGAATGATGCTCCACTTATTTTTTTGACAAAATATATTATAAAATAAAAAGAAAGAAAATATGTTTTTTATGATCAAAAAGTGTTGGTAACTGGAAATACACAATCAGCTGGTGTACGAAACTTTATAGCTGTCGTCTGCACACCATTGCGAGAAGAGAGAAATATTTGGGTATTTATTTCTCTCTTTCACACATACAAAGCAACGTAGCTTTTGAAGAGTGTGGCCTATTTTGGTGATTTTTTTTATAGATAAGCCAGGAGAGTGGGGGAGGAGAGAGGGTTAGGTTTTAAACCCCTCAAAACCCTCTTTTTTATATTTCTCTTAACCCCTCAAAGAGAGAAGTAATGTGATGATAAAAAAAATTTGATCTCAAGGTTTTGATGAAGTTTCATGACCCCCTGAGACCGAAAAAGTTGTTTTCACGATGTTGCCAGTCTGTATCTCAGCCTAGAACAAAAACCATTCAACCGATTGGACTAAAACATGTTATCGAGGGTTTTCACCACTTTAAGTCACCATTTAATAGTACTCATTTATTTACAATGTTCAATAACACGAATATAATAAACATCATAAAAGTATTCTACTATACCATGCAAATGAAAGCTACTTTTTGAATACCAACAGGGACTTGTAATAGGTATGTTACTTGTTAATATTTTATACCTTACAGGCTATGCGACTCACAAATTGTTTATTTAACTGCTGTCCAACACACATCTAAATAAATACCACTGATTTACATCACAATCACTAGCGTACGTCGAAATAATGTATTTTACGTCGCCATAATGTCACAAACCAACTGCCTAGGGACGGGAAACTATCGATGGTCTTCTCTATCGTACATTATCAATAATATAACTCTGAGTTTGGTCACCTAATTCCATTGATCTCTATAATATAATAGGATGGACATCTGTGGCTAAAATTTTAGAGCTGTCGTCTTGCGTCAATGTGTAGAAGAGAAGGAAACTATCGGGTATCTCTTTATCTCTTACACACACACAAGGCAATGTGGCATTTTGACATTGTTCGCTAATTTGTATGAATATATGCAATATATCAATGTATGGTTAGTTAAATTAAATAAATGGGTTAATAAAAGGTTTGAAGAACTTAACTAAGTTCAACACTCATGACTTGTTTCTTTAAATAAGTCGATTTAGGCTAAATTAGTAATACTTCTTACAAGCCTATCAAGATAAATGATCATTTGAACGTGAGACATCTACACAAAGTTTTTTATTCAAACAAAAGTAATCATGTTTTTAAAAACCTTATTTCATTATAGTTATCAAACATTAAATATAATATGGTTTCTATAAGCAATATACAACCTGAGAGACAACTTGTAATATAGTAATACTTCCTATAAGCCCTATAACCTAAATGATAGTTTGAATGTAAAACTTCTACACACAGTTTTTTATTCAAACACATGTAATTAAGTTTTAAGCTACCTTATTCCATTATAGTTATCGAACATTAAATATAATATGTCTTCTGAAAACAAGCTAAGAGCCAACTTTAATATATTGTAATATAGTAATACTTCATACAAGCCTATAACCTAAATGATAATTTTAATGTAAAACTAATACACAAAGTTTGTCATTCCGACTAATTTAATCAAGTTTGACGCTACGGTACCTTTTTTCATTTTAGTTTGTCAGCTTCCCAAAAATTTTAAAGTTATAAAACTGTGATAGGATTGACCATTTTTGGCGCACGCTTTCCAAATACGTTTTCCAACAATAACACACAAAGGGGTTAAATAAATAAAAAATATATCTTAACCTCATTTTACTTTTATCTAAAGATAAATGATAAATATGAATTTGCGCCTTAAAAATATGTCACCATTGACGTCATTGACAAAACACTATCACATTCAATATCGTTACCATGGAAACGCATGTTTCAGAATTAGCCACTTACTTACTTAGGGGCGCCAGAAACGTGTTATATTAAAGTGTGCAGTAAAGTGCACAAGTGGTAGGGAACACCCTATTCAGACACGGCCCATGTAGAATTCGCCATTACTACTGTTTTGTTAGCAATTTGTCATTTATTTTAAAGGAGTTTAGCAAGATTTCACATTTTATAACGTGGTTTATTTATACAATAATAGATTTGGTTACATTTTTATTGAAATTGATTAGAATTAACATTCCCCAACAGAAGAACGTTGTGTTCCAAGTGTAGCGCCCCGCTTCGAATCTCTTAGTTCGTGGCATTAACGCCGCGAGCTCTAGCTATGTGGTTCTACTTGCCAACGTTAAAGGGGTGTGGCGTTTCTATACTTATCCCTTTACTGTGCAGCGAATCACTTTGAGGGAGAACTGACGTTTCGTCAACCTTAGTCCTGACAGATCCGTTTTCATTTCACCATTAACCATTTGGTGTTCACCATGCCTCTTTCAAGTTCAAAAACTTCGAAAGTGTGGAAGTTCTTACTTTTTCTTTGAGAGAGACAAAACTAGGCTACCTAGTGCTAGTGTAATAGTGAACTAAAGTGTAACATGTGAGCTTATACTTGGTACAAAGTGTTAACAGGTGAGCTTATTGAGTACGGTAGTTGAAATGTATAAATCTTCTTTTAAAATTATGCCAAAAATGTTTAAATATGTGTATTTTGTAAAATATTGTTTTAATTACAAAATTCAATATCAGTATAATTCGATTTTTAATTCTGTTTCCCTCTTATTCCTTTTTTTCCAAGCCATTTATGATTGTAGAAATTTGCCAATAAAAGATCGAAATGACTTTATTTAGTTCTGATCGTTTAGTTTTGCATTTATTCTATATTTTACCATGGACTTTATTCTAGATTTTAAAAAACACTCCACTATTGATAGATTATCAATAGTATGCCCTACTATCTATGATATTTTCCCAACCCTACAAGTACCATAACTTTCTCTCTCTCTCGCACTACACAATCTGTCCAACCTCATGCAGACATCAGTCTTAAATGAGTTTTCAACAATCCAAAAAGGAAAAACTCATAATGCACAATAATACATGATTTAACGAAACAACTAAATTAAATGGTATGGTGCACCACACAGACTTTGTTGCTTATTTGGGTAAAAAATAGAGATATTTGACTTAATCAAAACTGAGATAAATAATAACATCCTCTATGCACCAAAGAGCATAACAATCAAATTCTCAGATAATTTAAAAAATGTACTTGCCCAACATCTCATAAACTATTAGTTTAAAACAAAAATATTTCAAATTAAAGTGTTGTATTTTAAATAGGACAGCAACTTTGCAACGATAACTTGATCGAAATTCTGTAGTTGTAGAGATATGCTTAAAATTTGAGATTTTCACAAAAGCAGGTACCTAAGCCCACTCTCAAAGTAATTTTCATGGAAAATTGAGACTTTCCGTTTCTTTTTATGAAAATATCAAGCCCAAATCAAATAAATCCAGAGCAACCCAAGTGCTGGATTTTACTCTGGTTTTCCTTCGGTTATGAAACAAGAGTTTAGTCTGGTTATTTTTGGGGCTCTGGCTTACTCTGGGTTGCTATGGTATTTTACTCAGGTATTTGTTGGTTCTCTCTGGGACGTATGGTATTTTACTCTGGTTTCGCTGTTCCTCTGGGTTGCTATGGTATTTTACTCAGTTTTGTTGTCTCTTCTGGGACGTTATGGTATTTTACTCAATTTGTTGGTTCTCTCTGGGACGCTATGGTATTTTACTCTGTTCGCTGGTTCTCTCTGGGATGCTATGGTATTTTACTCTGGTTCTCCCTGGGATGCTATGGTATTTTTACCTGGTTCTCCCTGGGATGCTATGGTATTTTACTCTGGTTCTTCTCTGGGATGCTATGGTATTTTACCTGTTTTGGTTCTCTCTGGGATGCTATGGTATTTTACTCTGTTCTTTCTGGGATGCTATGGTATTTTACTCTGGTATTTTTGGTTCTCTCTGGGATGCTATGGTATTTTACTCTGGTTCTTTCTGGGATGCTATGGTATTTTACTCTGGTTCTCCCTGGGATGCTATGGTATTTTACTCTGGTTCTCCCTGGGATGCTATGGTATTTTACTCTGGTTCTCCCTGGGATGCTATGGTATTTTACTCTGGTTCTTTCTGGGATGCTATGGTATTTTTACTCTGGTTCTCCCTGGGATGCTATGGTATTTTACTCTGGTTCTTCCTGGGATGCTATGGTATTTTACTCTGGATATTTGGTTCTCTCTGGGATGCTATGGTATTTTACTCTGGTTCTCTCTGGGATGCTATGGTATTTTACTCTGGTTCTTCCTGGGATGCTATGGTATTTTACTCTGGTTCTCCCTGGGATGCTATGGTATTTTACTCTGGTTCTCTCTGGGATGCTATGGTATTTTACTCTGGTTTCTTCTGGGATGCTATGGTATTTTACTCTGGTTCTCCCTGGGATGCTATGGTATTTTACTCTGGTTCTCCCTGGGATGCTATGGTATTTTACTCTGGTTCTCCCTGGGATGCTATGGTATTTTACTCTGGTTCTTTCTGGGATGCTATGGTATTTTACTCTGGTTCTCCCTGGGATGCTATGGTATTTTACTCTGGTTCTCCCTGGGATGCTATGGTATTTTACTCTGGATATTTTGGTTCTCTCTGGGATGCTATGGTATTTTACTCTGGTTCTCTCTGGGATGCTATGGTATTTTACTCTGGTTCTTTCTGGGATGCTATGGTATTTTACTCTGGTTCTCTCTGGGATGCTATGGTATTTTACTCTGGTTCTTTCTGGGATGCTTGGTATTTTACTCTGTTCTCCCGGGATGCTATGGTATTTTACTCTGGTATCTTCTGTTCTTCTGGGATGCTATGGTATTTTACTCTGGTATCTTCTGGTTCTTTCTGGGATGCTATGGTGAGGAGGAACAACACCTTGTAGAGGCCCGGTCGGTGGCTTGAAGGCATTGATGATGATGATGATGATATCTTAGTTCAAAGAGTCCCAGATCTGGAAGGTGCTCTCTTATGAAAACTACTCCATCCCCAACCAATAGCGCATTTAACATTCTGCCCTTGACAACTGTTTCTAGATGATGTCATACGCAGGTGTTGGTACCAAGTATGAAACTGACGACCCTGTCATAGTGTCGCTACTGCACCAGAGGAGCTACCAACATCTCCAAGCACTTTTCAACGAGTACCACAGGTTGAAAGGGCGGCCGCTAGAAGACGGGATCAAAGCGGAGTTCTACAGGACAGTGAGGGATGGATTGTTGGTACTAGGTCAGTTACCAGTCATTGGATGGTTGCATGGCTTGAGGCGTCACTCTCGCAATAGACTGGACTGCCGATGACGGGGATATCTGGGTTAGAATCCTTGTCGGGTGTATTAAGTGTAGTTTTTCCTAAATTGTTTTCTGCTTTTTTTTTCTCCACACAAATGCAGGTACACTTCATTTAAATTCACCTTCCCTAATCCCTGTTACAGTATCAAAATAACTCACTTCGGTGGCGTAGTTGGCCAACATGCTAGTTTTGTGTAGAGCCACACTGCCAAGGAACAGGAAGATCAAAGTTCGAGTCCCTGTCAGATGTGACCAGGGTGTTTTTTTCCCTAAATGGTTTTTCACTCACCTTCCACGTAAATACAAATAGATTAACTCTAAAATGCTTTCTTCCTCGTCCCTGCCTCATTAGAGTAATTATCATACATGTGTGTGATGGTAGTAAGACATGATGATAAATGAATTTATTTAATGAACACTTTTTAGTGGGATTTACTTCATAAAGTGTTTAATATGAAAAACGTTTTTCCTTGGTTTCCTTCCCCCCAAAAAATACAAAAATAACTAGAGACATTGTTTCATAGCTTCAATGATTTGTAAAAGTAGAATTTGGGTTTGTTAAAATAATGTTTTAATATATAATCTATATTTAAAAAAAATCATTACATAAGAAATCAACAGCATTACAATTAAGACTTAATTCAAATACTATTAATCCGGCTGCATGTACAACATTCACTGAATCCAACATCGTCATCAAAGCTACATTAGCAAATTCTTCGTGCTCAATTCAGACGAACAAGATTAACTCCATCAGGTCAACAGTTACTCAATCCTTAACTTGGGCTCCAAGTTACCTTTTAAAATACTTGCAGCCATTTAAACGAATCTCGTTATTCACTTTTTTTTTTAAATGTAGTCACCAGTTTAGCTCTTCTGGTCTAGCTGACTCTTATCGCTCGTATAAATGATCTGGCCTGCAATTACTTGGTTGAAGAGTTTGTGAGGTTCCTCATAAAAAAAAAAGTTGCAGCAGTTATCTTGGGGGTTCAGCATGTGAGCAGCTCTTTTCATTGATCTTACGTGACTTCACTCTTCAGTCCATTTCTGGTACCTAGGTTCTTGACTTCTTGACGTTCATGGGGGAACACCATCACCAAAGGCGCTTCAAACATACACTCAAATCAATCTAGTTCTTCCTAAACAAATGTCCATACAGATATTTAGATTCTTTTAGTGTGTCGATCAGTTGTACAAACTTGAGGCACACATCCACCACAAAACGGCAAGTGCAGTTTTAATGTGCCAACAATAACTGCAAACTGTTATAAAATAACTTCAAAACTTTCATTTTTTGAGTTCGTATGCCTTGAAAAAGGAAGCCAATGCATGAATCTACTCGTTCAAATTCACCACCAAGTGAAACCAAATATTCCACCGGTAGTTTTGGGAACAGTTTTTCCTTCAAATCAGAGTTGTTTTCTGTCACACTTGTAAAGTGTTTATGTAGGAATTATATGATCTGTTTAAAATATGTTAAATATAACATATTATCATAATTTACATTTTTTTTATTGGAAATCAATGTTGCGTTGTTCATAAAAGCATTTATCATGGAAACGGTAATTTATCACTTTATATCGCACTTGTAAAACCACTTGGAAATTCAAACAAACCTTAATAAATGTTAACATTTGTATATAAAAGCATGGTTTGATGACTTTTAACTTTGATCAATGAAACAGTATGTTTACCAATAACTTTAAACAGTAGGCCTAATGGCTAAACCTTAATTCATTCACAGGAATTGATCAACATTATAGTTGTAAAACACAAATTTAATTACCTTCTACCGAAATTAAAAATAACCGTGTGCATTTTTTTTAACCCAGTAAGTGCCATCAAAGATCTACAGGCATTTTTAGCGACTCAGCTGGAAGACGCCCTCCGAGAACCAAACCCCAGACACCATAAACTGATTCGTATCTTGGTGAGTCGATCAGAGGTGAGTTGGCACATGTGTGTATATACAGGCTCTAAAGCGCAGGTCAGCAAACATTTTTGGATCCAGATCAACTCTGAAACTCATCAAAGCTCATGAAATCACCCATGGTTTTTTGTTTAGACATCTTATATTTATCTATGCCATAAATTCAATCTTTCCTCAAATATTTGTGTCACATTTTAGAAAAAACAAAAAAGAATGAAAGCATGTACATTTAAATTTTAAAACCATTTCATTTTCTTTTAACATTCATAATATATATTTAATTCATATTATAACATATCATAAGTCACAATTTTGAACCAAGTCTGCCAAAGAAGCACTATATGTGCTAAATAAAAAAAAAAAAAAAAAGGAGCCGTCGACTAAGATGCAGTTGTTCAAGAAGCCGACTCATGTACACGCAAGTGATAACGAATATGAGAAATATGGCCCTATCTTCCAAGATTAAATTAACATGGAAATAATAAATTATAATATAATTTACGTTAAAGGGTTAGTTTCATATACAAATGGGGTAGAAAAAGTGTATCATTACAATACTTTTAGACTTTATTCGAATGTGGAGTTTGTATCATATTTTGTTTATGTTGTACACCTAGGTTTTTAACTGTTTCTCTTGTTACAAATGTCAATCTATTGAATAAATATCTAGGGCATACTTTATAAAGATGTATAAGATACTTTACTTTATAAGATATCTTTGGTGAATCATTAAAGTTACATAATATTTATTTCACTAAACAACATTTAAAAAAATAAATACGACTGTGATACAGCCATAAAGGAAAGTGGCAGTTTTCACAACATTCTGGGGCAGCAGTAGCACGAACCTTCTCAAGACAGGGGTGGACCAGACTGGTGCAACTACTTTCAACTAAGTCAGTAAGCTATGATGGCATCGAATGTAAAACTGGCCTGTATTATTTCTTGATGTTGTTTATAAACAAACGTAAAACCATCTGTTTAGTGACCTACACAAGTAACGAGTGGAGGATCATTTTACAAACTTAAATATATCAGTAAAGACACCCAGCTTTATTTCAAAGTATTATGAAGAATTTTTGCTCATTTTATTAGAAAAAGGAAACTGATCATCAATAATGTAGCGGAAATGGCCTCGGTATAAAATGAACCCACACTAAAGATATAAATACTTCACAACAGCACTTCAGCTTACACTGAAACATAGCTTCAGGGGTAGATATTAGTAAGGGCCATCATATTTGTAGTCCTGGACCGCTTGGAATCTGCTCGAGTCCACCCCTGGTTCAGGTATATATTATATATAAAATGTTAAAAACATTTGAACAAAGGAGACAAAATGTGTGGATTCAAGGACACATTGAAAAACCGATAGAAAGTAGATCTAAAATAATTTTCAAGGCCAATCAGGCCCCCTTTGGTGAGTATAGTTTTAATATAGTACATAATCCCTGTGAAGTGAGGTTTTTGGAAAAAATTAAAAATATAAAAATTGGCATTATTTTGCCACCGAAATGTGTCATGCATTGTTGGCTGAACATCTACTCTAACCTGTATTTGTGTCATATTGTCATCGGCATCAACTTCATGTACAGGTTCCTGTTCATATGAACTAGATGAAACTCTGTCATCAATGTAATTTATGTCACTCATATCACTCGCGGATTCCCAATTTGAAATTATTTCATTCAACTCTTTTTCTGTGAGCATTCGTCTTTTGCGCGAAGATGCCATGATAAATACAACAATATAAAACTATAATAGGGTTATACACATTCACGCCTGTCAACTACCTTTATTTATAAATGTGTGAGTTTGCCTCCATAAATAAAACAGTAATAAAAACTAAGGTATAAATATAAATGTCCATGTGCCGACACTAAATTTATAAACAATGACACAGCAAAAAAACTGTCGCAAATAAATCATGTGAAAACACAACTTCTGAAATAAACATCGATTTCATCAAGCAGGTGTTTGTGATAGCCGTCACGCTACGACATCTGTGAAAGAAAAACGTCCCCCGTTTTCTACACTAACAATAAGAGAAACTAATTACTGTGTAACGAACAATAGAGCAGTCTATTTGCAAATATATAAACTAGTAAATGTCTAGAAATAGTTTCTTTAACCTAACATAGATAGCAGCAGAGTATAAACATGGTTGAACGTTTATTTACGGGCATACTAATTTAGACAAACATGAAAACGTATATTTACGTGCATACTCCTAGGAAGCCATAACAAATGAACGTAAATATATGTTGATACTCACCAAAAGGAAAAGTCCGTGTTCTGGCTTTATTTGGTTGAAAAAGCAGCTTTCTATTACTTACCCTCAAAAGTAGTGTGTTGTGTAGCTTTTTAAATGTAAACTTACAAGCCTTCAAAATTTAAAATAAAATTGCCATAAAAAAGTTTAAAAAACTTGTTAGTAATAAAGAATCAAAACTTCTATGGGATGGAGATATTTGCAGGCCAAAAAATTATAATATATAATTTGTTTTCTGTTCCTACAGATAGATCTCTTAGATATAAAAGAGAAGTACCTGAACATGTACGGCGTCAAACTGTCAAATGCGGTGGCCGACGCTACATCTGGTGATTACAGGACCATCCTGTACAGACTGTTGGGTAATTGAGCTCGAGACAGTCACACACATTTGTTAAACATGAATCAATAAACTGTAAATACTTTAATATGTACATAAAACTGTTTACATTACAGAAAATGTCATCAACTCCTTCATTTACAAGTTCCAAATAATTCTATAATACGATGAAGTCATTCGTTCCTGTGTACTTAAAAAAAAGATTACACACATCTGTAAATTATTGTATTTTTTTAAAACAATTCTCAATTTTTAGTAAAGTTAGTTTTACAAGCGTGACTATAGAACTATATTTACATTTTAGTACAAAAATATGTTTCAGAATGCTGAGACTTTGCTCATCTGTTGTGAGTATTGTTTTGTTTTGACTTTTTTTGTATTAAATCCAACAGGAATAAAAAGGGAAGTTTACATAATACAAAAATATATAATTAAGTCATGTGTTTCCTTTATCGAATGGTTTAGTTTGATTTAAAGACTATCATTGCAGTCTCACAAATAACAAGTACAGGATGGTTTGGAAACTAACGGATAGAGTGAGACAGTGTTCTGACAACTGAACAAAATGCAGTCAAACAAATGTGTGGAAAAAAACCAGTTAAGGTGAGCATGTGATACCTCTTAGAGCAGTGGCGGATCCAGGTGGAGGGTGATCGCCCCTTCCCCCCTGCATAGAAAATAATCAAAAATAATGAAACCAATATCTTAATGTTGTAAAAAATGACTATCATCTCCCTCGCCACGACTCTAGCATCTCCCTCGCCACGACTCTATATCATCTCCCTCGCCACGACTCTATCATCTCCCTCGCCACGACTCTATCATCTCCCTCGCCACGACTCTATCATCTCCCTCGCCACGACTCTATCATCTCCCTCGCCACGACTCTATCATCTCCCTCGCCACGACTCTATCATCTCCCTCGCCACGACTCTATCATCTCCCTCGCCACGACTCTATCATCTCCCTCGCCACGACTCTATCATCTCCCTCGCCACGACTCTATCATCTCCCTCGCCACGACTATAATCTCCTTCACCCTATCTCCTATATTACCTCATTAATAACTCTTTCGACTTAGCTCCAATGTGCAGAAAAACTAAAATTTTACAGTAGTTAGATTACCGAGTCTAACAAGAATAATAAAATTAATTATTGCCTGATGGCTTGGAAATGTAAGACATTGTTTCTATACTGGGTATCAGTTTAGTATGAGATGTATAAGCTGAACAGTTAGTAAGAGGTGTAGTACCCGAACAGGTGGTAAGAGATGTATAACCTGAACAGTTAGTAAAAGGTTAGTAACATCTGGTAAGAGGCGGTGCTAAAAAAAAGTTTAGTATAACCACCAATTATTTGTATTAAAATACATATTTTTTCTACTAATACACAAACATTTTAGGCCTGTGTACATATTTATTACTTTTATTGTGACAGTGGCTTTTTGTTTTATGTTGATTTATTTTTGCGTTAAAATTACAAATTTGTTAATCAAAATTGTGGTTTTTCCTGCAAGTCATATTATTATTATAATTATTTTTTATAAACTAGCATTAGTATTGTTGTTATTATTAAAGTTATATATTTAAATCTTGATTATTTATGAAAACCAATTGCCCGCCGACCACCCCACCCCCAACAACAAACCCTGGATCCACCCTTGTCCTATATTATATCCACTGTCCATTTGATGAACATTTTCTTTCAAAATATGGATTTGAAAATAAAATATTTGATAGAATTTGAACTTGAACAAAGGATGAACAAAGCCTTCATTTCTTCACGCTGTTGTAAAATATTGTTGTTTTGGATAATATAATAAATGATATCCGAACAGGTAGAACCATAGGTGTGGGAACAAATGTTTACACGAACCACACTCAAATGGCTTAGAGAGTTACAAAATACACCTAATATAAATATTAAACATGGCTTGGAAAAAAAACATGACAATAATAATTCCTGTAAAAATAAATTTTACAATAGGTACAAAAACAATTATTTTTTTTACATATTTTTACTCACTTTATTACAAGGGACAAAGTGAAAAATTCCTTTGTAAGGACACAAAATAAAATATGAAAGATCTTCAGTAAAAAAAAGTTAGTAATTGGTTCACTATTGACAGTTTTACCGATCAATTCTAATTAAATTAAATTTCCTCTTGGAAATTATACTTGTGGGACATTAAATGTAAATATTACAATATGAACGGTTATAGCCCCATTTAAATACCATATTCTTAAAATGACACCTGAACATGGGAATCGAACCTGCCAAAGAGCTAGGGTTCAATTCCCATGTCCAGGTGTCATTTTTTCAATTTAATGAATATAGAATAATTAGATAGTAATTTTTTTGATTAACTTTTAGAAACAAATTTCAAGTTTATACAATTTTTAAGTTTGAAATTCCCTAGTTCTTACCAGGATATTATCAATGAAAAAAAACATGATTTCCTTGTTATTTTTTTATATGCAAAGCTTTAAATAATAATCTTATTTTCTATAAAAATCTTGATACAAAGATCATTAAAGACAAATTTGTCAACATTCTTCGGGAAATAGCATGAATAGGAAACTAAAAGCTTACACTGGATTATGCTCTAACACTTTGTTCAAGGCTACTTGGATATAGTGCGGGTTTGCACGGTAGAGATCCGACCCGTGCTATGACCTATGACTCGAATATTTTCTCAAATAATGATAATCTAATATTACACTATTTCGCAGGATAAACGTAGCGACAAGCAGGTTACAGGGAAAGGGATTGATGAAGTAAAGTTTAATACAGACCGTGTTTAAGCATCCGACTCCTTAGCTCAGTCGGTAGAGTGTCTGCCTACTGTGTTAAGGGTCCCAGGTTCGATCCCTGGCATGGCCAAAAAGTTTTTCATCATAGGTGAAATGTGGGTTTACCATTTGAGAGTGATGAATTAGCGGCCGAGAGACTCAATGTTGTGCCTGTCTTAGTCTTAAGTTAGATTATAAGACATGAATCTACGACAAACCTAGCAAGCCGGTAGTGAAAAATATATGACTTGAATAAAAAAACTGACCCAGGTCACAGGCTAACACAAATTATATTATCTCTATTAAAGGAAAACCTCTTTTCACTTGATGAGGTAATTGTATTATATTTGTAAGAAGGTACAAGAACGGTGGATAGAAACAAATGAAGGGAACAAACAAAACGACCACGGTTCACATTTTACATGGCTACCATAAAATGTGAATTGTGTTCTTCTTTTCATTGTTTGTTCCTTTTATTTGTTTTGATCCACCTTTCCTGTACCTTCTTCCAAAAACTATACAAATTCTATGTCATTGAAATATAGTTTTATAATGTTTTTAACTAGTGGTGGGCTGATACCTAGGTACTTTTCTCAATTTCGATAACTTGATTAGATACTATCAGTTCATCTCCTCGATACCCTTTATGATAACCATTACACATAAAAGTGAATAAATTCTCATTTTCAAAACAGATAATTAGGTCAAAAGAAAAATGCTTAATTCGTTTCAATTTATTTGTTTCCATATGTCACAAAATATGTAAACTAGTCAATTAGAATATTTGAACAAATTATAACAAGATGCAATCATACAAAAATAACATTTATAATTTTTAGGAGGCCTACAATCAAATATAATATTACTTTAATAAAATATCATGTAAGCCAGTTTTTTTATGGACACATTAGCATACTTAATTACATACAGAATATTAAATATTTAGCACCGCGTCTTACTACCCGATCGGGTTATACGCCTAAGTACTAATTACACTAATGGATTAGGAATTGGGAGGGTTGAATTTAGAGGAAGTGAACCCGCATTTGCGTGGAGGGAGAGTGGAAAACCATTTAGGAAAAACCACCCCCAGTTCACCCGACCGAGATTCGAACCTCGATCTCCCCGTCCTTGGCGGTCGAGCTCAACACGACTAGTGCGTTAGCCAACTACGCCACCGAGGCGGGTCAGAATATTAAAAATATATGTCAAGAAAATAAACATTTTAAAAGAAACCCGTTGGAGGAGTTAGCCGTGTTGAATACTAAATAGTGGTTAGGGCATAGTATTGATTATTGCGATATCAATCAATACGAAGGGTCTCGAGGCAATAAAGTGTCGGTTTCGGCCCAACACTATTTTAAACTCAATTAAGTTGTACGATGACAAGCCGCAATTTAAGTATTAGTTTTGACTTGGTTCTTATTTAGACAGAAACATCTACAGAAAAATAAGACTGCATTTATCTTGAATTAATCTTGGTCAGCTGTGGGAATGAATGTGTACCGGCATGCCTTACTACTATAATACATGTTTAGTCCTCCCTTCCCCCCCATTTTTTCAAGAATGTATTCAGGAATTTGACGCCTTTGGGCAATTGCTTTAAGTGCCACCTACCGCTAGTGTCTTACATTATAATGTTTAATGGTCCCAATAAATAATATTATCTCTGCATATTAAAAAAACAGTAGAATTTTTTTTTTTTAAATATGCTTTTAGACAAAATGACTGAACAGTAATATATTTTTGAAATAAATTGTTCTGTGAATTTACTGCTCCCTTTGTGTAACTTTTGTCATGAACCCGAATCACAGAATTTCTCAATAACCCATATTAAAGAAACCTGCTTGAAAATGTTTCTACTGGAATTTTATTTAAAAAAATTCGTAATCATACTACCTTACAAAGTTTAGTACGCATGTGTGTGCGCACACACACACACACACACACACCATCACTATGTGTTATTATAACAAAAAATAGTGCTCTATATCTAAAAAAATAATAAATTGTGGAATGTGTGGGAAACTTATAAACACGTTACTTCCCATTTCATAATAAAATGACTAGCACAATTATTGATTGGTTGGAAAATTGACCATACTATACAAACATTATAAACTTAAGCTTTATTTTTTTATAAAAGTTTTTATTCCCACATGAAGATGAAACTTAAATGTGAAGGAAATATATTAACTCAACTCAAATAACTATTGGTTAAGTAACAAACTTGATGGACTTATCATAATCATTCATTCATTTTGTAGTCATAAGTTAGGACCACACACCAGATTGGACCAATCTTGGAACCTTAGGGCTGGCAATGCCCCCCCTCCCCCTTTTTTTTTTTCAATTCGAAGCGAACTCAAATCAAATACGTAAAATATTCTCAAAGCCGAATCAAAGTTCTAATGTGTAGTTTTTTTTGTGAGTTGTTTTAAGGTTTGAAAAAATATTATATGTGGCTAATTTTTTAACTTTATGCCCTCAAATCACTTATAAATAGTTTTGTTTGTGATATTTTATTCTAATCTAATAGATCAAGTTGTTATCAAAAACACACAATTCAATTACTTCATATTTATTCACACGAACATTAATTTGTTATGTACACTTTGTTTATCCTGTAATGTAAAAGTTTACCTTGCTTGGTTACACTATGGTGTAGCTTATTAAATAGGGCCATAGTGTAATCAATAAAGGTAAGACTGCAATATTTCAGGCTAAACAAAGTGTACATAATAACATGGAATGGTAATAATTAAAATTAAATTAAGTATTTTAGCTACAAAAATATTTATTGGCAAAGCTTTAATTTTGAAAGCCGGAATTCTTTTTCGAAGTCAAGTTGAAATATTGAATCTTCGAACATCCCTAATAGCTACAATAACGTTATACTAGTAAATTATGCAAGCTCGCTATGCATAGTGCCGGAAAACCAAGTTATAGTCAATAAAAAAAAACATGATTTTGATTTTCTGAGTCTTTTTGTTCTTTTATATTTCCATTTCTCTAGCTTACATTGTTAAAAGAAATTAATCAAATGGTAGAAGAATAACATGTTTATTGGGGGTGTGAAAAGTGTTTTTTTCTAAGTCAAAGCAAAGACTAATCAAATTAAACATTCTCGAAGCCGAATAAAATGTTGAATATTATTTTTTATCGTTTTATGTTTTAAAAAAACATTATATTGTGCAAATGTATAAATAATTTTAGACACTAAATACCATTTGAAAAATAGTTTAATGAGGAAATATTTAATAGGGTGTCCAGATAAACTATATTTTAAAATTTCCTGACTTTCCCAGGCTTTCCAGATCCAATTTTTCAACTTTTACTGTCACTATATATTACAAACACTATTTTTTTGTTATCGCATCTTACTACATGTTCAGGATATAAGTTTCTTTTTTTTAAAGTAAGATCACAACTTAGGTTATGTAATAATATTTTAGACCATGTGAAAGGTGTTATAAGAATTTCAGCCTAAAATGATAATGGGCTATTCAGTGAGATCTAAGTTAGATTTCAATGAGATCACATGAGACATTAAAAGATCGCCTCACATCAGCATAGTTTAAAATCATTGTGAGATAGGTTCTTTTATAGTGTGTTTTTTCTACAACGTAATCAAATTCACGCACATGAATATAACCATCACACAACTTTGGCAAAAGACGTGCGGTAGAGGGGTGGAGAGACGACATGAAAATCACATGATGACTTTGAGATTAGTAAGCTCGACTGTGTTAAAAAGAGATTCGTGGTGTGTGTTAATGGGAAAATAAAATTCCTCGAATTCCCATGAATCTTTCTTTGACCAAGCAAATTACCTGACTTTTCCAGGTTTACCAAGTTTACCAGGTCGCTGGACACCCTATTTAGCATATTTTGTCCTAATCTGATAAATTAAGTTAGTGTCACAACATGTAAATCAATTTACTCAGATTTTTGTCATGTGAACATTAAATTGTAATGTACTAACAGACAACAAATATAAAAGCTAAAAATAGATGTTTATTTTAGCCGTAATATTTTTTATTGGAAAAGCTTCATATTTGTCAGAGAAGTTTATCATTTTTTTCACATCAAAGTCTAACCTGACTAATATTGAAACGATGTTGAAGATTTTTAAGTTTCAACACCCATAATGTCCACTCCATAGTTACTAATCATATTTTAATTCATAAATTCACAACACAAATGGAACTGTGTGACTTATTAGCTTACATTTACTTAATGAAACGATAAGCTTTGTAAAACCCTGCACACAACTGAACACACTGCAATCAATCACATATTAGAGTTCGATATAAAAACTAGTTTTACCACAACAATTCTAACACTACAATTAATTAACCAATGTACAAAGCCCTATTAAGGGGCTTGATCCTTTTTATTTTACTGGCAAGTTTTTATTACAAATATAACAACTTAATACATGAAATTTCAAGAAATTAAGTTGAATTAATATCAATTTTATTTATTCCTTACTAAATTGTTGAAAGTAAAAAGAACAGTATAGACACTAAAGCTCTGGAAATGAACACAATATGGCTTTTACGATCAAAAGAAGAACACAGTTCACACTCTACATTGCTGCCACTGGACAAAGAGGTAATGGTGCCCTTAAAGAAAATCGATCATTCACCGCCCAATCCCCCACCTAGGCTTCATTCTATCAGAACTCATCAGGGAGGAGTGTGAAATTGCATGCAACTTCCTAAAAGAGGAAACCAAAAACACAAACGGGAGAAAAAGGAAAATGGTAAAGAATTATAGGACACAGATAGGAACACGTAAAAGGAACAAATAACAAAGGATATGGACAGCTATGCTAGGAAATAAAAAGATGGCAGTAGAGAGGATTTAATGAGAAAAGGACAGCAGGGAGAGTTGTTCTATAAGTGTGTAAGGTGTGTAAGAGACCTTCTATGGAGAAGAGAAGTGCCCATGAAGTGTAAGGGAAAGTGTTGTACAGGGCGTACTTTGTACCTATTGTTACACATGCAGCAGAAACATGGACAATGAATGTAAGAGAGACTAAGAAAGTGTGGAGGCCATGGGAATGAAATTTGTGAGGAACATGTTAGTTGTCATGAGGATAAACAGGATTAGTAAAGAAGTTATTGGGGAAAGAGTAAGGGTACAGGGAGTACATGAGATTGTAGAGGAAGCAAGACTGAGATGGTATGGTCATGTAATGAGGTTGTAAAAAGTGAGGAAGCCGAAGAAAATGTTGGAAATGAATTATGTGGGAAAAAAAAAGCCGCAGGAGAGGTCAAGAAAGAGATAGGAGCAGATAACAGAAAGTGTTCCAAGTGAGACGAGAAGAATGGAAGAAATTAAAGGAGGAAGAATGGTGGAAGGAATAGAGGAAGCAGGAGGCCTTTTTCTAAACTGAGCCGGCCACAGGCTGGAAACAGTTGATGAGATGATGATGTTACCACACTCACCGACCCCCTGATAAAATGAAGGTGACGAGGTGGTGGGGAGGGAGCATCACTTCAGTCAAAACTGGACCACCTTCCAAATATCAACAGGCGGTTGCTTGATTATGTTTGCCTTACATTTTGTTACAATAATGTTCCTATTTTATTTAAGAGGGCCAAGCACCTTAATAGTACGTAGTACGTTCAGTTGTAAATCGTTAAAGAAAGGGCAGTAATAATGTCTTAGCAGTAAAAATGTTTTATTTAGGTTCAATTCTTAAACGGGGCACTTTCTTTGTAAAAAATACCTTTCCCAGACCAAGCTTCAAACTATTTGCTAAAAAAGGAGCTCAAAGATGGTATAATTTTTGAGTCCCAAGAACCTGTAAAATCACAACAAAAAATATTATAAAGTGAAGATTGATTCAAACAAGGAATCACAGAGTTGAAATTATCACCACACATGAACCTGTTCAAGATGTCTACAAGTGCCAACATTTTAATGTTGTTTTTTTAAACACCGCGTCTACTTCTGTTCAGGTTATACATATATCTACTAATTATGATAATGAGCTAGGAATGAGTAAGGGTAAATTTAGAGTAAGTGTACCCGCATTTGAGGGGAGGGAGAGTGGAAAACCATTTAGGGAAAAAATCCCCCTCAGTACACCCATCTGGGATTCAAACCTAGATATACCTATCATTGGTAATCTGGTCTACTTCGAGAGTGATGCCTTAAACCATGCGACCACCAAAGCATGTTAATCTACCCGTTCAGGTTGTATACTTAAGTACTAATTGCGCCAATGGGTTAGGAATTGGGAAGGTTGAATTTGGAGGAAGTGTACCCGCATTTGCGTGGAGCCCGAGGGGAAAATCACCCCCAGTTCACCTGACCTAGACCTCAATCCCGTCCTCGGCAGTTAGCTCAACACGAAACTGGTCATGTGCGTTAGCCAACTACACCACCGAGGCAGGTGCACGACAGAAAATTGTATATTGACATTGAGAATTGAGATTAGTATGCTAAATGTGTTAAAGAGATTAATTTGTGGTGAGTATTTACTGGAAGAGAAATGTGATTTTAACCCTTGCAAACAAAAATTATGCTTTTTTTAAAGAAGCTACATAAAATTATGCTTTTTTAAAGAAGCTACATAAAATTCCAGAAGTTCCCTGACTTTTCCTTGATCAAGCCAAGTCCTTGTTTTCCAGGTCACCGTATCCCCTGCACTAGCCGAACCCAAACAGGTAGCGAGATGGGATAGGAAAAAAAATAAAATTTGTCTTTATTTATTTGAGGTATTTAACGTGCACTTTCTGAACCAACTAATTATATCAACACACAAGAATATCTATGAGCAAGAGCAAAAGGGCCTACCAATTTTGCTGGGAAAGGTATTTTCACAAATCTTCCAAGGTTCTTTAACACGTCACAATCAACACGGGACCGATGACTCTACTTCCCCTCCGAAGGAAGTTTTACTATGAATTTTTATCGCACAAGAAAAATCCGCCGACCTGGTCTGGGTTTGAATTCACAAACGTCGGGTTTTGAAGGGAGCACTTCACCCCAAGACCACCGAGATCAACAAAATAAAAGCAAACAGTATATAAAAGTTACAGTATGCAGATTTTGCACGAATTTTGTCGACTGACCTGGTCTCTCGTTATCGCAACTAGGACACCTCCCAAACACAACAGCGAGCAAATACCGCGATGCCAACGGTTCTCACTTGCCATCCCAGTAGTTAAGTCTGCCCCTGTGGAACATGAGACTCCGTGTCGGGAGGGCTACAAAAGGAGCGCTTAGCCTCTTGCTTTGGTTCGTAGAGGTCTCTTCAGGCAGTACTGACAGGTCCTGGAACAGAGAAGCAAATATTATTGACTTGCACACACGCTCGCCAAGTGTTCAGGGTGTCATGGCAGCGACTGGAATAACTTGTGCATGGGTTGGGCTTGTTAATGACACTAACCAATTTTAGTGACCTGACACTTATACCTGATTTGTGCATGAAGAGTGCCAGGCCTGTTTTCAGGTTTTGTGTGCTAAGAATGATATGGATATTTTTGTAAGTTGTACAAGGAATATTCCATTATTATTTTTGGGATTGATTTATCATTTTTATCTACATATATTGTTCTATAATACAGGGAAATGTCCCTGGTCTAGTCACGTAACCTAATGGGTGACGCCTGAACTAGCGCAAATCTGTAAAGCCAATTTCTCTGCATTGGAACTACTTTTAACAGTAGAAGGCTGAGCCTATCAGATTTGCTTGTGACACTAAAAGGGTAAAGATATTTCACAATTAAGGGGTCATGGCAAAACATGATACCCTTCATTTGACGACAAAATATGTTTTCAGTGATTTCTGGTTGAATACCAATTGAGCTACAAATTGTTCTCATAGTCAGTCAAGAGACCTTAAGGATAATTAATATCCATTAATATTTTACTTAAATTTTATAGCTAGATTTTAGTATTTTGTAAACGTTGAAATAGTGAAAATATCCAAACTAAATCAATGAGGGTTATCATGTTTTTGACTCAACCCCCTCAAATTAGCCGAGGCTAGTGTCACTGACCTACGCTGCAGCTAGGCACGCTCCTAGAACTATTATTATTATTATTATTATTATTACTAAGTTTTGCAATTATTGTTATTATTATTTTATTGTATTTTATTTTAATTATTTTGAATTATTATTATTATATTTAAAGTTTGAATTATTTTAGGAATTATTTCAACTTATTTTGGGAATTTTTTTTATCATTGCGTCTTACTACCTGTTTAAGTTATAGGCATATGCACTAATTATGTTAGTGGTTTAGGCATGAGTAAGCTTGAATTTAGAGGAAGTGTACCACGTTTGCATGGAGAGAGAGGAGAAATCCACTTAGATTAAAAAACTCGTACACCCAACCGAGATTCAAACCCTAATCCCCCTGTCATCGACAGTCTAGTATAAAACGAGAGTGATACCTTAGACCATGCTGCCACCAAAACAGCTAAAAAAAAGAGGGGGTATCTAACTTTAAACCGATAATATAATTTATAAAATATTTAGAGGAATTTGTGTTGATGATAAATAAAATATTTATTACATAACACAGTCGGGTTAACTGGGGTGGTTTTTCCTTAATGGTTTTTCACTCTCCCTCCACGCAAATGTGAGTTCACTTCCTCTAAATTCCACTTTCCCTATTCCTAATTCATTAGCGTAATTAGTACTTAAGCATATAATCTGAACGGGTAGTAAGACGCGGTGCTAAATAATAGTAAAAATAATATTACATAACCAAAAGTCCGTGTAGAGATTGTACATTAATTTTGGAAGTGGGCACCAGAAGATGTGATAGAAACACAATATGGCTTGTACAATGAAAAGAAGAACAGAGTTCACGCTTTACACTGCTGCCACTGGACAAAGAGGTAATGGCTGCATCTTGAGGAAAATTGATTGTTACTGCCCAATCCTGACCTAGGTTTCATTCAATTGGGACTCTTTCAGGGAGGGGGGAGGGGAGGCGGGAAGGGAAGTGAAACACGCAACGCGACTTCCCTAAAAGAGAAAACCAAAAAACACAAATAGTAGGAAAAGGAAATCAAAAAATAATGACAAGAATCTTAGATAGCAACATGTGAAAGGAACAAATGACATAAAGGACAAAATCTTAAAAGTTAAAGTGGGATGCGAGGAAAAGTGAGTGTTTTTGCAGTTTTTATGGCAAAACTTTTTTTTTGGCCAAAATAAATAAAATATTATTCCAGTACAAACATAAAGTTTAATTTTCTTCGCCTGGTGATATCAACACTTCTTGAATATCTGTCAAGAGCATAGCAGCATTAGATGAGAAACTTTTTGAATGAAGAGAAAAAGTTTTCATTAAATTCCAGGACTCCTCGACAGATATTAAACAACTGTTGATACCAACATGTGAAAAAATTAAACTCTGTGCTTGTACTAGAGCAATATTTTATTTATTTTGGCGAAAAAAATGTTTGTCATAAAAATTGCAAAAACCCTGGCCTTTTCTTGCGGCCCCTTCCATCGCATCTTAAGGTTATTTGTAAAATAGAACTAGGCTTAATTATGTTTTAGATTTGGAGGGCTGGCTAGAAATTGCCTTAAATGTTTTAGATTAATTTCTACTACATTTTCGCTCAATCAATTGTTGTCTATCCTTCCTCATTTGATTTATACTAGTTTTATTTTACAAAGAGCCTATTTTATCCATCTACCAATTGCTTAATATTGTTATTTGAAGTCAAGGTTTTCATATTATTGTATAAAAGATACTTTTGGGGGATTTTAGCATCTGATCTATTTTTAAAATGTGTTTGTGCAGGGTTTTTTTAGAACCATTTCTATTCCAGTATCACTAAGAAAAGTGTGCTAGCTATCTCTCCTCACCTAAACCGCCGTAAGTTATGAATTCACAAACTGGGAACAATAAAAACAAGAGATAATGTCTCACCTGGTGGTTGGCGATGAAGTCGAGCAGGCGAAGGCACAGTTGCCTGCTCGACGCAGACAGCTTCTCAAGACTCTCATTGCTCCACAGCGCACAATCCACGATAGAATCACAGATCCTCCGGTTCACGTCCTCGTCGAACAAGGGAATGCCGAAACAACAGTCCATCAGAGTCCAAGCGTCACTCCCTTCCCTTCCCTTGTTACACACCCTCAGTAAGGATCCTGGAACTTTCGCGCCCTTCGGTCGAGCGTCCTCAACCCTCGAACTCTCCCCATTATTCGCACCAGTCCCGACAACCAGACCCCTCGGAGAGCTGATGGCCTGATCCCTGCCTTTCTGACCAACCAAATTGTTCAGTTCTTCCTCCAAGATGTCGGCGCACTCCCTACTCGTGAAACCGTTTATCGGGCTGGACGTCCTGTCTCGCTCTATGGAAGTCGAGGTTATCCAGCTCTCCACAAGGTTGGTACAACTTGTCGAGGAAGGTGTGGCTGTGTGTCCTTCGTCCCTGTCCTTGAACCTGAGTCCTCCACCCTGGGTGTTTGTAAGATTCACCATGGTTACAAAGCCACAGTTGTGGACAAGATCGATATGCTCGGAAAGTTTTTCTATCGCCGGATGTGAGTACCATTTGCGATAATCAGAGCTATCATCTGTAATTAAATATAAATAAATTAGTTGTTTGAATTAATATAATATTAACTTTTTGCTATACATGGAAGAAGACACAGGGAAAAGGGATATAAAAGAGAACTGACATATTATAGATTTTACAGTTAAAAGAACACTGCTATCACTGGACAAACAAAAAAGTAATGTCTGCCCCCTCAAGAAACTTGATCATCACCTCCGAATTCCCTGACCTAAGTTTCATTCCGTCGAAACTCATCAGGAGGAAGTGTGGAACCCACAACACAACTGTCAAAAAGATAAAAACCAAAAATACAAAAGGGAGAAAAAAGAAAATAGGTAAAGAATGAATATATATAGGAACATAAAACAAACAAATAACCTTTTTTTATGTGTTTTCATCCCTCTTTCCTTTTGTACCTTCTTCCATATCCAACAAAACATACTTCAAAAAAAGAAAAGAGGCTTTTCATAACAGGATCTTTTTTTGTATTGTATCACACTACCCATTCTGTTTATACACCTACACACTAATTATGCTAATGTGTTAGGGATTAGAAAGGTTGAATTTATATGACGTGCACCTGCATTTGTGTGGAGCGAGAGTGAGAAACCATTTAGGATAAGACACCCTCAGTACAACTGGCCAAGATAGAACCGTCGAAGCCTCAATCGCCCTGCCATCGATAGTCTACTTTATTGGGAGATCATTCGACGACAGGAGCGGGTTTAAAGAGCTAATGTGACAACTCTACAACTGTCATGTGATTTTATGAGATGACACTTGTCTAGGCAAGGCAGGAGACGTTACCTCTGGAGCCCTTGGTCACTTGAGGGAATGGAACCAGGATAATTTCAGCTCCGTGACCAACACCATAGGCCTGAAACCAAATTACATAAAAATCTTTTACACGCTTTGAATTATTAGTCACTTCAATATGATAAAATAAATAAGGCATTTTTCGTTTTTTACTATTGAAGAAATAATATAAAACTTATTTTAATTTACCTTAAACTATTAAAGAAAATTTAAAATGTAAATATTAATATATATTCTTTCAATTCATATTGAAATATGAGCGAAAAATTCCCTGCCAGTGGAAAGTTTTAGTACTTGCATTAGAAGAAAAATAGTTTCCATTTAAACAAAATGTGCGCATGTGCAAGATTATTACGTCTGATGTTTCATTTTTTTGGGCAACTTTAACAAATCGAAATAAAACAACACCAATCTGCTAATATTTTATGGTTTTATTTGATGGTTTATTGATGGTTAAATTTGTTATTGTGATATTTTTATTTCTAATAACGTGCATAAATTGGAAAAAGGCCTATGGTAAATATTTTTATTTTGATAAATTTTGTTTGGAATGTTGGATGTGCTGTTTATTTCAAAAGTAAGTCGCTAAGAACAAGCTGTTTTTACAGTAGCCCTATGACTTCTTTGGTGCTGACTGACAGCTATGAAAACTTACCAGACCAAATTATGTATCTCTCCGCCAAACCATATGATCTGCAAAAACATGTGTTTTTGGAATAATATAAAAATCCTAAAACTGAGGTCCAGCCAGAGGGCAACACAACACAATCTTGGGGTTAAAAGATATATTTTATAGTCTTGATACACAGACTTAAATTTATAAAACACTCGCTATTTTTTTTATCACACGCTTCAATGTTATATTAGATAAATAATTTTATTCCAAGATCACATACTAAGGGAGAAGGAATAGAATATTGTATTTTTAGAACTTAAAATATACACACACATTTTGAATAATCGGCATAAATAATCGGAATTCAAACACCGATCATCGTAATCGCCAGGTTATATGGTAATCGGCCGTTGATCGGATTAATAATCGGCATTGGCCCAGCCCTACTAAAAACCGTAGCATGGTATCTAAAATTGTATTAAGAATGCTCTTGATTCTTTCCCTCCCATTAAGAAAATAGAAAAGAGAGTTTGGTATCAATAATTTTAAGGGATGTACAAAGTCTACTTTTTCAATTCCAAGTCAACTTTAATCGAATATATGAAATTTTTTTAAAGCCAAATACAAAGCAAAATAAAAATTCTAATATTTTTTGTTGGTTGTTATAAACATGAGGGGGAGAAGGGGGGGATGGAATTATTGTACATTTGTTTGTAATATCTCATTTTATTCTGATAAGTCAAGCTATTACCACAACTTTCAATTAAATTACTTCAGAGCCGCTTCGGTGACTGCACGGTCTAACGAGCTACTATTGCAGTAGACTAGACTGCCGATGACAGGGAGATCCAGGTTCGAATCTCGGTTGGGTGTACTGAGGGTAGTTTTTCCCAAATGGTTTTCCACTATGCCTCCAGGCATATACGGGTACACATCCTAAATAAAGCCTTCTTAATCCCTAAAATCATTAGCATAATTAGTACATAAGCGTATAGCATAAACTGGTAGTAAGACGAGATGCTAAAAAAAACACTTTATATTATTCCATAAGAATATTAATTTATAGCAGTTCAGATTGTAAATAGCTGATGATAAATTAAATATTTTAGCTGTCAATATTTTTATTGGCATAGTTTGTATTCGCCAAAGCCAGAATTTTTCTTTAGGTAAAGTCAAAGCTGACATTAGTTTGGAAGCCAAGTCGAAGTTTCACACACATCCATTAGTTCTTAGAGGATCCTTCCTGCTAAGAGATGTTACCAAAGAGCAGAACCAATGTGATTACCTGCACGAGCGCAGCAGAGTGACAGAGAGCGTCGTTTAGAGTGAACACAATGTTGGAGACGGGCAGAATGACGTGGTCATGGCCCATGTGGTCACCATCAGCTTGTCGCAGCTCTGAAACATCTTGGGCAGCTGCTTCACACGGGTACCTTAGTTGAACCAAAACAAGTCTTAAAACTTGGGTACTAGGTGAGCACACCCAGGGTTACATCAGCACCGTTATAGCTTGGGTGTGTAATGTGCACACCCAGTGTTACATCAGCACAGTTTAACTTGGGTGTTTGATGTGGCAACCAATCAGTGTTACATCAGCACCGTTATAGCTTGGGTGTGTAATGTGCACACCCAGTGTTACATCAGCACCGATATAGCTTGGTGTGTTGAATGTGCACACCCAGTGTTACATCAGCACCGTTATAGCTTGGGGTGTAATGTGCACACCCAGTGTTACATCACATAGTTTAAACTTGGGTTTGATGTGCACACCCAGTGTTACATCAGCACTGTTATAACTTGGGTGTTTGATGTGCACACCCAGTGTTACATCAGCATAGTTATAACTTGGGTGTTTGATGTGCACACCCAGTGTTACATCAGCACTGTTATAACTTGGGTGTGTAATGTGCACACCCAGTGTTACATCAGCATAGTTATAACTTGGGTGTTGATGTGCACACCCAGTGTTACATCAGCACTGTTATAACTTGGGTGTGTAATGTGCACACCCAGTGTTACATCAGCATAGTTATAACTTGGGTGTTAGATGTGCACACCCAGCATTACATCAGGACCTTTATAACTTGGGTGTGTAATGTGCACACCCAGTGTTACATCAGCATAGTTATACTTGGGTGTTGATGTGCACACCCAGCGTTACATCAGCTAGGGTGTGTGAATGGATTATTTATTGAATCGAATAATTTCAATCGAATATCAAAATTTCGAAGGAATACCGAATAATACAAATCGAATAATAGATTTTTCTTACATTTTTGATAAAAATAATTTAAATTAGTAAATTCCTATTGAAAATGTGGTTTTATATTTAAGAATGCATAATGCAAAAAAATTACTTCAAAACATTGTTATTTGAGCTGGTATTAATAAAAAAAGACCGAATTTAAAACAAAATTTCAGGAAATTGTGAGGAACTTTTGATCCAGTTTTTTATACAACAGGTTTCATCTAAATCAAATTGTTTAAATTTTATGACCAATTTTTGAAAGAGATTTAAATTTAAAAATTGCATGAGAATGTTTAACCGGGCAGTGTATAGATTATGTTTCTTTAAATTAAAACATTATTATCATTAGAAAGGGTAAAATAATAAGGTGATTAATATAATAAACAAGGTCATATTTTAATTCTTTCACCGTTTCTATTATTTCAAAGTGTAGTTCTCATTTTCTAATATGCAAGTCCTATTTTTGTTTGTGTGATGATTAGTACTCAAACCAAAGTTTGGTTGGATCCTAAACAATTCCACTGTCAGCTGAAAACCTAGGCAGCACTGAAAAGGCTTCCTAAGTAAATTAGGAGTGCGGTAGTTTCCTGTTGCTCTCCTCACTGAGCCAGAAGGTATTGCACATCAGTCTGCCCCTAGAAGCGACTCCTTCACTCCATCCATCACAGGGACTGGCTGTATACTGAATGTTATTACTAGTCTCACTCATAACTCTTCCATTTTCATATTATACAAAAATAAATTTAATAAAATAACATAAAGTAATGAATGATAAAATTAGTTCTTGACCCCTTTAAATGTTCTTACGCTTGACACCCCTTAAATGTTTTTAGGTTTGAAACCTTTTAAATGGTATCAAGGTTTAAAACCCCTTAAATGTTCTCTAGACTTGACACCCCTTGTAATCTCTATTCTGTCTGGTCCCCTCCCTGTCTGCTAACAACAGACTAACAGGTGAACTCAAACGGTTTGACCTTGCGATATTGCCTCCTCTCCCCCCATCTCCATTTTCAAGCACGGTGAACTATGGTAGTAGTAGCAGTTCTACCCTTCTCTAAATGTTTCATTAGTAGAGCAAGAACAAGTCACGTGGCTCCCAACTTTTCTATCTCTACCAACCGTTAAAAACCCCCCCTTCTTCCAACCCTAAGGGCCCTATAGCCGATCGATCTGGTTGACCCAACATCAGTCGGCCTGACCAAATCAGATGTTATCTACAGACGATCTGACTTAGTGCCTGATTTTATCAGAGTTTTTTTTCTCTAAGAGACATACCGTCACACCTCCTATTATCCAAACACCAAAAAGTTGGGATCATTCTAATAGCGTGTTAGGGATTAATTCCAGAAAAAAAAAGTGGGCCAAAAAATGGCTAATTGAACGGAAAAAATTCAGTCATATTATGATGTTACTACATACACAATACTACTCGCGCCCATATTTGTAGTACAACTTGACCGCTGAATCAACCGACAACGCTAAATACCACACGATTTGGTCGGACGGTCGTGCGGTTGGATGTGCCAGCCACCCGACATCACCCGATATGAAATAGGAAAATTTTTTGTCGGGCGACACATCTACACACGACAGGATATTGCGCCTGATCTGACCAAATCAGCCTGACCACTTGACCAAATCGTGTCGTCTGTAGGGCTCCTTAACATCGGTATTCCCCACTCCCCTCATATTGAACAAAGGACAAGGGTATTTTTAGCTCCAAGTCACCAGATTATCTGGTACCTACTTGTCTCGCGGCGCGTGTAGTAAACATACTGGTTTGGACGGGATTTTAAGAGATTTATGAAGCAACTATTCGCTCTTGTATTTGGAGGTCTATTCAGAGTTTCGAATTGAATATTCGGCCATTAATTATTCTAAATTTCGAATACTCGCACACCCCCTAACATTCACACACAACACTCAGAGTTAACATCCAACCTTAGGTTAATCGTTGTAGTTTTTGGACCACGAACACACGTTTAGACGAGTTGGTCAATCCACTATTTTACAATCCGAATCTCCAATTTAATTCGAATCCGAATCTGAATCTTGGAAACAATTATGAACATTACAGGAAAATAAATATAAAATACAAATAGTAACTAAATGTTAAATTACTGGTCTGGGGCCTGGTTGTTAAGTTAGTTCTATAATTATAATTGGCGCCGAGCCACAAAAAAAAGCAGTATTAGAGCTCTAAAACAATTTTCAATTGAAAATTTGCTGGGTTTTTTTTTGTTAAAGAGTCTTGAATGCAAAATTTTCTTAACTCCTCGAATCCTATAACTCCTCGAATATCCTTAAGTAATCAGAGGATTCAGAGAACCCCAACCTTAGTTCAAACCTTTCCTGGGATAAAACCAGATTTCTCTATGCTTGTAGAGGGTCTCATTAACAACTTATTAAGACTTGCCTCAATGACGCATGGTATAAGACGTCACTCTCGCAATAGACTGGACCGTCGATGACGGGAAGATCAAGGTTCGAATCCAAGTCGGGTGTCCTGAGGGTGGTTTTCCCTCAAGGGTAGACTCTCACACCACACAAACCTTCCTCATCCCTAGCACATTAGCATAGTTTGTAAATATGTGTGTTACCCAAACAGCTAATAAAACGCAGTGCTAAAATAATTTATATCCTATGGTATGGCTGACAGTCCAGTAGACCAGTGTTCAGCTAACATTTAATAAATTCCGGTACATTTAACAAACATACTTTTTTTCGGGCTAATTGTTTCTTTTTATGTCCGTGCCGCAGCCGCAGAAAATGGACTACCCATACAGTCCAATGGTTGTACGATAAATAAGATTAATAAAGTATAGTTAATTTTTTCCTAAGTAACTTCAAATGTTCCAAGATTAAGGTTGGAGATTTTCATGTGTGTCCGCTTGTTTAACGTTTGGAAACATTTAATTCAACTCAGTAATTTGGGTAAACCATAGCTATTACTTTATGCAAAAAAAAAATTATTTTGTCAGATGTATTTAAAATATTAGTAAATACGAGAAAGTGAGAAATGTGGACAACACAAACAGCGATGTGTGGCACTCTGCGCTGTGGCTACACGACACACTGTTTGCGGAACAATGAAGTGGTAGACAGTGAGAACGTAATTGTCTGAAATACCTTTGGCTAACAAAAGCGACGGTGGTCCGTAGCCGGTGAGATGGTAGATGAACATTTTAAACCAAACAGTGTTCACTTCAGGGATCGCTGGTCCCAGGTGCGGCGGGACACAGCTGCTGATTGGTCGAATTTCTTTACTCAGAGGCGCCATTGATACCAACAACCTTTTAAGACACAACCATCGACAGTACATACTTCATTTGGCGGAAAAATGAAGAACAATATAAATAAATATCAATTTATTAATATCCGTTACAAAACATTTGTTTATGAAACTAACTAAATGGATATCAGAATATTAGGAATAAAACACTTCAGTCCTGTGATATTCAATAGATATTTTAACCAATTTTGTAAAAGGAGTTATATGGACCTATGTAGGTGGGAGAGTAAAAAAAAATTCACAAAAAAAGTACAAAATTGTCATGATATAATTAATTTACTTAAAAAGAAAAGAAGAACACAGATCACACTTTACATTGTTGCCATTTTACATGTTCCTATCTGTGTATCCTATTCATACTTTACAATTTTCCTTTTTCTCCCTTTTGTGTTTTTTTTTGTTTCCTCTTTTAGGAAGTTGCATTGTGCGTTTCACACTCCTCCCTGATGAGTGCTGATAGAACGAAACCTAGGTTGGGGGATTGGGTGGTGACGATTGATTTTCTTTAAGAGGCAACCATTACCTCTTTGTCCAATGGCAGCAGTGTAAAGTGTGAACTGTGTTCTTCTTTTCATTGTAACAGCCATATTGTGTTTGTCCCTTTTATATGTTTCTATCCACCTTTCTTATACCTTTTTCCAAATATAATACAATTACCTCATAAAGCAAAAAGAGGTTTTCCTTATAGAGACACTTTACTTAAAAAGAGGTGATATCTTTGTTGCTTATAACATAATAGACAGGACAAACAAAATATCATTTGTCAGTTAATATTATAATTTGTATTGGATATACCGCCATTCACAAGAATTTGCTTAAATATGATTGATAAACAACACTTGGACATGGGAATTGAGTCGGTTAAGTGGTAAATGAATGACTTGGAGTTTGTTGTTAGGTTTGTCCCAAGCCTGGACAAAGCTTTGAAATTTCGAATCCTACACTGAGTCTTGTTAGGATTTGTATCTGAGAGTCTGAAACCAAATAGATCCCAGATCCATATTTGATGGAATTTATTGCGAAATTCAATCTTAAAGTCATACTTTTGAACAATTTAACATTTTAAAGAAGTGATCACAGATCCATTATTTGATTTGACCATATAAACTTAGGAATCTTTTTAATATTTAAAATTGAGTCATTATTTGAATATTGTTTATTTACCTTAGTTTTTATTCGACTTCATTAATATATATATGTATATACATATAATTAAACCTAATATTTAAATTGAACTTTATAACACTACACCATTAAATATTAGATTCCGGTTTGATTTGAAACATTTGAGTTTTAAAATTTTTGATTTGGGTTCAATTTGAGTTAGTAAGAAAATATTCTAAATTGAAAATCTTTGATTCGTTCAGTCTTTGATTGCCCTTTGAACATGTTGGACTAAACCAGAAGTAATCATTAATATGATAAGTCTAAAAAATATCCAGTCTTTAAGCTAAAAAAAAGGTTATTTTTTAATCTCGAATGATTTATTTTTTCAAAGCCTTGATTCTTGAATGCCCTCAAGATTCTAGAACCGCTTCCACGTTATCAAGTGATGCAGGTCAGACACCTTAGCTCAGTAGGTAGCGTGTCGGCCTGCCGAGTTATGGGTCATAGGTTCAAATCTCAGCATAGCAGAGAAATGTATAGTTGATAAAATGTAGGTTTCGCCCCTTTCGCAGTAATAATTTAATGGCCAGGGGGCTGGATGTTGTGTATGTCCTAGGTTCCAGTTAGTTTATGAGTCACGTGCTGAATATAATCAATTGGTTCAGAAAGTGCATGTTAAATACCATGAATATAAAACAAACAGTGAAGCTCTACTCACGCGTAGTTCTTGTTGAGCAGTCTAGTGCAGGTCGCGGGATCCAAGGACTGGAGACTCTCGCAGCGTATGAGATCAAGCGCAAGACACAACTCCTCCCCTACGCCGTGGTTGTGTCGCAGGAACAGAATGGTGGAGCGTAAGATGAGTGCGTGGTCAAAGTAACGCTGCGCCTCCCCCTCGCTGTCGTCGGTCGAGATCTTCTCTAGCTCGGCCAGGAAACTGTCGAGAGATTCGTCCGAGAGTTTTCCCACCTCGAACATGGTCACAGCGTGGTTCTTGAGACCCTGGTCAGGACACACAGCACAGGCGAGGGGCACTTTTTATAATACGTGAACAAAAATGTAAATAAAACATAAGATTTTAAGACCTTATATTTTTCATGTTGAAAATCTTCCAAATTTTAGGGTCGTATTATGTGCAAGGCGGTAATATATTTGAGCCAATATAGTAATATATATATATATATTATTATTGCATATTAAGTATACTAGGTGTAGAATAGGATTGAAATATATAATATGGAATCACCACAAATGACTTATTCTTTGGTTTGTTTTGGTTTCTTTGAACAGGTTGTAACTGTCACTTACAGGAGAGAGGTTGTAACCATCATTTACAGGAGAGATTGTAACCATCACTTACAAGAGACAGGTTGTAACCGTCACTTACAGGAGAGAGGTTGTAATCATCATTTACAGGAGAGATTGTAACCATCACTTACAAGAGACAGGTTGTAACCGTCACTTACAGGAGAGAGGTTGTAACCATCATTTACAGGAGAGATTGTAACCATCACTTACAAGAGACAGGTTGTAACCGTCACTTACAGGAGAGAGGTTGTAACCATCATTTACAGGAGAGATTGTAACCATCACTTACAAGAGACAGGTTGTAACCGTCACTTACAGGAGAGAGGTTGTAACCATCACTTACAGGAGAGATTGTAACCGTCACTTACAAGAGACAGGTTGTAACCGTCACTTACAAGAGACAGGTTGTAACCGTCACTTACAGGAGAGAGGTTGTAACCATCACTTACAGGAGACGGTTGTAACGTCACTTACAAGAGACGGGTTTGTAACCATCACTTACAGGAGACGGGTTGTAACCGTAACTTACAGGAGACGGGTTGTAACCGTCACATACAGGAGACGGGTTGTAACCGTCACTTACAGGAGACGGGTTGTAACATCACTTACAGGAGACGGTTGTAGCCGTCACTTACAGGAGATGGGTTGTAACCATAATTTACAAGAGACAGGTTGTAACCGTCATTTAGAGGAGACGGTTGTAACCGTCACTTAGAGGAGATGGGTTGTAACCGTCACTTACAGGAGAGAGGTTGCCCATCATGAGGAACGCAGTGAGAGTGGAGTCAAACAGAAAGGCGATACGCTTGCTGCGGGACTGTCCGACTGAGAGGAAGGTAGAGTCTGCCTCCTCAGTACCGCTGGACGTAGTTTCATCCGTGGGGCTGAGCCCAGACTCAGAGAGGACTGAAGTGAGATCCAGTAAGAGGGGCCCATCCAGAACAGATACAGACCTGAAAACAAGAATTATCTCAACTAGGGATTTCTTCGTTTAAGATGAAATATTAAACACATAGGAGTGTAAGTTAGTAGAGGGCCAATATTGTGACAGTAGTTTCTGGGACTCTTTGTTTTAGTAGACAGTGTTCTAGACAATGAATTCAACAGAAAAAAACCTGCCTAGGTGGCGTAGTTGGCTAACGTGCTAGTCATGTTGAGCTCGACTGCCGAGGACGGGGAGATCGAGGTTCGAATCTCTATCAGGTGAACTGGGGGTGGTTTTCCCTAAATGGTTTTCCACTCTCCCTCCACGCAATGCGGGTTCACTTCCTCTATATTCAGCCTTTTAGATTCCTAACCCATTAGCGTAATTAGTACTTAAGCGTATAACCCAAACGGGTAGTAAATTAAAAAAAAAAAAGAAAGAAGCAGGAGATTATAAAAAGGTGTCCTCACTTCCTAGCAGCATTGGAACTGTTCCTCCAAGAGGGGTGAAGATCCGTCAGCTCCGAGTCCTGGTTCTTTTTGCGAGCAAACCCCAGCCGGCAGTAAAGTGACACCGCGTTCTTTACCGACTCCGCGTCAATCTGGAGGACACTCGCCAACTGCAACAACGGTTGGACCGTATACATGACAAAGGTGATTCTGTTGGAGAGGAAGTGCATGGCATGTTTGAAACACTCCTCTGAAGAGTTTTGATAGAATGAAACTTGGGCCAAGGGATTAAACCATAAAATCTGATTCTCTTGTTGTTTGTCAGGTGGTGGAAGTGTAAATGGTGTTTGTCTTTTTACCGTACGAGTCATATTGTGTTGGTTGCCTTTTATTTGGTCCTTTCCTGTACCTTCTAAGTTAGTGCTTCCCGAATTTTCGCAAGTGTCATGGCCAATCAATGTCCCTATATCCTGCCCCTCATATTTTTAATTCTAGACGAGTGCCGTACACCCACCACCCATCGTAGGGAGGCCGCTGTTCGCCACCCGTTGACACCAGTACCTTTACCTTATTTTAGAGGTCCACAATCCAGACCTGGAACACCTCACAATGGGGTACGGAAGTGTTACGGAGGGATCAGAACAAAGTAAGTACTCAAGATTGATCACTTAAAGATTTATTCAAGTTGTAACACAAAAAACCAACAGATCAATCCTAGTACACAAGTAACAGTCAAAACTAAAACGTATCTGTACTCGCGCATGCAAGCGAGTAGATCTCTATGGACACACAACCAAATAATAAACAAACTTAGTTAGTATGAGGATGAGAATTTTGTTAAGACCCAAACAGTTCTGTCACTTAAGAGTGAAAAGTTTGCAAAACAATTAAGTGGTACATAGTGGTGCACGAAGCTTCAACTTCGATTCGAAACCATTATCAGCTTTGATTTGGCTTTGAAAAAAATCTCTACTTCAACAATTAAGAACATTCGCCAATGATGGTCAATTATTTACATTCTGAGCCGTTATGTTCATCACATTCACATGAAAAAAAATCTGAAGTAATTGAATTTTAACTTGTGGTAGTAGATATAATTATCAAAATAGAGCTAAATATTACAAACAATTAAAACTTTTCCAAGTAATTTTAGTTCATAAAGTTATATAAATAACCAAAATATAATATTCTTCCAAGTATAAACAATTAGCAAAAAATACCTGACATTTACTTTGCCATCGAGAATATTTCATATATTCAATTCACGTTCGCTTTGAATTGGAAAAGTGGACCTTGCACACCACCAGTGGTAAATTAAATATTTTGAGGTTTGGAAGTTATATTGGTATTGTGACTATGTTGGCATAAGACACTTATAAGGGGTATATTACCCCTAAAAAGTATGAAGAGGGTAAGGAAGGCCTAATAAAGCTATAAGGTTGGATGGAGAAGAGAGAACAGCGGGGAGAGCTGTTCTACAGGTTTGTAAGAGATCTGGTATGAAGAAGAGAAGTTCCCTTGAAGTTTAAGAAGTATTGTACAGGGACATACTTTGTACCATTGTCACACATGTAGCAGAAACATGGACAGTGAATGTAAGAGAGACAAGGAGAGCATGTTACTGTCAAGAGGAGAAACAGGATAAGGAAAGAAGTTATCCAAGAAAGAGTGGGGGTACAGGGAGTACATGAGATGGTATGGGCATGTCACGAAGATGGAAAAAGTGAGGATGCCGAAGAAAATGTTGGAAATGAAGTATGTGGGAAAAGGACCACAGGGGAGGCCAAGAAAGAGATGGCAGGAGCAGATAACAGAAAGTGTTCAAGTGAAAAAGAAGAATGGACGAAATTAAAGGAGGAAGAGTGGTGGAAGGATAGAGGAAGATGGAGGCATTTTACTAAGCTGACCCTGCCACGGCTGGAAACAGTTGATGATGAGTTTAAGTGTAAAATATTAGAGCTCTGAAACAAATCTCACTAAAAAAATTGATTTTTTTTTAAATTTTATATTTTATTAGGACATGATGTTTGAATCCAAAATTTTCTTGAATCCTCGAATCTCAAAATATCCTTACAGATTTGAGATAGATTCAAAAGATTCAAGTTCTCATCCCTAGTTTTAGGTTTTCAAGAAATTGCAAGGGCCTGGTGAGCTAACTAACTCTTTGAGTTGTACACAAATGTACTAATTACCCTAAATATTAAGGATGAGGAAGGTTGAGATTTAAAAAAATTATACTCACATTTGTGTGTAAAGAGAGAGAGAGGAGAGAGAGAGGTAGAGAGAGATAGGGGGAAGAGAGAGAGGGGGAGATAGGGGGGAAGAAAGAGAGGGAGAGGGGGAGAGAGAGGAGAAAACCATTTATGAAAAACCCCCCTGAGTACACTCGACCAGGAATCGAACCCCGATCATCGGTGCTGTGTGTGTGCGCGTAGTGCATATATCTGTATATGAAAGTAATGTTCACTTACCTCCCCCACCGAGGTGTGTTCATCTATGGAGACAAAGATCTTATAAAGGAGTGTTTCAAAGTAGTCCCCAAGAACCCTGTTCATGACGAAGCCCTCCAGGGGCGGCACCACAATGTAGTCCCCGTCCTCGATGGGGACATCCAGGTAGATCAGACCCTTCCTGCAAGATAACAACAGAGCTAGCCCACTTTCCCCTTCTTTTAATCTTCGACAGGAACTCGAACGACAATGACAAGGAGAGTAAGGTCGTGTGTTCCAAGGTTGGGTTTCCCTAAACAGTTTTGCCCTCTTACTCCAGACAAATGTGGCTACATTTATTATAAATTCTACCTTCCTCATCTCTACCCTCATAGTATATTTAATAATTTAACCCAAATGGAAAGTGAGGTGCAGGGGAAAAATATTTTTATAGAGATGAGTTAAGTCCACTATTTTATGAATTTGAATATTCATTTAACCTTCGAATCCCAAATCCGAATCTTAAAAAAAAAATTAATCTCAAAAGTAAATATAAATCTAATGGAATAATATAAAATAGAAATAGTAACTAAATTATTAATATTCTTTCTTAGAATCCAGTCATTAAAACATTCATACATTCAGTTAAGTGTTAATTTACTGGTCTGGGGTCTAGTTGTTAAGTTAATCCTGTATTTATTATTGGTCCTGAGCCACCAATAAGCAGTATTAGAGCTCTAAGACAAATTTAACTTGACTTTTTTTTAAGGATTTGAGTTTTTAATCCGATATTTTCTCAGATCTCCTTACAGATTATAGGGTTCGAGGATTCGAGTGTCCCTTCCCTAATTTTTTATGAATCTCGTCATCAACGAGAATGGTTGAGTCAAAAAAAAATCCACCATCCAAAATACAAAATCCCTCCCATGTTTCACTTCTCTACATTAGGTTAAGTTGTGTAAAATAAAACAGTTGAACTATGGGCAAAACAATTTATTATTATTATTATTATTAAGATCATATGGCCTTACAACTCCTTGAGCTGTTTTTTAGACTGAGGAACATAGTCGTTTCAATTTATGTCGCAAGGATTCCACATTTGATGATAAAAGTGTGTAGTGTATAAAGGACGTGAACTAACTTGTAGAGACTATGGATCAAGTCGTGGTCGAGATCTCCCGCCCTCTGTCGTCCGTGGTCTATCAGCCTGTCTATCATCTGCTGCTCATTCTGGTTCAAGATCTGAAACATACGTCAAACAGAGAGTTGAACTGAATGGATCAATATGGTGACAGCAGTCTTGGTGCCAAGAGACATCCTTTAATACATAAATACAATAGTCGTCTCTCCCTGACAAATATGTCCCGATAGTTGGCTCTCCCTGACAAATATGTCACGATAGTCGTCTCTCCCTGACAAATATGTCACGATAGTCGGTTCTCCCTGACAAATATGTCATGATAGTCGGTTCTCCCTGACAAATATGTCACGATAGTCGGTTTTCCCTGACAAATATGTCACGATAGTCGGTTCTCCCTGACAAATATGTCACGATAGTCAGCTCTCCCTGACAAATATGTCACGATAGTCGTCTCTCCCTGACAAATATGTCACGATAGTCGGCTCTCCCTGACAAATATGTCACGATAGTCGGTTCTCCCTGACAAATATGTCACGATAGTCGGCTCTCCCTGACAAATATGTCACGATAGTCGGCTCTCCCTGACAAACATTTCACAGTAGTTTGAACTCTTCTTATTGTATTGCTATTCCTTTCACAGCTCAAGACCGACTGTCCTGCCTTCTGGCTGGAGACAAGATATGTGGGTAAGGATGGATACAGCTATAGTGGGTAAGGGTGGATACAGCTGAAGTGGGTAGGGGTGGATACAGCTTAAGTGGGTAAGGGTGGATACAGCTGAATTGGGTAAGGGTGGATACAGCTTAAGTGGGTAAGGGTGGATACAGCTTAAGTGGGTAAGGGTGGATACAGCTTAAGTGGGTAAGGGTGGATACAGCTTAAGTGGGTAAGGATGGATACAGCTATAGTGGGTAAGGGTGGATACAGCTTAAGTGGGTAAGGGTGGATACAGCTAAAGTGGGTAAGGGTGGATACAGATGAAGTGGGTAAGGGTGGATACAGCTTAAGTGGGTAAGGATGGATACAGCTATAGTGGGTAAGGGTGGATACAGCTGAAGTGGGTAGGGGTGGATACAGCTTAAGTGGGTAAGGGTGGATACAGCTGAATTGGGTAAGGGTGGATACAGCTTAAGTGGGTAAGGGTGGATACAGATGAAGTGGGTAAGGGAAGATACAGCTTAAGTGGGTAAGAATGGATACATCTAAAGTGAATAAGGGTGAATACAGCTGAAGTGGGTAAGGGTGGATACAGCTTAAGTGGGTAAGAGTGGATACATCTAAAGTGGATAAGGGTGGATACAGCTAAGTGGGTATATCTTCCTTTTATCCAACACTAAATATTCCCCTTAGAGGCAGACAACACATTAGTCATTGGACCCCATGTGTGGCCCAGGGGTGCAGAATATGTTCAGAGATACAATATTTCCCCAAAACATAACATTAAAAAAAATTCCCCGAAAACCATAGCGCTCAAAATAAAACATTGAATTTTTTATAGAGGCTGAAGGGAATAATGATTATTACCTACTACATAGTTTGGAAAATTCAAATTCAAACATATTTTTAATCATAGTTATTTTTATAGTACCTACCTTATAAAACTTTTAGTTTTCTCCCATCTCCTTGTGTGCATTACATATTGTTATTAATTGTTCATTGATACCAGTAGGCTTAGCAGTACCAACATTTAATTTTACATCTTTATAGTAAGAGGCAATGGAGTGTAATTCCAGGAGGCCTTGGTTTGATTGGTGATTTTCATAGACTTTTCGTTTTTTCGCATACTCGCCACTACTGCCAGGTCTATCACTATCAATCACACTAAGGGAAATACTATCGCTATTTACGACTATGAGTTTTTCCTGATCACATAATTTACGTTTTACAAAACTTGCAATACCACCTTGATCCTTACTTCTAGGTTTTCCTTGGGGATGTTTATTAGATGCATGATATCCGAGTTTATCACGTCTGCCATGCCATTCACAATAAGCACAGTTGATGCCTTGTTTGCTCTTAAAAGTCGACATAGTAAATATTTGTTTCACCAAACCATCTAATTTTTTATAAACATTTCTCTATTGTACAATGTACAAACCCTAATAGGTCCACTAAATTCAACAATTTCATGGCTACACAATTATTACAATACGCATGTCACAAGTTTAAATAAACTGTGCGCACATCGCCGTGTAATTAGGCCGCGATATACCGTGTGACTGAATTCAAACTAAAACAAAACATCGCTCACCCTTCCCTACCCTCCCCCGCCTGCCCGCCATAGCTACCAAACACCCGCGGTAGGGTAGGTTACTGATGACTCATCACTCAATCACACAATTAGCCAGGTTGAATTATTAGATTTTTTCCTTTGCCCCTTGTCTCAACCTCTGACTTCTTATTTAGAACTCTGACACATTATCTTAGCCCCTAGACACGCAACTCTTTGTGCTTACACAGACACTGCCTCACTGTGACACATACTGATAGTGTCGGGTGTCCGAGTGTCATCGTCATCGGCCTTAGTTTTTCATGCAAATGAAACTACCATATCAGAACCAGAATTTACTAAAAACGTCAACAAAATTGTTGGACTTTACCCTGCCCTAAATTTCCCCCGAACCTCGTTCGCGCGTTCAGACATATTCATCACCCCTGGTGTGGCCAATCTTTAAGCGGCAGTGTTTCATAATATAAGAAAGGAAGATACAAGACTCTCAAGTTTATATGTAAATACTGAACAAATACTGCAAACAAACATGTATTATGGCTGGGAATGTAGGGTAAAAATGATACTGTTCGCACTGAAGCAAGATGCCGTACAAAACAAACGTATAAAGCCCTGAACAAACAAACAGCACATGCGTATCTTTCTTTATCTACATGTGCGCAAGATTAGTCTGCTCGGAGTTACTCAACTAAATCAACAGAACTGTGGAATCAAACAGTGAGGTCGGCAGGTAGTTAGGGAATTATCACTGGAATGTTACGATTCAATTCACAACTAGGCCCTTGGATTAAAATGTGTATCAGTGGGTGAGGAGACTAAATGTCAAGCTTATCTAGTCTAGTTTGCCAGTAATGAGGAGAAACAGGTTCAAATCCTGCTTGAGTGTAATGAGGGTGTTTATACTACATTCTATATTCTACTCAATTTGACCAATAAAATTCCCGACTTTTCCCTGATCATTTCCTAAAATTTCCGACTCAAAAGTATGTCACACCCTTCTACCCCCTCTCCCCTCCCGTTTTTTATTAATATTTTTTTATGAATAACAATAAGTTTTAAAATTTAAATAAACACTATTTTTTATTTGTATTAACATAATCTACCAATAATTATAAAATATATTACACAGCTACAAACAAACAAAAAGTTTGATCACATTGTAATTTACTGATTTAATGATTATTATATTTTATATTTTGAGTGAAACAACATTTTCCTGAATTTTGTTTTGAACTTCACCAAATTCCCATTTTTTCCCGACCACTTCAAATTCCAGGTTTCACGAATTTTCCCAGATGGTAGACCCCCTGTACATAGTTTCCCACTCTGCCTTCGGACAAATGTGGGTACATACTATATTTCCACTAAATTATACTTTTAGTGTAATTAAATGTATAAACTATAGCCCAAATAGGTAGTGGGAAACAGAGAGAAAAAAAAAGTTATTATAAAAACATTTTTGAAATTGTAGATACACCAGGTTAGGTCCCTAAAGTTTGGTTGAAGGTCGATAGATCCAAATAGGACATATTCTCAGCGCCTTTGTAGTCCTATCAAACTGAAAACGGAGTTTGTTGGCTGCTACGTTAGCACTCTGACCTAATGAAAGTATGACTACAGGTCATTTGTATCCGTGGTTGAATAGTCTAAGACTCTAAGGCGTCACTCTCGCAAATCCCGGCCGGGTGTATTAAGGGTGGTTTTTATAATATGGTTTCCCTCTCTCTCTCTCTGCACAAATGTGGGTACACTTCATCTAAGTTTAACATTTTTCATGCCTAGTTTATAAATTAGTGTAGTTATTAAAAATGTGTACAACCCGAATGAGAAGAAGTGGTGCTAAAAAAAAAACTAGAGGTGAGTGGAATCCTAGTTCAAAGTTCAAACACATGTGATTAATAAAATAATTACTAAAATTATTTATTTACAGGTAGCCTACTTGACAGGAGTAAGATTGGTAGCAAGTGAGACTATACTGCAAAGTGTACTCTGAACTTCCTGTACCACACTTACTTATACAATAAAAACTAATAAATTTTAATTCCTTTAGGATTTTCAATCAGTATTTTAAAGGGTTTTAAAAAAAATTTCAACTAACAAACTTTTAAAGTATTAAAACCAACAGGTGTTGGGCGTTTAGTAGCAGATGTCGTTGGACATGTGCAAAGTACATTTTTTCAATTAGAAGCTAGGCGAATCAAATATATGAAATATTCTCGAAGCAAAATCTAAGTTCGAGTATTTTCTGTGAGATGTTTTATTGTTGAATAAAATGTTATAATTTGGTTCTTTATAGGCCAATATAAATGTATGCACCAAAAATACTTGAAAAATGTTTTACCTACTAAACAATTGCTTGGAATATTTCATTTTATTCTAATAAACCAAGTTAACACCAACAATTCAATTACCGGTACTTTAGATTTTTTACATAAGAACTTTAATTTGTAAAGTATATGTTACCGTTAATTCTATAAATCAGGTTCATATACATAATCACCGGATTTTAAGGATAATAACCAACAGTTCTGGTGAGTGTTGTAGTCAAATTATTCACATTAACATGTTACGCTGTGTTATAACCAGCACCCTTTGCTTAAAGGGATAAATCTCATATTTGTGCAAGTTTGAACTTGTCTGAGTCATACGTCTGTTGTGCATATCAATTGAAAACCATCCTTTATTGAGTGTGGACATGCAGTTTTATCTTGATATGGAATCTGTTCATTTAACCTAACCTAGCCGAACCTAAACTTTAGAATAATAAATTGCGTGAATTTAATCATATTAACCACTAATATCGGTTACTTTGGAAAATAACCGGTCATTATGCATAGTAAATAACTTATTACTTTAACGGTAACATATACAGGGCTACAGCTCTGAATGTTTCTATTGTTTATTGGTGAAGCTTTGTAACTATCAAACATGGATAAAAAAAATATCTGAAGCTCCGCACACTCCTAGATGCCGCTGTTCTAGGTAAACTCTGTTTGTCGGCTTTGAGCTTATATTCAGCAAGTGTTTGATAAATACACATCAAGTGTCTAAATGTACGTTGAAAGTAACTGTAAAGTGAGTGACCTTTATATCGTCCTCGATGACATAGCCAACGTCAATGTTCCACCAGGCCTCTATCTTCACCTGGGCAGGTTTAGGTGGCAGAAGGTCCTTAACGTTCTTACGCCGAAACAGTTTCCGCCCAGACCTGCACTGGTTCATCAGGTCGATGTATTCGTTGCGACCGATCCCCAGCAATCTCACACCTGCCAGTACATAAACAATCAATTACCAGGTCCCGTAATCAGGATGAGAAAGGGAAAGGATTCCAAGGAGAAGGATGGAGCTGAGGTTTTGGAGGAATAAGACCGCAAAGAAAACTGAGGAAGAGATGGGAGGAGTAGGTAACAACAAATGTGTGAGTGAGAGGAGGAAGAATGAACAAGAACGGAGGAAGAACTGTGGGAGGAAAGAGGAAGATGGAGGCATTTGACTAAACTGACATCCGACACCTTAGCTCAGTCAGTAGCATGTCTGTCTACTGGGCTAAGGGTCCAGGGTTCGATTCCCGGCATGGCTAAAAAATATATCAATGGTGAAATGTGGGTTTCCCCTTTCATAGTGATGAATTAACGGTCGGAGGGCTAGATGTTGTGTTTGTTCTAGAATTTAGTTATTATAATCGTGTGTTGATATATGTTGATTCAGAACGTGCATGTTAAATACCTCTAATGGATTGAAAAAAGAATTATAAATGACCTGGACAGGTTAGACACAGTTCAAGATGATAATTAGGTCAAAATTAAAAAACACCCAAAATACACAGATCATCAGACCCAAGAGGCAAACATTGCCAAAGAGTCATTCAACTTTTTAACTTGTTTTTAAAAACTAAATGAGGCAAACATGTTTTAACATTTTCATACTCTCTCGAAGGGGAAGAGATTTGAAGAAAGCCCAGTAAATGTTAAGGCTATAGGCCTACCAATTTTTTTTCTGTGCCCAATAGTATTTGTGTATTAAGAATCTACCAAATAAAAGTTGACATTTTCAACTTGTGAATTCTGAAATACCTCCAGAAGAATATTTAAGGATTGAAAATGAACATAAGCAACTCTATTCAGTCTATAAGGTTGGCAATTGTAATTAATAAATAAGAATGCTTATTGGCTATTTTTGAGTGTTTTAAGAATCTTTGATTATATATTTAAGAATCCTCAAATTAATTAAAGCAAGCTTCTACTCTGGCATGGTTAGTATTTCTAACAGTGTTGAGTTCGATCTTAGCTTGACTTAAGGCTTATAATGGGTGGTTTTCTATCCTCCCAACAAGGCGAATGCTGGTTAATTTCCTTCCCCCCCTTACTGTGGATTCACATGTTCAACGAAAAAATAAGCGCAGAACAGAAAGTTTTTCACGTGACGAGCTATAAGCCAATCACAAGATTTCCGCCTTGTCGGCGCCAAGCTGTTCTGCTAAATTTTCAACTCGTCTCTACTTCATCCACTCTGCCTTAGATGTTCGGCACAGGAGAACCAATCAAATCTCAAAGCCAAATTGGTGTGCATGCGCATTTGATAAAGCATGCACTGTACAGCCAAAAGTGAGCAGACAACATCGTTGGCCTTTATGAAGAGATTTGAAATAACCCGTTAATTTAAAGCGTGTGTATCAATGTAATGGATAGTACCACAAGTCACGACAAACACTATAATTTGAAAACATCAAACTGTAGAATACTCTAAAATATATGTTTATCCACTATAAAATAAATTATGTTGTTAATCAGCTGTTTTAGGTTATAATTGCAATGCTTCATGGGTCAACATTACAGCGTGTGAATTGCTGCGTCACAAAAGCAGATTCTGGTATCTATTTTCGGTGAACATGTGAATCAATATTTACTCTGTAATTTAAGCTGATAATCGCCAGTACTAGCAGAAAGAATGCAAACAAAAGAATAACTTATAGTTGTAGGGCATGGCCATACTAGCGACATGGCCGCCATATTCAGGATGCCAGACACCATGCGCTTGGCGAGTTTTCGCGATTAACTTGGTTACATCTTGGTATCAAGGGTTTACGACCAAGTGGTTCTGACCAAGGTGTTGCGCAAAAACGATTTTGAGATGTTTTTCTTAAACAAAAATGGTGGTTGGGCTAGGGTAGATCTAACAGCTTGTAGGTGAATTTAGTAATCCTAATACATGTACTGCAAATAGACGGAAAATGAGCTATTTAATTTTATTCATACCCGCCTCAGTGGCGTAGTTAGTAACGCGCTAGTCGTGTTGATCTAGACTGTCGAGGACATGGAGATCGAGGCTCGAATCTTGCTCGGGTGAACTGGGGTGGATGGTTTTCCACTCTCCTTCCACATAAATGCGGGTTCACTTCCTCTATATTTAATCTTCCCAAGTCCTAGCCCGTTATGTAGCCTAATTAGTACTTAAGCGTATAACCCGAAAGGGTAATAAGCGCAGTGCTAAATAAATAAAAACATCGATACCAGGTCAACCATGAAAACGCTGTGGTCATAAACATCGATACCAGATCAAACGCGCAAACAATGTTACTTGTGTGGAAGATCCAAAGTCGCTAACTTTTGTGAGTAAATGTCTGTCACTACCGGGTCTGTAGTGAGGACACCCTAATACACAACAAGGCATCGCGTGCTGACATCCTAACCGTCCCAAGCATGGACGTAACCTTACAATCAGCGGCCGTGAAGTTGGGCAGCGAGTCGTAGCTGCGCTCTTGCTCCATGATGCCCTCCATTACAGAAACATAGTACTGGAAGGGGGTCACTCGTAGTCCTTGGACCACTACGTCTGACAAGTGGTACGGGAACAGCATGAGCTTTTCCTTACTGTACCCCAGTAGGTCCTTGTAGTAGCGACGGTCATCCTTGCACACAGAGCTCACCAAATTGCCGCGATAACGCAGCTGGTTCTTGATGCTGAAGCTCAAGATGCACTTCTCATACTCCTTCTGGGAGTTACCCAGGCTCTGGACAAACATGACGCTCATCTCAGATCATTTGTACTCACAGAACACTCAAGTTCCGCCAGCCCAACAAGAAAATTGACTTGGGTATGAAACTGATTGACATTGCTGCTCAAGAGGATAGCCCTAAACTACAATCGTTAAAAAAAGTCTATATTTAAAACAAATATGCTCATTTACTACTTTAGCACAAAACAAGGCTTTGTCACTTATGACCGTAAACGTAATGATTAAACTTAGGCCTATGTTGGATAACTAACGCTTTCAACATTTTTAAATGGCCTGTATTTAACGAAGTTATCAACGAATTCCTTTAAATTTAATTTTACCTTAGTTTCTGTCCTTTGTATAAGGTTAGAAAGTGAATACTGTTAAGTATTTTTTAAACGATCATTATTGGCTTAATTTTGTATTCAGTTTACAAAATTTAGCTGTCAATCCATAAATGATAGATAAAAATATGTATAAGACTTTTTTACTGTGTACAGTTGAGTTTGATTACGAATCAGTGTCCAACCCAACATGGGGCCCTCTTGGAAATAGTATATAGGCCTAATTTTACTTGTTTTCTCTCAAATTAAGTAAATGTGACAGTGACAACATTACGTTTATGAAGAGCCAGTTTATTTTTATAGTTTGTTATTCTAATCATAATTAATCATTATAATAAAACCAACCACACTTACTTTGTTTTATAATGTGGTGTTGAAATTATTTTCTAAGATATAAGTTAAACTTCTGTTACCTGTTTGACATTCGATGGAATTTTTTCCCACTGATAATTATTTCTTATGTGGAATTCCACCTCAGTGTTCATTTTGTATGTTTTGACAATAATTATTTAACTCTATGATTAAAAATAAACAAATATTCTCAAGAGCAGCTGTGAATGCTTCTTTCCACCATGTTTAAACGTCACTTGTCATATCGAAATCGAATGTTTCGAGTCGAATTTGAAATGCGAAAGGAAACATCGATAGTTAAATGACCTATGAACGGACCAATCAAGCCGCGACATTTTCATAAACAAAATATATGCTGCGCATGTGTATTCGATTTTAAGCGGGTGGTGGGAAGAAGGCGCCAAATGAATGGATACTTATTGGATACGTTTCAATGCAACTCTCAAGCAATTTTAATGGACGTGATACTTAGTAGAAATAGATGTAAATAATAATATTATGTTGAGTTCAAGAGCACTACTAATATTTATATTAGTATTAGGTAAGCAATACTTATTTTAATCTTTGATATGAATAAGAAAGTTTATAAATGGTATATTTTGAATTTTTTTCTGGGAGGCTAGGGCAATAGGCCGTTTTGAAATAAAATAATACAACTTTAAGTTAATCAATTTTACTTTAAAACATTTTAACCAACTTTCTTTAGTTGAATTAATAATTTGATTATTTAAGTGAAGTAATGTTTTATTGGATTTCAACCAACTTAATAAGATAGTAGGCCTAGGGCCTATGTCTGCTGTGCAAATACTTGATGTTTTGGGGATCTAATGGTTAAAATGAATTTATTTAAGAAGCCTTATTCCTATATATAAAGTCTGCAAAAATAATACTATTAGAGAGTAACTTATCGCCCTTATTTCATTGAGACTATTTATTAAGGTTAAAAGAGGTGTACCAAGTAAATTTACAAAATTACAACCATTCTGTTAGCTGCCTATAGATTACTAAGATTATTTCTCAATAAAAGTACTTCACTATGAAAACTTGCTCCTAAGATTAATTGGGTATACTATGCTTTATCCATAACATTATCGGCCTTTTAATTCTTAAAAATTGTTCAAAATAATGAGATCAGTAATATATTTTTCCAAACTTAAAAACACATAGAATCTAAATGAACTAAAAAAAATTATAAAATATATAAAAAAAGTTTCACTCATTTAAGCGACGGGGTAGGCCTAGGCCTATCTTTCAATCGTTGTAGAACTATTTTGACACAATACACTAAACCCCAAACAGAATTGACCATCCTTACGAAGGTTTAAAAATTGTCTACAACGACCACAATTTAACTTCATAATAAATTTAACTTCTTTAAGCTGTTTGGCCAAATGTAAGTAATCATAAGTATCTGTAGATAGCGACTAAATTCTTAAAACTAATATTGGTGACACCATGGAAATAACAAGACTATGTCTATATTAATTATTATGACACTTTCCCAACCCAGCTTGACATAACCTTTCATTGTGTTTATTATTATTATTATTATTAGATACCGTGTCTTACTACCCTTTCGGGTTATACGCACTTACGCTAATGTGTAATGGTAGGGTCATTGTGAGATGAAATGGAGGACCTACAGTTTAACGTGGGATCCGAACCACGGTGGAGGCCTGGCATTCCTCACATTCACAAGTTGTGATTAATACACATCTTGTCATAGGTGAAGGAAGGGTTTGGCAATCAATAAATCTGTGCTGGGACCGAGGTTTGAACCCCGGACCCTCATCACAGAAGTCTGACACCTTACCCCTAGACCACCAGGTCACCTATGTGTTAGTAAATTAAATTTATAGTTATTGATGAAATAAACTATTCAATTAGCCTATTAACTAAACGTACAAATGACATCCATTTTAGTGCACAGAATCACAGGTATAATGCATAGTATTATGGGATGTTGTAATCTGACCAGTGGGCAGCATCACAGGAAAGTAACGTGTCATCGTCAATATTTATATTTCGAAAATGATTTGGGCAATGTGTTGTCGAGTTTTGTTGAGATGTTTTATTTTTTTCAATGTACAAAATTTCTAAATCTTTGTGTCATTCGATTCTTTGTTCTCTTGTGTGTGTAATAAAGTGAATAAAATATCCACACATTGTATTGTAACAATGAAAAAGAGGCTAAAATGGGACAGATGAAGCGTACTACCCCAATTCGCTCAGTATAGGTATATTTTAAATGAAGCCTTAAAACGCTTCTATAAACCTGCACAGGTTTTATTTGGGTATAGCTTTTATCTTTTAAAAATATACATTGATGGGGATTTGAACCATTAACCTAGCAATTGAGTTATTTAATGTATTAGGCTAAGTCCGAGATATTGATTATCAATATGTTAGATTAGTCAAACACCTTAGCCTGTGTCTACCTACATAGCCAAGGGTCCTTGGTTTGTTTCCCAACATGGCCGAAATAGTGTACCGTTGGTGAAATTTGTATTTCCCCTTTCACATGATAAACTAACGGCCAGGAGGCTGGGTGCTGTGTCTGTCTAAGATTCAAGTTGTTTTGTAAGTCGTGTGCTGATATAATCACTCGGTTCAGAAAGTGCACGTTAAAAAACTTTGTTTTTTATCAATACTTAGCACCGCGTCTTACTACCGTTCGGGTTATAGCTTGAGTACTAATTTCACTAATGGTTAGGAATTGGGAAGGTTGAATTTAGAGGAAGTGGACCCGCATTTGCGTGGAGGGAGATTGGAAAACCATTTAGGAAGAACCCCCCCCAGTTCACCCAACCGAGATTCGAGCCTCGATCTCCCCGTCCTCGGTGGTCTGGCTCAACACGACAGGCGCGTTAGCTAACTACGCCACGAGGTGGGTTGTTTTTTATCATCGTATCCTACTACTCCTTCGGCTTGTATGCATTGATCTATGTACTAATTACACTAATGTGTTAGAGATTAGGAGCGTTGTTTTCAAAGGAAGTTGTACCTGCATGTGCTTTGAAAGAAAGTGGAAAACTATTTTGGAAAAAACTAGCCTTGAAGCATACCTGACCGGGATTCGAATTCTGATCTCCCCCTTATTGAGAATCTAAATTGTGAGAGTGACACCGTCTAGACTATTTGAGCATCGATGTGGGGTACACATTTTTTTGATAGGCATACCAAGGCCTAGGCCTATTATCACATCACTTATCTTTGTATTTCATTTCTATGAGAATATAATTAAGTCCTAAATGTCGCTACCACCTTCCTGCGGCCTAATCTGTCAGGATACCTTGGTTGGGGGAGAGATAAGGATGGCGGCAAATTAGATGTGTGGGTTTGTAATTTATAGAAGTTTTTTGTTTTTAAAGTTTATTAATAGCACTATGCATTACTACAAAAATGGGATGTTAAAAATATGTTACAAAAAGATATAAAGACTTTGACGTAGAAGCTCTTGAGAGAACTGGCTTAGTAAGGAATGCCTAACCAATGACTTGACTGACACCTCCACAGATTCATACCCGGTATCTTGGGCACAGCGGTTGCCCTCCAGCACAAGTACCCGATGATTCGGTGCTCTAATCTGTGTGGCCCCAAAAACGGGCATAGTGACCCTCTGAATAGATATTATTTTGTCAGCCTCAATAGTTCTAAAATAGACCCATTTATGCTTCAAATCGGCCCAGTTGCCGAGACGAGGACAAGTTACTTAGGTTGTCAGCAGTTTCGTTCTAATGTTTACCTGGGCCAGTTCTTTGCTCACTTCTTTCAACACTGTTATGTTAGTTTTAAACAAACTACCCAATCTAGCAGCAATAGTTCTCAGATGAAGATTTTAAAATGTGTAAATAGCTAGCCTACGGTACCTAGTAAAGTTTTAATAGAAGTGTTGTTTGATTGGCAGGTAAATTTAGTCTCGTCAGCTGACATGGACGCACGAGATACATTCCCCATTTCTCTTAAATCCATCGACTCATTCCGATGTTTCCAACGCACCGACAGCAAAACCTCAGATGACAAACCTCATTATTTTGAGACTAACACTCCTTTCATTCAGAATGAGACCAGCACCCCTTTCATTCCTAATGAGACAAACATCATTTTCATTTCTAATGAGACAACCATCCCTTTCCATTTCTTAAATGAGACCAGCACCCCTTTCATTCTTAACGAGACTAACACCCTTTCATTCAGAAATGAGGGGACCAGCACCCCTTTCATTCTTAGTGAGCACACCCCTTTCGTTCCTAACAGACAAAACCCCTTTCATTCCTAACGAGACCAACACCCCTTTCGTTCCTAATGAGACAACCCCTTTCATTCCTAACGAGACCACACCCCTTTCATTCTAGAATGAGACAGCACCCCTTTCGTTCCTAACGAGACAAACACCCCTTTCGTTCCTACGAGGACAAACACCCCTTTCGTTCCTAAATGGAAATACAATACAAATCCCTTTCATTCCTAATGAGACAAACACACCTTTCATTCTTAAAGAGATTAACACCCCTCCAGCAGAAAATGAGACCATGGCCTCTGAGTTCTCATCCGCCAACGACATTAGTTTGTCTCCGAAATTGCTCGAGGCCCTCATCAACTGCGACGGAAACTTCTTTCCAAAGGACATTCCGTTTGCTTCGGGTCCGATCAATCTCTCAATGACAGGTTACGGGTCGACAATTCAAAAGTTGACGACACTGGATGCAAATCCAAGTTGGAGGATCCTCTCCTTGATTTGCAGAGTGAAAGTGTTGACAGGGAACGGCAGGATCTCTTGGAAGTCTCTGTCTGCGGTCCATTAACAAGTAAGCTCTCTTAAATATTTGTGTATTTAATGTGTACTTTCTAAACACAGCTGATCACTTACATATAAACCTTACTAACCCTAGCGATAGTAGCCTAATTATAATTAATTAGGGTAGTATCACTAAATGGTAGAAGAGACAAACGCTCGTATAATTAATGGCACTTAATTAGCTAAGATTGGGAGATAAAAATATTATCTTTTAATCACGAATCTAACCATATCAAGTATCATATATTCGTAAATTTGAAAATTACACACCTGGACACGGGAATCGAACCTGTGGTACTTGACTTAGCATTTCCATGCTCAGGGTCATTCTTGAGTCATGGCTTAAGGCAGAATTTGTAATGGACTTGTGGAAATCATCAGCTAACAATGAGCTAGGCCATTAATAGCACAGGTAGGGTCGGCTTAAGGCTTCAGTTAATACAATGACAATTGTACGTGAAAGCGAATAAGATGGAAGATAAGTAAACAATTGTACAATTAATATAGCCACAGACACTAACGCTAATAGATAATAATATTATCATATTATGTAGGCCGTACCAGTCTTCTTAAAATAATAACTTCTGCACTGTATTAGGCAGTAATTCTGATTTCCAAGAATCTCGCTACCACTGATTATACTAATATACTAGGGATGAGGAAGGCTAAAGTTAGAGAAAGTGTACCCACATTTGCTTGGAGGAAGAGTGGAAAAATGTTTTGGGAAATCACACCTGACCAGGATCCAAACCTCGATCTTTCCGTCATCTGCAGTCCAGAATTGGCAAAGCGTGATGTTAATTTTTGGGTAAGCCGAGTTGTGAACACTCATAAAGGCGCGCACTTAACGAGGTCGAAAATAGGGGTTTTATGAAGATATATAATAAAGTTCTGTCGTACTACTACTATTACTACTAAATGTTGAAGTTTAGAAGCTTAAGCTTTTTTGATAAATTGTGGTGAACGTAATAAATGAAAAAAATCCCATTTACCAAGAAAAACTGAAAGTTGTGCTACCACGCTGATCACCAAACTAATAAAACAGATAACCATGTAGTAAAAAGGTACAACCTTGTCCCAAGTGTCCCCAGTCCCACAACCTCGCTGTCCCTTCTTGCAGGGACAAACTACCAGATTCAGGAACTGCTTCAAAAGCTGCCATCGCTGGGGGCCATCTTCAACATATGCGGTAAGATCGGGGAAGGTACGTTCAGCTCTGTGTACTTGGGAACGTTGAGAAACGTCCCCGGGGACAAGAAGTTTGCTATCAAGCACCTGGTCCCCACCACTCTTCCTGCGAGGACCGAGAGAGAGTTACGCTGCATGCAGGACATGGGGTGAGTGTTCTCGGTTCAGTTCCACTCTTCCCTCTCGCACCAGTGTTCCTGGTTCAGTTCCACTCTTCCCTCTCTTGCACCAGTGTTCCTGGTTCAGTTCCACTCTTCCCTCTCTTGCACCAGTGTTCCTGGTTCAGTTCCATTCTTCCCTCTCTTGCACCAGTGTTCCTGGTTCAGTTCCACTCTTCCCTCTCTTGCACCAGTGTTCCTGGTTCAGTTCCATTCTTCCCTCTCTTGCACCAGTGTTCCTGGTTCAGTTCCACTCTTCCCTCTCGCACCAGTGTTCCTGGTTCAGTTCCACTCTTCCCTCTCTTGCACCAGTGTTCCTGGTTCAGTTCCATTCTTCCCTCTCTTGCACCAGTGTTCCTGGTTCAGTTCCACTCTTCCCTCTTGCACCAGTGTTCCTGGTTCAGTTCCACTCTTCCCTCTCGCACCAGTGTTCCTGGTTCAGTTCCACTCTTCCCTCTCTTGCACCAGTGTTCCTGGTTCAGTTCCATTCTTCCCTCTCTTGCACCATTGTTCCTGGTTCAGTTCCACTCTTCCCTCTTGCACCAGTGTTCATGGTTCAGTTCCACTCTTCCCTCTCGCACCAGTGTTCCTGGTTCAGTTCCACTCTTCCCTCTCTTGCACCAGTGTTCCTGGTTCAGTTCCACTCTTCCCTCTCTTGCACCAGTGTTCCTGGTTCAGTTCCACTCTTCCCTCTTACACCAGTGTTCCTGGTTCAGTTCCACTCTTCCCTCTCTTGCACCAGTGTTCCTGGTTCAGTTCCACTCTTCCCTCTCTTGCACCAGTGTTCTTGGTTCAGTTCCACTCTTCCCTCTTACACCAGTGTTCCTGGTTCAGTTCCACTCTTCCCTCTCGCACCAGTGTTCCTGGTTCAGTTCCACTCTTCCCTCTCGCACCAGTGTTCCTGGTTCAGTTCCACTCTTCCCTCTCGCACCAGTGTTCCTGGTTCAGTTCCACTCTTCCCTCTCGCACCAGTGTTCCTGGTTCAGTTCCACTCTTCCCTCTCGCACCAGTGTTCCTGGTTCAGTTCCACTCTTCCCTCTCTTGCACCAGTGTTCCTGGTTCAGTTCCACTCTTCCCTCTTGCACCAGTGTTCCTGGTTCAGTTCCACTTTTCCCTCTCTTGCACCAGTGTTCCTGGTTCAGTTCCACTTTTCCCTCTCTTGCACCAGTGTTCCTGGTTCAGTTCCACTTTTCCCTCTCTTGCACCAGTGTTCCTGGTTCAGTTCCACTCTTCCCTCTCGCACCAGTGTTCCTGGTTCAGTTCCACTCTTCCCTCTCTTGCACCATTGTTCCTGGTTCAGTTCCACTCTTCCCTCTCGCACCAGTGTTCCTGGTTCAGTTCCACTCTTCCTTCATCCGCTGGCACATGGACTAGATATTATCTAGTCTGATTTGCAGGTTAACGGGAGGTCGAGGTTCAAATCCTGGCCGAATTTACCGAGTCTGGTTTCCCACTTCCTCTCTCTCATGCTGGCACATTTCTTCTAAATTCTACCTTCCCCCAACAATAGCTGTACATTTTGTATGTTTGTTTAGAGGTGAGGACAATGTAGTTGCTGTTGATCTCTGCTTGAGGGAGAAAGACTGCGTGGTGTTCGTGATGCCTTACCTGCCACACAAGAAGTTCATGGTGAGTTGATAGCGCTCGCTCTCTCTGAGCAACTCTCATGTTCTGCGCTCGTGTCTCTCGAGTATATATGTCATATCCAAATCTTAGAAAATATGGTAAACATCCCAACATTGATATGAATCTATTTTCAAGTTTCGGTTAATTTTGATTTTGTTAATTTTAGTTTTTAAGTATAAGAAATCGTCATCAACTATTTCCAGTCTATGCCTGTGGTCGGACCAGTTTGGTAAAATGCCGCCATTCTTCTCCTCTCACTTGAACACTTTCTATTATCTGCTCCTCCCTTCTCTTTGTTGATCTTCCTCACTGTATTTTCCCTCCAGGGAAATATAAATCATAAATAAATGTCGACAAAATTGTTTTGGGATAAGCACTATAGTAGCTATAAACAAAATCAAATCCAAAATTTTCGTTTTGGAAATTCTTCAGTATTCTCGTAGGGGTGTGTGAAGCTTTGATAACTTTGACTTTGCTTCATATATTCATCCACTTTGATTTGAAAGTAAAATCCTGAATTCGAAAATTACGAAGCTTTGACTGACAATAAAAAAAATTTACAGTTTAGATGCTTCTTGAATACTTTATTTCCCAAATACGAATATTTAATTTTCTTTCAAACCTCGAATCCAAATTTGAATTCTCGAATCTTTAAAAATGTGCGGTTTTAGTTGAAGGTAAAATATTTAAAATTGAATTTAAAAAAAAAAATTAGGGCTTATTTCGGTTTGCTATATATATTATGTTATAATCAGCAATGAAAACACTCCTTTAGTAAATTAATTATACTGATACAAGTTTTTTCTATTTTGTAACCTTCCCAACAACACAAGTCTATGTCATCATCATCATCATCATCATCATGAACAACTTCCAGCCACTGGCTTGGTCTCTTTGGAACATAAGCCTCTCTACCGACTCTTTTTCTCCCTCCTCCTTGGCCCAGTCCTCTCTCCTTTCCCTCTCCATTCTTCTCAAACGGCTATACCACCTTAGTTTTGCCTTCTCTATCCCGGCCTTGACTGGCTCTTCCTATGTAATTCCTTTAGTTAGTTTGCTCAAAATTATTTCAAGTCAAAGTCTTTTGAGATCTTTACGAAACGCTAATATTTCAAATACCATAGGATTTGAACGTCCCCTCACTAATTTCAACTTAAAATACACATTTATGTTAAATTTTGGTAATTTTTTGTGCTGTTATGTACATCACAAATTAATGTTCACGTGAGAAAAATACTAGAATACTTAAATAAGATATTGAAAAGAAGAACACAGTTCACACTCTACACCGCTGCCACTGGACAGTGAGGTAATGGTTGCCTCTTGAAGACAATTGATTGCTACCGCCTTATCTCCCAACCTAGGTTTCATTCTCTCGGAACTTATCAGGGAGGAGTGTGAAACGCGCAACATAACTTCCTAAATGGATTAAACCTAAGTGTGGGGATTGGGTGGTAACGATCTATTTCTTGAGCAGCCATTACCGTTTTGGCCAATTGCAGCAACACAAAGAGGAAACTGTTTCTTTTCATTGTAAAAGCCAAATTTTGTTCATTCCTTTTATCTGTTTCCATCCACCTTCCCTGTTGTACCTTCTTACAAATATAATAAAATGTACCTCATAAAGTGAAAAGAGGTTTTCCTTATAGAAATAAATTACATATTGTGATTTTAATCTAATTTATCATTCTATAATTAACCATGCTAAACATGAGGGTTGCGAAGATCGCTTTTTTAAATTCCAAGTCCACTTTAATAATATGATATATTCCTTAAGTCAAATCAAATTGTAAATATTAAAAATAAAGTAAAAATGGTGGAAAAATTAATACAATGCATTCCCTAAACAACTTAGGTACCAAATATAATTTACAAAATGTTATTTTAATCGCTTCATGGTCGCGTGGTGGCGCTACTATCGTAGTAGACTAGACTACCAATGACGGGGAGATTGAGTTTCGAATCTCGGTCGGGTGTACTGAGGGTGGTTTTTCCAAAATTGTTTTCCACGCTCCCTCCACACAAATGGGGGTATACTTCCTATTAATATAACCTCCCTAAATCCATGAAACAAATGGCGTGTTTAGTACACAAGTATATAACCTGAACAAGTAGTAAAACGTGGGGTTAAAGAAAGTTATATTGCTAACATGATTAACATATTTCCTCTTAAGCTGATAAATTAAGTTGCTATCACAAAATGTAATTTAATAATTTTATGTTTGTTATGTGAACATTGATTTGCGATGTGCATAAAAGAAAAAAAAAATTACAAAAATTAAACACAAATGAGAATTTTAACATAAAATGCATTGGCGAAGATTCAATTGACGAATCGAGAGATTTATTTTCAAAGCAAAGGTTTTTTTAACACCGCAAATTACTAACCTTTGTGGCTATACACATATGTACTAATATACTAATATATTAAGAATGAGGGAGTTAAATTTAGAGGAAGTAGACCCACATTTGCATGGTGGGAAGGCAGAAAAACATTTAAAGGAAAAAATCCCCTTTTAAAACACCTTACCAGGATTCGAACCCTGATCTCGTCAATCCAGTCTATCACTAGAGTGACGTCTTAGACTAAGGTGGCCACTGAAGCAGACATATATTTTAAGCGAAGTTGAAGTTTTCAAAACCACACACACCCCTAGTGGGGCCTGTTCAGTAAAAAGAGGACACAGTGTCATGTACACTAACTGTGCAGCCAAGTCTATGAGTGTCCAAGGATCCTCTGCAAGTCCCTGTTTGGCTCTCCCCTAGGATTACGTGTCGGAGATGGATGCGGAGGAGACTCGCCACTACATGAAGAACTTGTTCCTCGCACTAAGGAGAGTCCACTCTTTCAACATCATCCACAGAGACGTGAAACCCAGCAACTTCCTCTACGACAGAGACAACAGGAAGTGAGTTGAGAAACTGTGCCAGCAATCATAAAACTGCGGGGGGAATAAATGTACACACATATCTCCAAAACTCCATGTTGTCGGCCCGCTGTCGCTGACTGTTGACGAAGATATTGTCAACTCTTGCGGATAAAGGGTATCATTGGTCAGCGCACTGAACCTTCCGGCCGTTAATCTCAATTTTTCTAGACCAAAGTTGCTAATTTTTAATTCAAGTAGCTCCTTATTTGTCCTCGCGAGGCTGAGTTTGGTGCACAGAGAGATTCTAGAGGCGCTGGGGTATGAACCCGAGACCTCTGGATCACAGAGGATATTAAATTGAACCATACAAAACAGAGTGGAGGTATACGGGCATGTTTCAGATTGAGATGAGAACTATACCATTTTTTCTCGAGTTTGATATTTAATTTTAATCTCGATTCCGAACCCTCAACAGTTAATATTTCAATTTTTTTCACCCATTCGACCTCACATTAAGGATAAAGTTAACTCTTAACCATCCTAGCTAATTGGTACCAGAGGATGCATGGATAATCAAATATACAACTTTTTCACATATGAACTGTATTTTTAACAAAGATAATAATTTATATATAAGAGAATAGGAAGGCAGACAGCAGAATTTGAGATTAAGTTACAAATGTTTGTGACGAAAACATATATTATTATTACTGTGTCTTACTACCTGTACGAGTTATACGCATATATAATTATTCTAATCGATCAGGGATAAGGAAGGATTTTAGAGGTAATCTATCTGTATTTGTATGGAAGGAGAGTGGGAAAAACCACCCTCGGTAGACTCGACTGTGATTCGAACCCAGATCTTCCTGTCATCAACACAAGAGTAACGCCTTAGACCATTCGACCACTGAAGCGGGTGAAAACATGTAAATCTACGTTCACAGTATTACGTTTACTTCTGAATTACTTCTTTATTATCAAATACAAAAAAAACCTGTATACTTTAATATTTTGAAGAAACGTGCACAGATAATTCGCAAACCGGATAACTCATGTACATATATTCAAGAGTTTACTCTATGTTATTTATTTATATGCCATATTTGCATAAAAAATTGTATATAGTAAAAAAATAAGGTAATACGACCATGTCTTATTTGCGTGAGGTCATTGGAATAACAAGGTCACGTTGAGTACATTTTACAGTTTGTTGTCTTTAAAGTCAAAGGCCAAAGAAAACTAGTAACAGTCGCGATTAGACATCTGCGAACCGGGATTTTAAAGTCTGGATTGAAAATCGAATAATATAACATTTAAATTGATATCTATATTATCGAAGCTTCGCAGACCTCTAGTTGCGATAAAAACTAACACAATTCGAATTTTTTTCATTTTGTTTCAAGGCGAGACCTTTCATAGCCTGATATTTGAGAGTTAAGAATAAAGTTATGGAAAATTATGATATTAAGATCATTATACTATTCTTGCAATACTTTCATTATATTGATATTAATCGAAGCAAGAGTTTACCCATCATGAACATTGTGCGATGTATACTCCACGCATCAGTCTTACATTTCAAAGGTTGATAGTCCCTGTACAGTACATGAACATGTGCAACTCAAAGCTGGGATTTTAAAATTTAAAGTTACCTTCTGCATACAATCACTAAACAAAAAACATTTCTTCCGGGCAGCGCCGGTTACTCCAACGAGACATCAATACGATAAAATGCATGTTGTGTAAGTTTAAAAAAACAAATAATTGCCTAATGACATAGAAATATACTAGAACCTTATAAACTTTGTACAATAAATAAAGTAATATATTTGTTAGGGAAGAAAGGAAAGTTAGGTTAGGTCTCGATAGAAACAACTAAACTTCTCTTCATTACTTCACACTCCCATTTTCTGGTCACTGGAATTTGTGGAATGTAAGTTAACTCTCCTTTCATCCTTATCACTACATTACACTATTTCGGTGTTTTTAAAAGCTTGTTACTAGAGTGTGTTATAAGCTAACAGGTGGGAATAGCTTCATATTAACCTGAGGTTGTTTGCTTGCAGGTTCCTATTAGTGGATTTTGGCCTGGCGCAGCCAATGAGGACTGCCACCAGAACTTCATCTGCTGTCCTCAAATCCTCCAGGAACTTGGAATCTGAGACTAAAAAGCGCAAACGTTCCAATGAGGTATATTGTTTGGCTTGTTATCACATTTATGCTTCGACAAACCAAATGGCTTCTTCGTTAAGAATATAAACATTTACAATCAATTTTTGTCAATTTGTTCCTGTTAGCTATATTGAATCTACCTTGAAATGTAGCAGTCTTACCTTAACTGACTACACTATAGCCCTATCTTATAAGCTATACCATAATATAATTATGCAAGGCAAGTTTGCTATCTTTTAGCGTTAACGAAGGGTACATTACAAATTAATGTCCATGTGCAAGAATGTAAAGTAATTAAATTGCATGTTATGATAATAATGATATCAGCCTAGGATGGAATATACTCATGTTTACAATATGACATTTTGTAAATTATATAATTAAAATACATACATTTCTTTAGCCAATATAGACTTATTTTTTTAATTTTCAAACTTTGATTTAGCTTCGGGAATAGTTCATATAATTTGATTCAGATTTAATTTGAATTAAAAATGTTGATTTCACACACCCTTATAAATAATGCATTAGTATAATAAATAATATTTGTCTAAATATAAAGTGCAGAATAGATTTGATTGGCCATCTTTTGCAGACTAGAAGCATCACTCTCGCAATAGACTGGACTGCCGATAACAGAAATATAGGGTTGTCCTTAATATATAACCGTTATTAGTTCATTTGCTTATAACCTGACTAGGTAGTAATACGCTGTGCTAAAAAATATATATTATTAGTAGTACTTAATAAGTTAGTTGTAAAGAAACTAATGAATGCAAACTTTTGTAGAACTGGTATATTCATACTTCAATATTTTTTATCACCAATGAGTTAACTAAAAATAGTTTTAAGATTGGCCCGAGTATTAGCTAACAACATCTGTCCCCCCCCCCCTCCCCCCCTTCACCGTGCCGCTTTCTACACCTCCATCCGTGCCCCCTATCCAACCTTCCTCCTTATCAACCCACTCGTCTCTTAACACATTAGTTGATGTATACATAGTAAGCTCTAGGTCAGGTCTTACCTCTACAATTCTAAATGTTCATCTCTAGTGATACACAGTGCTTGAAAAACAAGTTTGATTGCTCTTCACCTTGTGTGTGATCCAAGTGTCCTTCCTGTGCAGGATGTGTGTAGTGAGGGCCCCTCGAGTTCACTAAAGCCCCCGCCCAAGAGAACAGCTCTTCAGTCCCACGTCAACTGTGACAACATCCCTGTCCCGTCCAAACCCAACATCTTGTCCCGCGGATGGGAGTCCCTCCAGGAACCCCACACTCGACCCCAAGACAGGTTGAAGTCCCCACTGGCGGTGAGGAAGGTCCAGGACGCCGAGAACACCCCACCGCTCAAGCAAGGGCGCAAGACTCCCGGGTTCAAGTCCCCGATGAAGGCCAGGCTGGTGTATGGAGGCCATAGCAGCATCAAGAAGAAGTTGTTTGGGGGTAACGATGCTAGGCCTCCGTTGCCCAAAGGAGGGAGCGTTAACGTCACCCAGAGGTTCCAGGCCCTGACGCCCACCGCAAACAAGATGACGACAGGTGCCAGCTTTGTGCGTGTTCAAGACTCGAAGGTGAGTGGTAATTTCTTCATCATTGACAACTGTTTCCAGCCTGTGGCCAGGTCACTTTAGTAAAATCCTACATTCATTCTAAAAGGTTTTATTAATATTTTATGGAGTTTTTTGTCGGTTGTGAATTTAAACAAAAATGTGAAACCATTTAAATATTCAAACTTTTTATTTTTGTTAAACTTTAATTAGTAGGGACGTGCGAGAATCGAAAATTAAAAAAAAAATCTCAATCTCGTCTTGAAAGTTAAAAAATAAATCTCAAAAATTCAAGAAATAAAACATAGCAAATAATGGCCCTAAAAATTAAAGAACCAAATTGGGAATTTATTATTTCCAATAATACCGTAGTAACCCAAAAATATGCCGCATTTCAACCCCTTCCACAGCCTTCATTAAGAAATGTTTTGGTTATAAATATTGTTTTTCAACATCAAAATTTGACAATATAAGCTGTTACACTACAAAATTATATTATAAATGATATACATTGCATCTATCACTTTAATATTACCGTATTTGCCTGAATCCAAGACGACCCCCAGTTTTTCAGTGGTTCTGGATAGATTTTTTGTAAGTGGTAGTTTTTTTATTTAGAAAACAAAACACTTATGTTGACTTAAAATCTAATTAGGGTTGCAAAATTGCTAAGGAATTTATTTTTTGTCGCAAATATTGCTTTTGCATAAGAAGGTTAACTTTGAAAAAGTTTCATAAAAACAATGAGAAGTTAGATTTATTATGACAAATTATAATTGTTAGTGAAAATCTGAGTCTCATACATAACCTACTCCCCCTAAATACGAACAATGGACTCGACCATTAACACACTAGCTTCTAAAACTTGGCACTTTCACTTTCACAATGATATACAGAAAATAAAATAATATAAAGTAAAGAGATATAGAAAGAAGTTGAAGGACAAATCTACAAAAAAAAAGATTGCTTTTATAAGGAAAATATAAAACACATTTCACATGTTACAAAAAATCTAACTGATAAACACGTCTGCTATGAATTACCGTAAAAGTCAGCCGCCATGAAAAAAAATTAGTGATAGTTAAACAAACATCTTTATTCTTATTTCAAAACCGATGATCTAGGAACATCTAATCAAAAATAATAATTTAGTTAATATTATTCAAAAGTTAGATATTTTGTGGAGTATCACGAATTAAAATCAAGTTTGGCATCGCTAAAATTGTCTAATAAACTCTATGTATGATCGATTGTTTGTTTAAAATTGATTTGAGTTTTCTCATCACGTATTACTCTGCTACATTAAAAGAAATTGAATTATCGATATAGTGAACTAATTTGTCAGAAAATATTTGGAAGACCCATTTTTATCATTTTTTCCAATATTTTTTTAAGTACAGTTAACTCTCAGTTATCCACGGTAGTGGAGTGGACGAGAGTTACGGATAATCCGCCTATTTAGGAAAATAAGAAAATGTAGCACATTCAATTCAAACTAGTACTCACCTATCGTGACTGTCTATGAACACATCATTATATTGCACACACTAAGATATTTAAAAAAAAAACACTTTAAATCAATGTACAGTGTACTCAAAATGGACACACCACTTAAAAAGTTTGTATTATTCTTTTACTTTATTGCAGCTCCTTCCTTTTTCCTTATCTCGCTATGTATTTTCCCTGACATCAGCTTGTCAGAGAGGAGCGTGTCATCTTCCTGTTCCAGATAATTAATGCAGGTACAACTCCAAAAGGCCTGTTACCCTCTTGAATAAACCTGTTGCCTCTCTGGCCACGATGGACTCTTACCCTCTTGAATAAACCTGTTGCCTCTCTGGCCACAATGGCTTGTTACCCTCTTGAATAAACCTGTTGCCTCTCTGGCCACGATGGACTCTTACCCTCTTGAATAAACTTGTTGTCTCTCTGGCCACAATCTCTTCCTTAGGGATTTATTGAGTACAACAGCCGGTAGTCTGTATTCTCCATCAATGTGACATTTTTCAAAAACGTATCCCCTGCTGTTGGCGATGTCAAGCTTAAGCCGCAAAGCGGATAATCGGGAGTCAACTGTAATGTTATATTTTACTTTACCTTTCAACCTCATCGCTATATTCTATACTTTAAGCACCCACACAATCCCTGGCTGTTTTTATTGTTCGATCTAGTTCATGTTTATGTATGTAAACATTGATCATTAATGTATAAATATTTAGTACCTACCAGTAATGATAATAGTCTAAGGAAGTGACCCTCGAATCCTCGAATTCCTCAAATCCTTTGGTATATTCAAGGATTTGAGAGAAAAATAACTTATTTAATTTTCAAGTAAAATTTGTTTTAGAGCCCTAATACTTCTTACTGGATGGTTCAGAACCAATTTTAATTATAGGAGCGAACTTAACAACCAGGCTCCAGACCAGTAATTTACTCTTCAGGAAGTTGTGTTGGCGCATTACACACTATCTCCTGATTAGTTTCGATTGAATGAAACCTAGGTGGGGGATTGGGCGGTAACGATTGATTTTTTTCAAGAGGCGGCCGTCACCTCTTTGTCCAGTGTCAGCAGTATAAAGTGTTAGATGTATTCTTTTTTTCCATTGTAAAGGCCATGTCGGGTTTGTTCCTTATAAAGATATACAATAATTGTGAATATTATAATTTTGTTTGAATGCCAGAACCTCCATTGACCAGAATTTGAGAAGGAAGTAATAAAAATCATGAGGTTAAGATCAATTCTAGATTCTTTTGATAACATTGAGAATCAAGGGTTATCGAATAATCAGCTCGACAGTCTTAATTTTCACAATATTTTAAAACTGTAGCTAAGTTTGCATGCAATCTGACACCTCGGCTCAGTCGGTAGCGTGTCTGCCTTCTGAGCTAAGGGTCCCGGATCCGACTCCCGGCATGGCCGAAAATTTATCATTGGTTAAATGTGGGTTTATCCCTCTCACAGTGATAAATTAACGGCTAGGGGACTGGATGTTGTGCCTGTCCTAGTCTTAAGATAGATTATAAGGTATATGAAGCTACGACAGGCCTAGCAAGCTGGTAGTGGAAAATATATGGCTTGAATAAAAAACTGACCACAGACTGGAAACAGTAATGGATGTAGAGTAAAGCTAAGTTTGCATGGAAATGGTTTCAGTTCAAGTGCCGCCATCTTGGGGTTACGGGCTCCAATCAACACAAGAGTCTGTTCTCGAGGCCGGCTGTCCCCTCTGGGCAGTGCCCTTGCTACGGCCAGCCCGTTGTGTGCTCCCTGTGTAAGCAGAAGAAACCCCTCTTGGCCGCCAGAGCAGGAACTCCAGGGTTCAGACCTCCGGAGGTGTTGTTGAAATATCAGCAACAAACCACAGGTCTGTGCTTAGTAATTCATGGAAATATGAGTGTGTGAAGCAAGTATGTGCTTATATACTAATTACACTAATGGTTTTAAGTATTGGTAAGGTTATAGGAAGTGTAACAGCATTTGCGTGGAGGAAGATTCAAATCCATTTTGGAAAAACCAGCCTCAGTACACCCGACCGAGATCCAAACCTCGATCTCCTCGTCATTGGCAGTCGAAGCTAATGGGAAAGTAACGCATTAGACTTTGTGGCTACCGAACCATCTAATGAATATTTGCCAATAAAAAATACTCTCAGCTGAAATACTCAATTTAAGTCCAATTAATGCTATTCTTAGCGGTTATATATGCTACAAATTAATATTAGTATGAAAAAAAAATCTGAAGTAATTGAATTACTGCAATAATAACTTGATTTATCACTTTAGAAAAAATATTACAAACAAATTTGTGATAAAACATTTTCCAAGTAGTTTGAGTGTGTACAGTTTTATAAATTTTCACAATATTATATATTTTTTTCTTGCATAAAACAACTAAAAAATAATATTCGATTCAAGAACATTTCATATAATTGATTTGAGTAGTGTTTGAATTTAAAAAGTGTACTTTGCACACCCTTAATATATGTCCTCAGTCCTCAAAGTTAACACATTTGTTACGTTTTATCAAAGGGTGTGATAGTAGACCATACGAAGGTTTTATAAAGGCTGTTATTGGGGAAAAAGTGTGGCCTATTTTCAAACAATTTGGTAATAATTAATAAGCATTTACTTTACCTGGCAAGAATTGTTATTAAAAAATATATTAACGTGTTTTAGGCACAATGTGGGATTTGTAACAGCCTAAAACCTTATAAAAAATCAAGTTTTGTTCGATTCATGTTATCAAATTGAATAATATAAAATTTGAATCGATATTATCAAAGCTTCGCAGACACCTACAAGTCTGGTTTGAATCCAGGTTGAGTAATTGTTGTTGTTTTGGGGGGTTTTCCTAGCGATGATTGGCGAGCATTACAAAATTACACTCGGGGTACAGGTAGATTCGGGCGGGCGTTCATTTTTCAAACAACTTTGTCACAGGCCTATATAGAGCACAGTAAAAAAAAATTAAATGAAGTTATTTTGAATGTTATTTAATATTTACTATTGAAAAATAGTATTTATTTATTTTATAGCACAATTTATAATATATTAACTACATAAATATTTAATGGTTTGAATTAGCTTCATCAGCTCAAGAGAGTATCCTACTCTCTTGACCTGATGAAGCCGTCTTTGACAGTGAAAGCTTGTCCTTAAAAATGTGTTTGTGTTTTTTTAGTGTTCTATATAAACAATTTCTACTCCAGTATCACCAAGGTAAGTGTGCTGGCTATCCCTCATAATTTAAACCATGCTTTAGCCTAGTGCTCTATTCCAAATAAATGTTTAAAGAATTGAAAGGATGCAGTATGCACGAAACTTGGAACATACATAAATCGAAATCAAAAACATGTTTACTTGAAGCTAAATGGCCGTTTCCTTTTTAATATTCATTTGATGCATCATTTTCTATTTATATCCTAACAAATCTGGCTAATAATATTAAATTAAAGAAATGTAAAGAAAACAATTTAAATTAAGTTTTCGCAAGCATAGGGCCTAAAAATCTCAATGGTGAAATGTTGAACTTGTTATTTTGTTGGCATTGACCTTGAAAATTAAATCGTAGGAATCTTGATCTCACTATCTAACCTGTGAGAAACATAATCGTAGTTTTGTTGAACGCAAACATAATAGTTTACAAAATAATAAAAACTAATATTTAACTTTGTTTAATATTTGTTGAATTGAAATAATTCAACTATGAATATCAGCTTAACACTATTTTTTTTCAAAGTTTGAATTAGAGGTTAGTGCCAACATGGTATTATATACTTACCAAGTTCTTTAGATGCTCGATCAAAATATGGGTATAAAAAATACTCGCCCGATATTTCGGGATTTTTATATGCCCGATTTATTGCCTGAACACCTCTAGTTTTTTCCCCCGAAATGGTTTCTCATTGGTCTTTATGTAAATGCAGGTATATTTTTTATAAATTCTACCTTACTTATCTCTATCCCATTAATGTACTTGAATGTGCATGCTGCGAAGAAAAATTAATATTTAAAGTGACTAAAATCTTAAATGCATATATAATGCTTAGTTACTGACTTCAATCTTTTCATATGGTTTAAATTTTTCTTTCTGAAACTTGATTCAGAACCTCATGGTCATATGTGATGTTTGTTTTGTTTCCAGCGGTGGACATGTGGGCGGCTGGTGTCATCTTGTTGTGCATACTCAGCGGGAGCTACCCTTTCTTCCGTTCTCCAGACGATCTGACCGGCCTGGCGGAAATCATAACTGTGTTTGGTTCCAATAAAATTAGAGACTTGGCTCAAAAACTAGGTTAGCTTCTTAATGTTATCAAGCTTACCTTGCTTGGTTTCCACTATGGTGTAGCTTATAAGATAGGGTCATAGTGTAATCAGTCAAGGTAAGACTGCTACCTTTCTGGATAAACAGTGTGTACCTCTTTGTGTAATGACAGCTGTGTAGAGACATAACACTATAAATGCTTGTCTATCATCCCTTCCTACTAATGGTCATCACTGTTTTAGGTCGAAGAATACAATGCAGTCAAAACAGAAAGCCGCTCGACATCAGAAAGCTCTGCAAACGTTTGCGCTCGCTCCGTACGGAAGGAAAGGAGAAAGACGGCGCAGAATATCCAGTTTGTCGAGACTGTAAACAATTGATCAAAAAAGATGGATGTGTGTGTCTCAAAGAGGGTGAACCGCCAAAGCCCCGCATCTATGAACCAGGCGACTCGACGGAGTTTCCAGATTCTGCTTACGACCTCCTAAACCGCCTTCTTGATTTAAACCCGAACACCAGAATCACAGCGGCGGATGCCTTAATGCACCCTTTCATTAAAGGCCTTTAAATTGCAACGTGAATCGAAACAACCAACGGTACAGACCCTATAATAAGCCACACTAGGTACGCCAATTCAAAATAAAATAACACATTTATTTAAGCGATAAATCGTTGAAAAACTTCCTCCTTCAGGTGATTGCAAGTTAGTCCTTTTATCACCAGGGCCTTTATTCATTAAGGAGAGCCATCATTTTAAACCTTTGGAAATAAAATATAAGGGGTGTACAAAGTACACTTTTTCATTTCGATGCGAAGTCGAATCATATATTATGAAATATTCCCGAAGCAGAATATTTTAAAAAAATCTTTAATGTTCAATAAAAATACTATATGTCAAACATAATTAATGTATTTTGTCTTACACTAATTACATTAAGCTATTATCACGAAATGTTAGTAGAGGAAGCAAGACTGAGGTGATATGGGCGTGTAATGAGGATGGAAAAAGAGAGTATGCCGAAGAAAATGCTAGAAATAAAGTATGTGGGGAAAAAGACCGCAGAGGAGGCCAAGAAAGAGCAGAGGAGCAGAAAGTGTTAAAGTGAAAGGAGAAGAATAGAAGAAATCAAAGGAAGAGTGGTGGGAGGATAGAGGAAGATGGAGGCATTTTACTAAACTGATCCAGCCACAGGCTGGTAACAGTTAATGATGATTTAAGTGTTAAACTACTGGTCTGGGGCCTGGCTGTTAAGTATGTCCTGGGCCTGAAGCACCAATAAACAGTTTTGGAGCTCTGAAACACATTTCAATTGAAAATATATATTTTAGGATTTGATGCTCGAATCTTAAGTTTTCTTGAAATTTTAAATATCCTTAAGGATTTGAGGGTCTCGTCCCTATTAATTATGTTTTCAATCTATCATTTTGTAAATTATGTCTAATACCTAAGGCTAAATAGTTATGCAACATATATAATTTTTTTTAACACAACTTATGTTATTTTATATATATCCAAATTTTGCTTCAGCTTCGATGATATTTCATATATTAGATTTGGGCTCGCTTCAATTAGTGAAATTGTACCTTGCACACCCCTTTCAAAGTGCACTTTAGCTTGTAAAATACGTTGTGCAATGATGGAGTGTGAATCTTAAACAATTTTGTCTTCAGCAAATATTGACAGCTATATTTATACGTGTGACACTACACAGAAGATCTCGGCCACTTACAATTAAGGTTCCTAATAAATAAATTATTTTGATCTTGGAAAGCCCAGGTCTCGTGTAAGTTGTCAAACGGCCTTGTTGTTTAAGTTGTGGTGTCACCAATCAATGTTACATGATGTAATCTTTTCGCACTGTTAGCACATTTGATGAGTTTGCCAGAATATTAGTGTTTTTATTTCGGCTCGAGTTTGTTGGAAGAAATTAAAGGAGGAAGAATGTTGTTTTAAACTGACCTGGCCACAGGTTGGAATCAGTTTATGATAATGATGAGTTTGTTGGTAAAAAAAATCTTCGACTACATGAACTTTTCTATTGGTGAAGTGGCCAAATATGCTTGTGCCTTATTAAATTTTAAATATATTGTACATATCATTTAAATTAGAGAGCTTTTGTGCTAATAGCATTTGTACATTGCTTGACGAAATCATTATTTTACTTAAATAGAAAGGTAGGAAAAGTTTTGGCATTACCTGATCTCGATTTGATAATTCGTGGATGTTCTTTTTCTTCTCCATTTAATGTCAGACAAGTCTAGAGATGGGTCTAATCCGAATCTTTAAAAATGTACAGTTTTAGTTAAAAGTCAAAAAGATTTCAAATAGAATTTTAAAAAGTTGTTAAAGCCTGATGCCACCGACAAATGCTATTGTGTTTGTCCTAAACAACAAAGGAGGACGGGTATACAACTGAAGTTTCACATATTCGGGCAGTATTGTAAAGGAGAGTAAAAGGAACAGGAGACAAATAAGAGAGAGAGGAAGGTAAGCAGAAGTGTGAGAAGCCTGATTTGAAGCAGGGATGTGCCAGACAAGTGCAAGGGAGTGATCTACGACTATTGCCTACCAATAGTATCGTACGTTGCAGAAACGTGGGTAATTAAGGAACAGGATGGAAGAATGCAGGCGAGTGAAATGAGATTTCTGAGAAGCAGATCGGTGTGACAACATTTGAAAGGATGAGAAAAGAGAGAGTAAGAGGAATAGTAAAGGAGGAGCCAGTCCAGGACAGGATAGAGAAGGCGCGACTAAGGTGGTATAGCCATGTGAGAAGAATGGAGAGGGAGTAAAGAGGAGAGAGAACTGGGCCAAGGAGGAGGGAGGAAAGGAATCGGTGGAGAGGCTTATGTTCCAAACAGACCAAGCCAGTGACTGGAAACTGTCATTGATGATGATTTTATACTTTTTTGGGATTTTGTTTCATTCTCGACTAAATAAGTATATACAGTTCCTTTTACTAATTGCTTGAAATTGTTATTTCAAGTCTTAGGTATTCAAGATACTTTTTTGAGATTTTTACGGATCTCAAATCTCACAGGATTCAAGCGTCCCATCTCAAGACAAAACTTAATTTGTCATCTCTTTTGAGTTTTAAAAAAAAAATTGTTTTGGGGAATTTTATGAATAATTTACAACTGTCTTCTAGGGGTGTGTGAAGCTTCGACTCTGCTTCGAAACTTCTAAACAAATGTCAGCTTCTCTTTTGCTTCGAAAATAATGCCGGCTTAGAAGCTTCATCAGTAAAATATTGACAGCTAAATAACTCGATTTATGGTCAATTATTGCCATTTATACATAGTATAAAACAATATTTCCAGTAACAATAAGTACAATGAAACATTTTCTAAGTAATTTCATTACATAAAGTTTAGTAAACACCATTATAATATATTTTTCTAGTATAGAAAAAACTAACAAAAAAATATTCAAACTTCGATTCAGCTTCAAGAATATTTCATATATTCGATTCGAGTTCTCTTCGAATTGAATATATTTCATATATTCGATTCGAGTTCTCTTCGAATTGAAAAAGTGGACTTTGCACCCCCCTACTGTCTTCGTTACTCGTTAATTTTCCTTGGATCTATAGTTTCAATGTTTTTATCTTACTAACTCGCTTCGGTGGCCGCATGGTCTAAGGCGTCACACTCGCAGTAGACAAGTCTGCTGATGAGGTGAGATTGAAGTTTGAATTTCCTCGAGTGTACTGAGGGTTTTTTTCCCCTAAACGGTTTTCTACTTTCGCTCCATGGAAATGTGGCTACACTTCCTCTAAATTTAACCTGCTTCATCCCTAACACACATGTGTATAACCTGAATGGGCAGTAAGACTCGGTGACAAAAAAAAATCATACTTAGTTTAAAAGTTAAAACTCTGCTCATGTTTAATTTCTCCTCCGAATTTTGTTAATTTAATTGTACGTATATATTTTTTAAGAATTCCACTCGAATATTGTAAAATAATATGTGCGGAAGAAGGGGCTTAACATTTATAGTTCATAAAGTGCCATTTTTAACTTGAAGGAATATATTTCCAAACAACTTATGCTTCATTTGCTCATACTTTTACTTTATTATCGTATTTCTTTGATACTAACGCACACTTTTTCCCATTTAAAAGTCTCTAAAAATGAGGTGCGGCTTAGAATTGCAGCTTTTTTTTTTTCGGCCAACTCCATTGGTGCCTCATAAGTAGAGCCCGTAAAAATTGTGAGACGCAATAAAGTGAAAAGTGCCATACAAAGATGGAATCGAGTACTTTTTCCTTTGATAGTCCTTAGATATGATTTACAATGTTTTTGAAAAGCAAAATAAAACAAAATTGTCTTGTTTCACGAAATCATCCTATAAAACGAAGTAGCACCGCTTTTACAAAAAAAATATTTTTTTTTAAGAAACATGAAATTAAGAAGAAATTAAGCATAAATTTTGACCCTGCTGTAATTTGATTAGTATTTTGTTGTAGTGTAAGCTACAAAATTGTAAAATATGCAGACAAACTTGACAAAGAATTTTAAAGCAAATATATAAAATTCCAATAATAAATTTTAATTTTGTATACATTGTCTCAATAAGTCAACAATACTTAAACATCTCAGATAACATGTAATTTTGATAGACACGAAATAACACCAAAAAAATAAAATTAACTAAAAATAAAACCATTTTTACATGGCTCTACTCATAAGACAATATATTGCGGTATAGTAAAAATAAAGATGGCTCAGAAGAATTAGACTGATACTGATTCAGAAAGAAGTTTTGAATACTATATCTAAGCCTATTGATAAATAAGCACTATTGTTGTTTAGATATAGAGTAATATTTAAGTTTTTTAGTTTTATTTATTTTATTAGAATCAAAGCTTTTTGACTGTTGGGGTACTGAAAAATTAAGGTGCATCTCACAATCGAATAAATACGGTATTTAGGTATGTTTCATCTGTGTCTGTACATTGTTGTGATATTACTAGTGTCAAGCTGTCTGGGTGATTTTGCTACATTTTCCTACAAACGCTCAAAAAATGTGATAAACGTGCAGGTTATTATTTACAAATATACTGGTCAGTTTATGATTAAACACTGAAAGGGATTAAAGGGCAAGGCCTACACAGTTACCAGAAAACTAACTGTTGACATCAAAGATCACAACAAAACACATAATTATTTAATTTTCGAGGTACATCAGTCCATGACTGCATGGCTAGAGGTAGGTCATGGTCACTTAGTTACTGTGATACTGTTGGTGTTTTATTCTCTTCTGGCACCTTTCAGAATTAATGGAGTGTATATGTTCATATGACAAATATGTGTGGTAATTGAACTTCATGTTGTAATAGTAACATAATTTACCAACTTCATCTTATTCTCTTTTTATACCCTCCCTCCCTACTTCTTTTTTTATAAAGCTGTGATGTACTTTTTTTTTTTCTCTCATTTGAAGATTTTTGATAGAACAAAACATAGGTCGAGAGACAAGGCTTTCTTTAAAGGGTGGGCGGCCATTACCTTTTGGTCCATTTCGTGTTCCTCTTTTCAATGTAGGGGTCAGATTGGATTCAGATCTTTATTTGTTCCAATCACAATTTCCTCTCCCCTCCTGTATCAAACAAGTCTGTGGATGTTAGTAGATTCGTTTTAAGTGGCTTAGGTCATGAGGTAGATCTAATGGGACTTAATTATTACTATTGTTTGTTTTTAAGAGGTGATATGATATTGCCAGTAGCCTTTCTTCCTCGACTCATTTCGTTAGTTCTTATCTTTTTCAATTTGAATACTTTACACGTAATTTTGAGCATTCTGAATGAAAACTCAACTATCTAGAAACATACGTATAACACCCTGAAAAATGCCTTTGAAATAATTTAATAAAAGGTAAAATATTTTTATTTTATCGTATTATTTTAACACTCTCTGTAGACTTGGGTATGGAACATATCTGTGCCAAAAAATGTGACTAGTATAGTGGGAAAACGTTTAATTAAAAAGCAGGATTGGTCTTCTTTCCCCTCTAGTTTAGTATCATTTTTATCTTATAGTCTTACTTGGGGTGTGGTTCTACTTCACACCAGCTTTTGAGTACTGCCATTGCGATAGGACAGGAGGTTGTTTGGCCGAAATTGGCCGAGTAGAATGTAGGGATGACTTGTGTGTGGTTGATTCTTTAATCTGGATAATTTCCATCATAAGTGCACACTATATATTTTGTTTTGTTATTTGTAGAAGAAGCAAAGGAAAGAGAAACAAACCTGATAAAAAGAGAATTTCATATTTGAAATTTTACATTTTTCCCACTGGATAATGGCCGCTTGTTTTTTTTCAGTGATATCCCTCTTTCCTCTTCTTTCTTGTATAACAAAATACATCTCAAAGAGTGAAAAGAGGTTTTCTCTAAAAAGATAAATTAATATTATACATTTACGTCCAATTCGGTTTATATTTTGTCAGCCATATGTGTTTTGGTGGAAGAATTTGTAACATTTGTAGTAAAATATTTTATGTAAATGGGATATACATATTTTATTAGAGAAACATATTTTAAATATGTTCTTGCCAGAGGTTTGTAGATATTGATTGTAAAGGATTATTGATCACGCTTTGATTATCTTTAATGATTATTTCCGATTGCCATTTAAGAGTCATAAAACAAAATGTATTTTCTATCGATAAAAAAATCCAAACATTTTTAAATTCATTAAAATTAATTGTTTGAAGTGATTTCCAAATTGTTAAAAAAAACACTTTTCTAAAAATAAAATCACATATTCAAGTATAAAAGGTTAGGATCCAATATTTATCGATGCCAAATTTAAAATTACTTTTAAAATGTTTAGGCTTGGTGCACTGAACGATGCTCTTTTGTTTGTCATGTCTGTTGCGTTATAAACAATCAATAGAACTTTTTTCTAGTAAATGAATTATTTTAGTATAAATATTGTTCTTTGTTGTAATTTTGTTAAGTCAACGTTCTCATAATTATATCCGAGATAATTTTTTTTTAACCTTACGAATCTTTCGAATACCGTAGAAATCGAGCGTGCCATCTATAATTTTTAAGATTTGAACACATTTCTATTTGTTGGTGAATAGTTTATATTTGTGTAGATTGTAATTTTTTTGGTAGTGTAAATGTTATTATTTTATTATAGTCACTATAGTGTTTTTTTAAAGATCTCACGAGTTAAATGGCTTATTTTTACTTTCTAAGGGACAACTCTATGTTAAGCTTTGTGTTTTGCTCATTCTTGTAATTTGTGTGTCTAGTTCTATTCACAGGGGTTTGGTTTATTTGTTAGAGCACGGCTGTACTTGCGACCAAGACGTCGAGAAGCAAAACCTTATTATATTCTACTACTGCCTGTAGACATGAGGTGGCTAGAATGAGTGACTTATTCAACCATCTACTATGTTTGCTTCATACAACACCCTTTCGCTTCTTGCCATCCATCTTGTTTTGAATTCAGTTCCCCGAACCACCGAGCTACTGCCGGAACTAGTACAGTAATCACTGTCGCAGGTGCTCTTGTTTGAAAACAACAAAAGAGAGGAGGAACTGTAGGAGCGAGGGAGGAGTATCTTGGAGGCGATGTAGGAGTGAGAAAGGAGGATCTCGAAGGGGCTGTAGGAGTGAGAGAGGAGGGGCTGTAGGAGGGAGCGAGGAGGATCTTGGAGGGACTGTAAGAGCGAGAATGGAGGATCTTGGAGGGGCTGTAAGAGCGAGAGAGGAGGACCTTGGAGGGACTGTAGAAGTGAGAGAGGAGGAGGATCTTGGAGGAGATGTAGGAGCAAGAGAGGACCTTGGAGGGACTGTAGGAGGGAGCGAGGAGGATCTTGGAGGGGATGTAGGAGCAAGAAAGGATCTTGGAGGGACTGTAGGAGGGAGCGAGGAGGATCTTGGAGGGGATGTAGGAGCAAGAAAGGATCTTGGAGGGACTGTATGAGGGAGAGAGGAGGGTCTTGGAGGGGCTGTAAGAGCGAGAATGGAGGATCTTGGAGGACTGTAGGAGTGAGAAAGGAGGATCTTTGAGGGACTGTAGGAGTGAGAGAGGAGGGTCTTGGAGGGCTGTAGGAGTGAGAGAGGAGGATCTTGGAGGGACTGTAGGAGTGAGAGAGGAGGGTCTTGGAGGGGCTGTAGGAGCAAGAGAGGAGGATCTTGGAGGGACTGTAGGAGTGAGAAAGGAGGATCTTGGAGGGACTGTAGGAGTGAGAGAGGAGGGGCTGTAGGAGTGAGAGAGGAGGATCTTGGAGGGACTGTAGGAGTGAGAGAGGAGGGTCTTGGAGGGGCTGTAGGAGCAAGAGAGGAGGACCTTGGAGGAACTGTAGAAGTGAGAAAGGATCTTGGAGGGGCTGTAGTTGTGAGAGGGGATATAGGAGTGAGGGGGGATGTTGGAGAGAATGTAGGAGCAAGAGGGGAAGAGGTTAAAGGGGCTGTTTGAGCCAGGGGGATTGGCAAAGCAGTAGCAAAGTTTTTTGAGTTTGTACTGATTCTATTGTGCCATTAATTCAAATGTGCTTCCTGATTTTGGAGACAACATTTTACCCAAAGGGGTATGCATTAGATTTGAGTAAATATGATGAATAATTTTGATCTCTATATTCTGGCGACCAGGTCGCAAGTAAGACTGGGCCCTTAGTTGTATTGTGAGATGATGAACAGGGTTGGCCAACTTTGGCTGCGACTCAGTGTTAACATCTTGGCCATCCCTGTTTCCTTCACACAACCTCCTTTTAGATAAGTTTTGTTATTGTATTTTCCACGCTCATTGTGATATGCAAACATTTGTATTTTTAAATAAAAATTGATATATTTTGAATTGTGTGTTGTTGTTTTTTGACCAGCATATAGTGTTCATCAGATTAAAAAATGTATAACGAGCAGTGAATTCTGGGAAAGCACAAATTTTTGTAATTTTGATATAAAAACAGTTTTTGTTTGTATAAAATAATGATTTTTTGTGGTTTCATTTAATGACTTATAGGAAGAAAGTCTTATTAAATGTGTAAAAAGTTGTAAAATTTTAAAATTCTATTATCTACTTAGGCCTATGTCTTAATACAGTGTCAGTGCAAGTGGGGTCATAAGTGACTGGGACCTTACGGCAAGTCACAAATCTTTCATACTGTTCGTGTTCCACAACTCGCTACTTGTTTGGGAGTTGACCTTGGGGGTAAGGTACACTCGCCTCTGTATCCCATGTTTGTGGGTTCAAACCCAGCCCGGGTCGACAAATTTTTTCTTTAGCGATAAAAGTCTGTATTTGTTTACTTTGGAGGCAACACCTGCCAGTCCCTTGTAAATTGTAGAAGATCCCTGGAAGGTTTCAAAAGACCCTTCCCGGTAAAATTGGTAGGCCCTTTCAATCTCACTCATAGCCATTCTCGTGTGCTGCTGATATAATCAGTCGGTTCTGAAAGTACACATTAAATACTTCAATAAATAATAATATTACTTAGCGCCGCATCTTACTATCTGTTAGGTTATACGCTTAAATATTAATTACGCTCATGGGTTAGGAATTGGGAAGGTTAAATATAGAGGATGTGAACCCGCATTTATATGCAGGAAGGGTGGACAACCATTTAGGAAAAACCACCCCCAGTTCACCTGACTGAGATTCGAACCCCGATCTCCCTGTCCTCAGCAGTACAGCTCAACACCACCTAGTATAAAATATTTATTTGGGCTATCTATATATTTACAGTAAAGAAGGATAAGACAGGTGAAATGCATCGACATTTGCTTGGAGGGAGAGACTATATACTAGAGGGGTTTAAAACCTGTCGCCAGCAGTCCAGTATTGTGAGAGTGATTCATGTGACCACTGATATTGTCTTCAAGATTGTAAATTAATTTGACTGGAATGCAAACTAATCTGAAACGGTGTCGTTTTTCCCTCCGTGTTGTATCTAATAGAGAAAATAATATTCTTGTTCGTCCTGCCAAGTGGGGCCACATTTCTCATATTTGAACAGGCACAGAAAAAAGTCAGTTTGTTCGAGCACTTCCTGGTTTAGAACCGAGGTCCTCTTATTAAACTTGTGGTGGACCTGACCTACCTACTCAACAAAGATAATGCAACAATGGTTGTCATGTTTAAATGTATCCAGTAGGCCTACAGTCTGAACAAACTGGACATGTCAGAGTTAAAAAAAACTGTTGAAAGATAGGAAGGTCTGGTAGGTAGGCCTACAGGTTTTATGGTTTATATTTTACAAAATTTAATTTTGAGTTTGACAGCATACTTTGTTTCCTGGTGAAATTTTATTTGTTAAAGTCGCTAAAATAATCGAGCAACAAAGTGGTTTTACAAGGTTATAAGGTAACAGAACAAACGTGGGGAGAGGAAAATACAAAATGGCAATATAATTGGTGCTGTTGCCTTCCCCTATTGAATGCAACCATTCGATTCACAAAGATCCATTCTACGCTCCTATAACGGTTATTTTTGTTACCTTGGCATTTAACTCTTAATGATTGACAGAAATATATGGAGTTCTGTCTTTTCAGAATAGAAAATGTCGACTTTTAAACTATGTTGACAAGTCTATATAGGCCTATGTATAAGGTCATAGAAAATTGTTTTGTGTTCATTTCAGTAAGCAAAATCAGTTACTGTTAAAGTTTGGTCAATATTTAACCCAAACGCCACATCTGATTGGCAATATCCCAGTCAGGTACAAAGATATTCTCCTAGTAGCAGCGGTTCCAACGTGGGGTACGTGCCAAACGTTTGGGGGTACGCGAAATATTTGATTAATGGCGGAAAGAGCTATACATATGCCAGCAGAAGACAAAAGAACAGTCAATTATGAAATTACTCAACGAAAAGATGAGGGGGGTGCGGGCTTTCTTTATGTTTGACCTTGAGAAACTGATTTCAATTTCAAAAATAAAATTGCTTTTATAATTATTAATAAATAGATTAATTAAATGTGTGTTTTTATTGTAACTTTTTATTTGAATGTAAAAATATCTGCACTCTTTATTCAGCTTATCATCAAATAATTTTTTAATCCTATTACCAGCCCATTTATTTATAGTTGCAACAAATAAATCAAAAATAAATACTACCGTAATAATTAAATATTTTACCAAAAATTATAGGCACAGTTTATAGAAATGGGCTGCCAAGGTGTACGCGAAGCGAAAAAAGGTTGGACGCTGTCCAGAGTGTAAAATCGGACAATTAAGTTCCTAGAGGTTGGAGAGGCTGTGGTAACAACATAGCAACATTACTTCTACAGAATTTGTCTTTATTACATTTATGAAGGCGACAGTTTGGCTTAAACGTTTCTGACGCAATGTAATATAATATTATACACAATTTCACAAAACTAATTTAGTTGCAAACTAATGCGTCAAAACCCTGAACACGGAAGTATTTGCCAGATAAATTTGGAGATAAATTTAATCGCAGCCAGTTCATTAATCCAAAGACATGCCGTTTATCATCCAGTGGGCTGTGCCCTTGCTTTCTTTGCGACTCAGTTGCGCATGCACGAATAAGGTCAACAGCCTTGCCAGCTATCCAGTGCTATTATTACATTCTGCGCATGCCCCAGATTTCACCCTGACCAATGACATACTCGGTTAAAGTGTAACGCAACGCAGTTTGAATTAATTTTGAATTACGAAACATAATAATTTATGTTCACTTCCTGTTTCTTTTGAAAGTCTTTTCTTGTACTTGAGAGGGTATGAAATAAAAGTTGGTTTTTTTTTTTGTGCTGAAGCAATTCAAGTTTAATAAAAGGTTGTTGTTTATCTTCAAGACAAAATAATAGAATATTTTTGAACATTTCTTAAATTGAATAAGGTATGAAAGTACTTAGAGAGTTGCATCTACATAAAACAATTGCAATATTTTACTTCACAGTTTAGTACGTTTTGGGGGTGAATAATCTAAAAAAAAGAATAATGTTACTCATTATATTATTATATTATATTATGAAGGAAATGATTTTTGAGCAAATATATACTTTATTCATTATTTAATATGTATTCAATGAAGAACATAAGTGAAAAGGATATAAGAGATTTTAAGTAGGGCCTACGTTTCTTTGTTCTCGAGCATTTTCTATTTCATTTGTATTTAGTGCACTGCACTTAACAATCGTTAGGACCATCTGAATATTTACCCTATTGGTGTAGAGAAGAAGAAGGTTGATTTAGAGTAAATGTCCTCGTTTCTCGAGACTAAAGCTCGACTTGAATAATATACTCACTCCTCCGTTTGTGTTTAGTTATCCGGGCACATCATCTTCTGTCCTGTTATCCGGGCACAAGCGTCTTCTGTCATGTTATCCCGGCACAGCATCTTCTGTCCTCCCGCGCTATTAGCATATTCATACCAATGAGCAGGGCCCCGACTTTTATGATTTCTAAAATGAACTATAAATATGAACAAAAGCTCGTACGAATGCACACGACTAAATCACACACTCACTTTACAAATGTAAAATGCAATGAAAAGTCTTTAACAGCTAAACGTTGCATTCTGTTGAATTTGATTAACAAATATTTGTTGAGAAGTAATAGCACCCCCTCCCACGCACCTCTCTAGCCTAGTTGCAGTCTCACCAGGAATGTGTATTTTACAACCAACAGCAAAGAGGATACAAGTTCATGCTACTATTTCTATAGAATATGATACAAAGTTCATGGCCTACATTATCTTATTTACAATGTATACAAAGTTCATGCTCATATCTTTATTCAAACATGATACAAAGTCATGCCTCATTATCTCTCATTCAGACAAGTGGTACAAGTCATGGCCTACATTATCTTCTCATTCAGACAACTGTGATACAAAGTTCATGCATACATTATCTTCTATTCAGACACGTGATACTAGTTATGAATACTGTTCACGAAAAACTTAGCGATTGAACTAGATAAATGAACTGCTCATTTAAATGAAGTGAATAACTTTGAACTATTCCCAACAAATAACAGTTACAAGCAATATTTTCCTTGTGACTGTGACATATGAGTTTCGTCATAGCAGTTTGTGAAGAGCAGGGAAGGTGAGATAAATGCAGGAACCCCCTCAAGTTTCTGCGCGAGTCGTCGAAACACGTGGACTTCCTGTCTGGACCAGCCACACACTATTAAACTGAGTTTATAAATGAAGCGAGAAAAACACAGGGGGAGATCAGATGAGGACCACTCTAAATAGTTTCTAGGATCATCCAAATTTTGAATATTTTGTGTGTGAAGACCGCTGCAGATATCTTGTATAGAAGATTCTAATTTTCAAAACAAAATTCAGACGGGTACCACCTCAAATAGCTTTTAGAGGCTTTCAAATTTCAAAACATTTTTTCAAGGGAGGATCCTCGAACCCCCTTTGACTCACGAGACCAAGCCCCTACAAACCCCCCCCCCCCCCACCACATATTTTCGTATCCTCCCCCTCTATACAAATAAGAATAGACGTCGTTAGCTTTTAATTACGAAGGGCGGTGGTGGTGGGGGGCACACACACATAACGAACTCATTTTAACTTTAAATTTTAAAATAACAAAATATTGTTTATCAAATGAGCAACAAGAATAATACAACGGAATTACTTCTATATTTAAAAAAAGTTACCTATCATTTGTGCATTGTTCCAAAAGTGAGTTTTGAATTTTCGGGATAAAACCATTAAATATTATTTTCACGCTAGGCTTACTAAGAGTGTATTATACCCAACTCCTCCCCCCCCCCCCCCCCCCCACAACAAACGATTCTTGTGTTAAATAGCGCTCAGCTGCCGCTGACAGGAATCAAAACTAATTAAAATAGAAGAGTTGGGAGACGGGACTTTCCCCGAAATAGGACCTACGTCCCGGGCTGACTTAACTGGGCCCAATTTTTTTTAACCGTTAACACAATCTTAAATAAACTTATTCTTCAGAGAAATTTTCTGTTTCAGGGGGTCATGAAAAGTCAACATTTATAATAATCTAGAGTTCAATTTTTTATGATCACAATATTCATCTAAAACATAGTTAAAAGTGTGCCTTTGTTATTGAATAAGAGGCTGAATTGAGGGAATTTCTAAATCAAACATCCAAGGGTTCAATCCATATCCAAGATACTGTTTTATTATGTTCATATTTCGAAATCTTGCTCTTGCTCGACCGATCTGGATTTCCATGAACTTAGGGCTGAAAACAATTTTTTTCCCCATCCTCAAAATTAAAACTACCGTAATGTTCTCCTCTGGCAAGGTCGTCCCTTTCTCCGCTCGAACGTCGGCGGGCCCCATCGTGCCCACATTTCACCTCGACTTAACCCGAGTCTGAGCTGAATTAATCCTGGCACTTCCCGGTGATCTAATTACCAACCTCCTCTCGCTAATGGAGCACAAGTTGTACATAAGATCACAGTCATAGTCTTGGTGAAGCTTCGTTCATACACTCCGTAGAGCGTAGCATGAGATAGACCCCAAAGAAACAGATATCCCGGTCTACAGAGTACCGTGCGTAAGATCCGCGTCCGTACAGTCCGTATCCTTAACTTAACTTAACGTTAACTTAAAGGACCTCCTCATGTGTTTAAATGGAAGCGATCACGATGCAGTTAACTTAACGTAAGAGATGTCTTGGGAGGTCTTTTACTTTAAGTGAACGTTACTTGAAGGGTATCACGTGATCTAGCCAGCCAATCATTATGCGAGTGACGTCAACAGGGCTATTTAGTAATTCATTTGTTGGTATTATTTGACCAATGTTTACTCTTTAGCGTAAATTCTAGTGATCAGGTATTGAAACAAAATAATCAAACTAAAATAGGAAAGCTACATTTATCAAAAAACTTTTGTAATATATATTTATTATATCGATTGAAAACTGTAAACATTCACAGATTATCACTGTACCACTAGTACAAATCACAGATCATACTCGAGAATGAAGATGTTTGGCTCGAGTTGTTACGTTAAGTTACGTGAATCGTGATCACACACACGTTAAGTTAACGTTAAGTTGATCGTGATCCCGGCATTAATCACGTGACCGTGCCAATCAATGAGAAAGTCGGAGACCACGTCCAATTAAACTGTTCGAAAGCAAATTGTCTAGAGCAAGGCGGTAAACAGACGTGATATGTGAATCGGAGGTTATAATCAATACTAATGGGAAGTTTCACCTAGAAGAGCGACACCACTCTTTCTGAGATGCCACGCTTACCGAGGTTTTTAAATATTTTTGAAATAGTTCCGTTCGTAAAACTAGCTGCCATTGGTGCTTTCATTTTGGTGCGCTGCGCACATATTTACTTTGGTGTGATTGGTAGTCCTTAGCAGTCCTTGGTAGTCCTTAGAAAGTTAAAGTTGAGTCAACTTCTACGGAGTGGTAAGGGCCAAGGACTTAAGGATCAGGACTCATCAGTAGACAGAGAAATCTGTTAGTGTGGAGTCGATCTCTTACGGACCTTACGGAAACGGAGTCCGTAGATGGGGCCTTAAGGACTGACGTTACTGACTGTTACGGAGAGCCAATCACTGGTAGGAAAACAAATGAACATAGATCTGCGAATAAACTTGAAATGGTTGACATTTTTTAAACGTGTCTCCGGTTCATTATATACCCTGGATACTAATTCATAGAAAATATTATTAAGGATATCGTTATTTTAACAAAAGACACAAAATAAAATAAATATGAAAATTTTGTTTGTGTTTCTAGAATTTGCTGGCATTGTTTTATTTCGACTAATTTTATTCGTCGAACTATTCTACCTTTTCATTGGTTGACAAAAGATCACGTGGTTAAGGACATGAAGAGCGTGGGCAAAGCTGTAATTCACGGAGTTATGGAGTATGTGGACCGCCAACTTGTACACGGATATATACTACATAATATGTTTTAGCACCACGTCTTACTACCCACTCAGGTCATACACAGGGCTATCAATCGTACTCTTTTAAGAGGTGGTAAAACTTTACTTTTCACTTATCCAAGCCAAATGTACTCTTTTTGAAATGACAAAATAAAAAATCCAATTATTTAACCTAACTTCACTGTTTGTATGTACACTACAAGGTTTGTGCTGTGTGAAACGCTAACGTCTAACGGTCGCTAACAAGTTCTGTTGGTAGCAGTGATATCTTTGCCTGGAATTATAAAGCCGCAACCTGACACATTATACAACCTCTGTGTACTAAGTTTGATGTGTCCTCACAGTTCTTAATTGATTAGTTTACAGCTGTTCAGTCCTGGTCATTCACTTGAAATTTTATATTTACGTCAATAAAAATTACGAGTATGTTCCAGAACTATTTTTATTTGATAGAATACCATACATACATACATACATACATACATACATACATACATACATACATACATACATACATAATTACATACTTAATCCATCCTCACTAACTTTCTCCACACTTCCCTATCCTCGCATACTCCCTTCGCTTCAATAACATCCATACACCGAGTTTTACATGTTTTTTTTATATTATTAAAACCCTTAATGATTCTCTTTCTCACACATTCATCTACAACATTTAACCACGTCTTACATGGCCTACCCCTTCATTTTGATCCACACACTCTACCTTCATATAATTGCTTCATCACTCGATCCACACTCATCCTCTCAACATGCCTAAACCACCGTAAGACATTTCTTTCCCATTTACCTATTGTATTCCCTTTCAAACCTCACCCCTTCAGCACCCATTCATAACTGACTCTGTTCATACGAGTTTTCCCACCTATATTTCTTAGATATCTCATCTCAACCGCATTCACCTCGGTCTTATGTTTCTCCTGACAAACCCACGCTTCACATCCATACAACAATGTTGGCGTTAACACACTTTTATATACCTTCATCTTTGCCTCTTTCAATCCTACCTCATTCTTTGCAATAGTCCACATACATCCAACTACTCTCCGAGATGCATTATCGATCCGCAACTAAAAGTGTTATCAAACGTTTCTAATGACACTTCCAGCCAATGTTTGCAGTAAAGAACCTACACTCCTATCGGAGATTAGCTATACTTAATAGGCGTTTTGTGTGTGTTTACAGTAGGATTTGGCTAATTCGGCATCGATTAATTCGAAAAAGTGGATAGTTTGTACCCACCATGATTACTCATGAAATTTATATTTAAATCAATGGTAAAAATAGAACATTTAATTCTAATTTTGGAAGGAAATATTTGAATAATTTGAATCCTAAGACTAGTTAATGTTTTCGAGCTTGTACTCATTTCAAACCTAACTTAACGATCTTTACTAAGCCACCCCTAATGCCGACACAGAAAGCGGGGAGTTTTGCACCAGCGGCGAGCGGGTTGCCTAATATAGGGGAAGTGTTGGCTCGGATTTCATCAATTCTCATTTGAGTCTGCAATTTTTGTATTTGCTAATATTTCCAGGTTTTTATATTTTGTGTTTGAATGTTTTATTTATGTATGTATATATTGTATGTGTGTTTTATACAGCACATATAAAATGTGTGTGGTTATATGTTTTGAGGTTATTGATTTATTGTGACCAGCTGTCTAGATTTTCGTGGAAATTATTAATTCGAATTTTGGATATTTCGATTATTTTTTTACATCTCTTGGACTTGGAATAAAATGAGTTCTTGTGTGTTATATTTTATTTAATCATTTTACTCTCAAAGTTCATTAAATCAGTCAACGAAAGTGTATTTATAGAACACAGTTTCACTCACGTAGACCAAGAAAATAAATATAAATAAAACAACATCGGAAGCGATGCGATGACGAAATGTGTTAAGAGTGGAGTGGGGGGGGGAGGGGGGTTGAAGGGAGGGGTGTGGTAGTAACTGCGCAGGACACTTGGTGTCACCTTGGCCCCAACAGAGGTCGGACAATCGAGAGCTAGGAGGGGGGAGTGAGGCGCTTTTATTTACTGGGGCATCACGAGTTTGGTCAAATTGTTGCTGCTTATGACCGCGATACGGGGCAAGGGGCCAAAAACAGACTTAGCCCACTAGAATCATCAGGGGCACTGGTTTGTCATGTGCATTGCTGCGCTAATTTGAATGTCTGGGGTCCAAATATTAATAATAATAATAATAATAATTTCCTTTATTATAGTGCTGACTAACAGTCGTGAGACCTATAACAGGCCAGCACTGAAAAGTACTCAAGTACCTTACAAAATATTATAGTAAATATTTAACAAAACAATAATAGCTAAATAATGATACATTCTAAATCGGACATATTAATGATAGATTATACAATTAATAAATATCTTGTGAGTACTAAACGCATAAGTATTTAAAAAGCATTAACAATAAGAAACAAATAAAATGTTATTATTAGCATCCCATCTTACTAACCGTTCGGGTTGTACGCACTTACGCTAATTATTATTATTAGCACCGCGTCTTACTACCCGTTCGGGTTATACGCACTTACGCTAAAGTGTAATGGTAGGGTGATTGTGAGATGAAATGGAGGACCTACAGTTTAACGTGGAATCCGAACCACGGTGGAGGCCTGGCATTCCTCACATTCACAAATTGTGGTTAATACACATCTTGTCAGAGGTGAAGGAAGGGTTTGGCAATCAGATAAATCTGTGCCGGGACCGAGGATTGAACCCCGGACCCTCAGCACGGAAGTCTGACACCTTACCCCTAGACCACCAGGTCACCAACCACTTACGCTAATGTGCAATGGTAGGGTGATTATAAGATGAAATGGAGGACCTACAGTTTAACGTGGAATCCGAACCACGGTGGAGGCCTGACATTCCTCACATTCACAAGTTGTGATTAATACACGTCTTGTCAGAGGTGAAGGCAGGGGTTTGGCGATCAGATAAATTTGTGCCGGGACCGAGGATTGAACCCCGGACCCCCAGCACAAAAGTCTGATACCTTACCCTTAGACCACCAGGTCACTCAAATAAAATAGAATAATGTGAAATTAAATATATGAGGTAGATCCTATACAGGATAAATTAGTTATAATGGAGTTCCTTAAATAACACTCTGAGTTTGGCTCTTCTTTTATGATACAGTAAAAGTAAAATCCGACAAATCTGGAGCTAGCGCTGTGGATACAACGGCCTATAGGGCTCACATTGTAAGAGTTGTCGAGAGAGAATAATTTTGGATTACAATAAGCCCGAGAAGGGATATGAACGTCTACATGATCAAGGGCAAATTTGCAAGAAATTTTGCTATTGAAAATATTAAGAACAAAAAGAGTATCACAATAAATTTTACGCGAGAAGAGAGTTTGGAGCCCTAAGAGGCTTAGAATTCTGTCATAATCATAATAAATCTGGTTAGTAAAGAATTTATCATAGCATAACAATAATAATAATAATAATAATTGGAGCGTAGACCTTGATGAGTTGTATATTTTTTTTGTGTACATCATTAACAATGGATGCTCTTATATGCATAGATTCCGTTCAAGGTTCCATGGATGTGAAAACGATTTTTTATAGATAATTTTTGGTCATTTTTTTGCCATTTTGTAATTTTAGGTCATATCTTCTTGGTTCGTGATTCCGTCTGCCTGTCTGTCTATCTGTCTGTATCTCAGCATCAAGCTGAAACCATTTTATTGATAGGGCTAAAACTTGGTATTTAGGGTGTTCATAATCCACCCTTGAAATTAAGGGTAGTTTACTTAATGGTGGAAAGGAAAGATATATTACCTCTAAATAGGTTCTAATAATTTTAATTAAAATTCGTATCTAGGTACTTTTTAACATTACAAACAGAATGATGCATCTCATGTTCCCATGACAATTAATTTGAGGGTGCTTTACACAAGCGGATATCTCCTATTTGTATAATATCTCTTCAGTTTTTTTTAGATACAAAATAGCTTCATTGCAAATCTGTAGTAAGATTAAAATTAAATATTTGAAATATATTTTATAAATCCAGTAGTCACCGAGCTACATGCAGATATATTTATTAAATGACTGTTCGGGAAATGAAAGTTGGTTGTTACAATCTTTGGTGGACAGAGATGTTCTTCTTTCTAATCGTTTCTGTAAGAGTGTATTTTTTTCATTTATGCTTTTTAGTGGAATGTGATGATCTTCACCCCGTTTTGTTTCTGCAACAGTGTATATTATTTAGTTTCACATATTGTACTCGTTTTAAGTAAATATCTTCATTTTTAGGTAAAGAAACGATAAAGAGTATGCGGTGTGTCTTCCATTTATTTTATAATATAATGTATTTATTTTAACAATCACACATTCAACTAGGTGTTAAATTAATGATCTGGAGTCTGGTTGTTTAATTTGATTGTACAGTTATTATTAGGTGCGAACCACCAAAAGCTAGTATAATATGTCTAACACAAATCTCGAGTCAAAGTTTAAAAACAAATTGAATGTTCGATCTGATATTTTCTCTCATCTCAAATATCCTTAAGATAAACCCTGATCTTATTAAGTCGACCTCGTGTGGGCTTGGAATAAAGTGCTTGTCTCGGGATCAGATGTTCGTGGGTTCGAACCCAGCTGGTGTCGACATAGTTTTCTTGGACGATAAAAATCCCCAACACAACTTCCTTCAGAGGGGAAGTAAAGCCGTCGATCCTATGTCGATTGTGAAAATACCTTTCCCAGCAAAATTGCTAGGCTCTCTCACTCTCGTTCGTAGAAATTCAGTAGTATGTGAGTCAATGGGAATACACCACATTTCCTGAATTCCCCTTGTACATGGGATGTATACCAGATAGTGCAGGCAGCACTAACCAGCTGAAAGGCTGAGTGCACACGTAGCTCCAGTTGGATATAACTCACATCAAACCGACCTCCGTATTGTTGACTAAGAAGAATACGAGTATTATTAAATAAGAAGGTAGCCGGTGATTAAATTATTTCCGTTTCTCCGAACCTGGTGTAGGGAAGGTATTTATGTCCGTCCCAGTCGAGTTAAAAGCGTCTCCAATAAACATCCACCCCCCTCCCCCCTCTCCCACCGTCTTTCTGCTAGTTGCGACGTGCGAGAGTGTTTTGTTTACGTGAAGGGCGGTATTAGTCCGAGTGAAATGTGGTGGCTCGCCTGTCCTGTCCTGTTCTTTATGTAACGCTGGTTGTCGCCTTACAGTCCGTCACAAAACATTGCGAATGTCGTTATATCAAGTATATAATTATGTCTGATCAGTGTACATAGGCGTATATCCCGAACGGGTAGTAAGACGTGGTGATAAAAAAAATAATTATTAGACTACTAGAATTATTTCCTAGTTTCACCCGCTAAGATAGAAATAAACTTTTTTTTACAGCAAATGATGTTCACATATTCATACGTCAAGCCATGTGATCTGTGATGGTCACTTTTGATAGCTGTTATCAATATATATATATATATATAAAATAACAATAAAAATATAGTAAAATGTTATCAATGTTGGTTGTAAAATAGATATGTTTATAATTTCTCAAAGATTCCAATTAAATCCCTGCTAGTCTCCCAACACAAGGGTCATGCCAGCGTGTCAGACAAGAATGCCCCTGGAGAGGTATACTCGCCCGACACGTATGCATGTCAGAGGGATTGCGTCGAATCTATCTCACGGCGTTTGGCCTCGGACGAATTCTCGTCCCCCCATAAACCCCTCCCCCGCAGTTGCTGTAACACGGAGGGATGGAGATGGCATATCGATTTAAAAACAATATTATAGATTTATTTATAAAAACATCGATGTTTTAGAATCCGATATATCGATCAAGTTATCGATATGTTTCATCTATCGGACTACGCTCTAAAGTAGGGGTCTTCAAACCACGGCACGCGGTAACATTTTTTTTTTGTGGCCCGCTGGCTCATGAACAATATAAAATAATTTCAAGAGAAAAATTACAAATACAGATATATATGTTTTATATAATAACAAATAAAATAATCCTATTTAATTTACGTATTTTACGTTATTTTATAAAATATTTTTGCTTCCTACGTGAAGAAAATTATAAGGTTTTAATACAAAATGTATGTACTCTGAGCCGCCAAATGACAACTCTAGTAGACAAGACATATCACACTACCTCCTGCTGTGAAACAGAGAACAAACATCGCGAGGAATACTAGTCCTTGGTGTGAATGAGCTGATCCTAATATTGTGGGTACATTACTGCGGCCCGCGAGCCAACAAGGGACAGAAACTTTGGCCCTTGGACATAAAAAAGTTGATAACCCCTGGTCTAAGGCTTGTGAATCTAAATATAATGAATGATTTTTTTCTTTATTTTCTTTAACTGAGTTGATTCTTTTCCTATTTAAAAAAAAAAGTAATGATAAATAAGAATATGTATGTTTCATTTTTACTTATAAATGATCAAAGGGGACTTACAAATTTTTTTTTTTTAATTTTGTTCTAAACTTTGGTACACAAAATGAGAAAGTTTGTACAATTGTGTCGTAATTTTTTTTTTTTACTTTCTCATGACTTCTCAGAGAGAGAAAGTATTGTGATCGTCAAAAAAATCTATTTAGAGATTTTGAGGGGTGTTGACGTTTCATGACCCCCTTAACCAGAAAAAGAGTTTTTCGTGATGCCGTCCATCTGTCTGTCTGTATTTTGGAGTAGAGCTGAAACAATTTTACTGATTGGGCTAAAACTTGGTATCTGGGGTGTTCATAGGGTTCCCTAGAGGGGTTTTAGGAAATTATTATACATTCAACCCTAAAATTAAGGGTAGCTTACCGAAGGGCAAAAAGATAAATTCCAATGTTCTCCAAATCTGTTTGGATTAAAATTCGTATATTGGGATTGTTTAACATCACAAACAAAATAACGCATTTCATTTTATCATGAAAATGATTCTGGATGCGGAAATTTCCAATTTGGATCATATCTCCGTAACTATTTGAGATAATAATTAAATCCATACTTTAAAATTGTACGGCTCTTAAAAATAAACCACTTTTATTGTAAAGGATATTTTATAAAATCAATATTTTCCGAGATATAAGCTAATATATTTTTCAAATCTAGCTTTCGGAAATGAGTTGAAAAGGCACAGAACAAATAATAGCTATGTTTCTGTAACATAGTATACTATTTCATGTTGGCTCTTTTGTGAAATGCGATGTATCTTTTCCCCCCATTGTGTTCCTATAACAATGCCAATTATTTCGTCTCACACATCTCACGAGTTATAAGTATAATTTAGATCAAGGGTCGTCAAATTTTTTATGTCCAAGGGCCGAAGTTTCTGTTCCTTGTTGGCTCGCGGGCCGCAGTAATGTACCCACAATATTAAGATCAGCTCATTCACACCAAGGACTAGTATTCCTCGCGATGTTTGTTCTCTGTTTCACAGCAGGAGGTAGTGTGATATGTCTTGTCTACTAGAGTTGTCATTTGACGGGCCAAAGTACATTTGTATTAAAACGCAATATTTTTCTTCACGCAAAAAGCAAAAAATCCTTTCTAAAATACGTATTTATTTTATTAGTTGTAATGTCCTAACTTGTAAATCCTATGTTGTTTAGGAAAGGAAGGCTGAGACTACAGTTTTAATATTTTATTTACATTTTATATTTAAATTTGGGAATTCTCTTTACTTTATAAAATTATTTTTAATTATTCATTTTGATTTTAGAATATTTAGGCTATTCAGGCAGTTTGGAAGTCAATACATTTCTTCTATATTAAATGCGCTTAATGGGTGCGTTGGACGATGAAATCAAAACGGAAAGAGCCGAACTCTACCATTACTACCGACCCAACAAGAAGATTCGTAGAGTTATTCATAGTATATGTCATATATGTATATATATATATATACATTTGTTATTTTTTCTCTTGAAATAGTTTTATATTTTTCATGAGCCAGCGGGCCGCAAACAATGTTAACACGGGTCGCTGGTTGAAGACTCCTGTTTAAATAAAGGAGAGAGAAAGTATCGCGACATTTGTTTAAGCTAATAGTACATTACATGTGGAGACTTGTCAGCCTCTAGAGGTTAAAAATGTGTAAGTGGGCGAACTAGGCACTGCTACTTGGTACCACTATCTCCCTCCCAAGGTGGACTGGGTACTGGTACCTTGCACCACTATCTCCCTTCCAAGGTGGACTGGGTACTGATACCTTGCACCACTATCTCCCTTCCAAGGTGGACTGGGTACTGGTACCTTGCACCACTATCTCCCTCTCAAGGTGGACTGGGTACTGATACCTTGCACCACTATCTCCCTCCCAAGGTGGACTGGGTACTGGTACCTTGCACCACTATCTCCCTTCCAAGGTGGACTGGGTACTGATACCTTGCACCACTATCTCCCTCTCAAGGTGGACTGGGTACTGATACCTTGCACCACTATCTCCCTTCCAAGGTGGACTGGGTACTGATACCTTGCACCACTATCTCCCTTCCAAGGTGGACTGGGTACTGGTACCTTGCACCACTATCTCCCTCTCAAGGTGGACTGGGTACTGATACCTTGCACCACTATCTCCCTCCCAAGGTGGACTGGGTACTGGTACCTTGCACCACTATCTCCCTTCCAAGGTGGACTGGGTACTGATACCTTGCACCACTATCTCCCTCTCAAGGTGGACTGGGTACTGATACCTTGCACCACTATCTCCCTTCCAAGGTGGACTGGGTACTGGTACCTTGCACCACTATCTCCCTCTCAAGGTGGACTGGGTACTGATACCTTGCACCACTATCTCCCTTCCAAGGTGGACTGGGTACTGGTACCTTGCACCACTATCTCCCTCTCAAGGTAGACTGGGTACTGGTACCTTGCACCACTATCTCCCTTCCAAGGTAGACTGGGTATGGTACCTTGCACCACTATCTCCCTTCCAAGGTGGACTGGGTACTGGTACCTTGCACCACTATCTCCCTCACAAGGTGGACTGGGTACTGGTACCTTGCACCACTATCTCCCTCACAAGGTGGACTGGGTACTGATACCTTGCACCACTATCTCCCTTCCAAGGTGGACTGGGTACTGGTACCTTGCACCACTATCTCCCTCTCAAGGTAGACTGGGTACTAGTACCTTGCACCACTATCTCCCTTCCAAGGTGGACTGGGTACTGGTACCTTGCACCACTATCTCCCTTCCAAGGTAGACTGGGTACTGGTACCTTGCACCACTATCTCCCTCACAAGGTGGACTGGGTACTGATACCTTGCACCACTATCTCCCTTCCAAGGTGGACTGGGTACTGATACCTTACACCACTATCTCCCTTCCAATGTGGACTGGGTACTGGTACCTTGCACCACTATCTCCCTCTCAAGGTAGACTGGGTACTAGTACCTTGCACCACTATCTCCCTCTCAAGGTAGACTGGGTACTGGTACCTTGCACCACTATCTCCCTTCCAAGGTGGACTGGGTACTAGTACCTTGCACCACTATCTCCCTTCCAAGGTGGACTGGGTACTAGTACCTTGCACCACTATCTCCCTTCCAAGGTGGACTGGGTACTGGTACCTTGCACCACTATCTCCCTTCCAAGGTGGACTGGGTACTAGTACCTTGCACCACTATCTCCCTTCCAAGGTGGACTGGGTACTAGTACCTTGCACCACTATCTCCCTTCCAAGGTGGACTGGGTACTAGTACCTTGCACCACTATCTCCCTTCCAAGGTGGACTGGGTACTGATACCTTGCACCACTATCTCCCTTCCAAGGTGGACTGGGTACTAGTACCTTGCACCACTATCTCCCTTCCAAGGTGGACTGGGTACTAGTACCTTGCACCACTATCTCCCTTCCAAGGTGGACTGGGTACTAGTACCTTGCACCACTATCTCCCTTCCAAGGTGGACTGGGTACTGGTACCTTGCACCACTATCTCCCTTCCAAGGTAGACTGGGTACTGGTACCTTGCACCACTATCTCCCTTCCAAGGTGGACCGGGTACTGGTACCTTGCACCACTATCTCCCTTCCAAGGTGGACTGGGTACTGGTACCTTGCACCACTATCTCCCTTCCAAGGTAGACTGGGTACTGGTACCTTGCACCACTATCTCCCTTCCAAGGTGGACTGGGTACTGGTACCTTGCACCACTATCTCCCTCACAAGGTGGACTGGGTACTGGTACCTTGCACCACTATCTCCCTCACAAGGTGGACTGGGTACTGATACCTTGCACCACTATCTCCCTTCCAAGGTGGACTGGGTACTGGTACCTTGCACCACTATCTCCCTCTCAAGGTAGACTGGGTACTAGTACCTTGCACCACTATCTCCCTTCCAAGGTGGACTGGGTACTGGTACCTTGCACCACTATCTCCCTTCCAAGGTAGACTGGGTACTGGTACCTTGCACCACTATCTCCCTCACAAGGTGGACTGGGTACTGATACCTTGCACCACTATCTCCCTTCCAAGGTGGACTGGGTACTGATACCTTACACCACTATCTCCCTTCCAAGGTGGACTGGGTACTGGTACCTTGCACCACTATCTCCCTCTCAAGGTAGACTGGGTACTAGTACCTTGCACCACTATCTCCCTCTCAAGGTAGACTGGGTACTGGTACCTTGCACCACTATCTCCCTTCCAAGGTGGACTGGGTACTAGTACCTTGCACCACTATCTCCCTTCCAAGGTGGACTGGGTACTAGTACCTTGCACCACTATCTCCCTTCCAAGGTGGACTGGGTACTGGTACCTTGCACCACTATCTCCCTTCCAAGGTGGACTGGGTACTAGTACCTTGCACCACTATCTCCCTTCCAAGGTGGACTGGGTACTAGTACCTTGCACCACTATCTCCCTTCCAAGGTGGACTGGGTACTAGTACCTTGCACCACTATCTCCCTTCCAAGGTGGACTGGGTACTGATACCTTGCACCACTATCTCCCTTCCAAGGTGGACTGGGTACTAGTACCTTGCACCACTATCTCCCTTCCAAGGTGGACTGGGTACTAGTACCTTGCACCACTATCTCCCTTCCAAGGTGGACTGGGTACTAGTACCTTGCACCACTATCTCCCTTCCAAGGTGGACTGGGTACTGGTACCTTGCACCACTATCTCCCTTCCAAGGTAGACTGTGTACTGGTACCTTGCACCACTATCTCCCTTCCAAGGTGGACCGGGTACTGGTACCTTGCACCACTATCTCCCTTCCAAGGTGGACTGGGTACTGGTACCTTGCACCACTATCTCCCTTCCAAGGTAGACTGGGTACTGGTACCTTGCACCACTATCTCCCTTCCAAGGTGGACTGGGTACCTTGCACCACTATCTCCCTTCCAAGGTGGACTGGGTACCTTGCACCACTATCTCCCTTCCAAGGTGGACTGGGTACTGGTACCTTGCACCACTATCTCCCTTCCAAGGTGGACTGGGTACTGGTACCTTGCACTAATATTTCCCTCCAAAGATGTATTGCGCAATACTAGCCAAACCTAACCTCACCTAACCTTGCTCTCTCTTTCTCACTAAGAACTAATTCTACCTCGTACCTATTGTACGGAGTAGCTAACGTTCAGCTGGACGGCTCATACTGAAGTAAGGTCTGATTGCGATTTATCGCATTCATTTTCAATTAATATTCTGGAATGAAGTACCCGATACACCTGTTTACAATTCTTTCTAGTCTAATCGACAGTGCCCAATTCATGAATATTTAAAGATAATAACAAGCTCCCAATTTACCACCTTTCGGAAATATTCACAGCACTTTCTCTAAGAGAAAGTAAAAGAAAAGAAGAAAATCAAATATTTTACCATTTAGGTGTTTTCCTTGACAAACTTTGATTTTGAAGTTAATATAAATGAATATGATCATCATAACAAAGCAGAGAGATAGTCTGATATAGAAAAAAACTATCATCCTACGTGTAAAAAGAACTTATTTCCTCATTTTTCTCAACAGTACACAGCATTTCCCGGAAAATGGACATAATCCGCAAACGTTCATTAAAGAATATTCTGGTGATGAAACGGGTGATTTCCCGCCAACACGGGTGTTTTCTGCGCATGCGCCGCTGGAGAGACGTGGGGTGGAGGGGGGGGGGTGACTACCAGCGCCCCTGACGGTACGTAAAGGGGCTTGGTTCGGTTGGTTTCTCAGTGCTTGGAGGGTCATGAGTGGAGACACACACAGTATTGTCACAAGTGTTTGGGGCAGTGAGACATGTATCAACATGACCGCCACATACACGGTAAGGATGATGTTATATCTCTTATCTCACCTCAATCAACAGATCTAGGCTGTAGCCCAAGTAGGGGATATCTGTCCGTGTGACTTGACGGTATCGATTGAAAGGGACAGTCTTTTATATTCGCACAGTATCGCTCGGAAGAGTGGATAAGGTTCAAAAACAATGCTCATATCATTCTAATGTTGTCTTATGTCCGGGTAGATGGATAACTGTATCTCTAGTATAGGATATTAATGTGTGACACATTATACACACATGTCAACGACTCGTGTTTTAACCACGTGTGGTTCACATCGTCGTAAGAAGAGCCTTCCCTACACGATAGTTATTACAGGGCTAAGATTTCGATGGAATAGTTATCATCTTGTTATTGGTACATAACATACAAAGCTCATAACTACATTATCCCCTAGTTGTACAAATGTACATTTTATAGGTCGTGTATAGTTTTTTTTTTGTCTTTTTGCGATTTTAGGTCATATTTTCTTGGTTTTCCTCATTTTAAAACTATTTTTAAGTATTTTTGGAACTTTTGAGTCGTTTTTAGTCATTTTAAGGCAGTCGTAGATGGATTGAGTATATTACTTAAGATGCGGCAGAAGGGATAGCAAGTAATTTTACAGTTTTTATAGAATTGAAATTTTTTGGTCAAAACAAATCAAATATTTCTTCAGTAGCAAGGTAGAGTTTAGTTTTAGGCACGTGCTAATATCAACAGATCTTGAATATCTGTCAAGGGTGTCGTGGAATTTTGTCAAAACTTTTTAAATAAAGAGATAAAGTTTTGACAAAATTCCACGACACCCTTTACAGATATTCAAGATCTGTTGATATCAGCACGTGCAGAAAACTAAATTCTATGTTGGTACTGGAGAAATATTTGATTTATTTTGGCCAAACGAATGTAATGCTATAAAAACTGTAAAATTACTCCTACTCCCTTCTGCCGCATCTTAATACTATTGATATTTTATAAATGTATAAATTGTCCCAACACGTGGTCGTAGTGAAACGACAATGATAGAGAGTATGAGGGTGATAGAGAGTATGATGTTGACAGTATGAGGGTGTTAAACCATCATAGACTTAAACCTAACCAACCAAACTCTGGGGACCGTTGGGGTGGTTTCTTTTTTCGGGAAGAATACCTAAGGTACCGGCCGGGACTCTAACCCGGTACCCCTAGACTCGCTGCCAGGTGCATTGACCACTACACCACGGGGTGGATTAGTTCATACTCTAAGACATGATTTTATTTAACTGTTACTTTGGGAAATGATGCCAATTTTTAGATAAATAAATATAGTAATTTTTCGTCAATGCTACCAACTGTAACCTGATATTTTTCATGTTTTCTAAGTCTCTTGTTAAGGCGGAATACTATGTGTTTACTGTTGTCGTTAAGATTTTCAGAAAGTAAATTTTGTTTTTAAAATATTCTAATCAATAAAAATGTAAAGTCTGTTCAGCGTAGGAATTGTTTTCTGAAAGGCCTTTTTCCCTACCAGAAAGCTATTATATAGTAGGATTTTAGTAGGAAAAAATACCTTTCAGAGAGTAATTCCTACCGTAAATGCAGTATACGTTTGGTAACATGACTTGTTTGTTTTTAAATCTTGTGAGCTGCGTATTACTATCCGGCCCGACTACTCGCTTGCTCGCCCTATAAGAGTGGGGCATAGGAGAGTTTTCATAAGATAGAATTTAAGGGGGAGTGTATCCACATTTTCACTGAGGGAAACTGGCAAACTATTCATTTGTTTGTTTTAACCGACTGAATATTTCAACATACGACTTATAAACTAACTTGAATCTATAACAGACACAACACCCAGCCCCCGGTCGTTAATTCACCACTGTGAAAGAGGAACCCACATTTTCATCGATAATTAATTTTTCTACCATGCTGGTAATCGAACCCCGGACCTTTATATCAGTAGGCAGACATTCTAACCACTGAACTAAGGTATCGGACTTTTTATATATTCAGACACTTGCATTGGTGGTCGTGTGGTCTAGTGCGTCACACTCATGTTAGATTGATTTTTTGGTAAAGGTGAGATTGGAGTTCTAGTGTCCTGAGGTTTTTAAAAAAAATCTCACTCTTTCTTTCTCTCTACACACAAATATTGGTACAATTCCTCTCGAATTCTACCTTCCTCATCTCTCGTTCGTCAACGTAAGAGATTTATGTATGTGAAAAAAAAAAAAATTACTCAGACGCTCACAAATAAAATTATTTCATAATTCGATTTAATGGAGAAGGCTACTTTTTAACTCCCAAGATTAATTAGTTAAATAGTTAAAAAGTTTGTTTGAAATCGCGAGTTTCATTAATTTCCGTTCTTCAAGGCACACCCCAACCTCCTCCTCTTTTATATACCTATCCACCATTCACGAGCAAATTTGATTATAACTATCGAAAAGTTTATCAACCTGACATTTTCCGTGAGCACCGCTTATAGCTTCCTACGATCCGAGCTCCCACCTGACTGTCGAAAGTCGGCGCCGTTTCATTTTGTTACATTCAAAGTAAAGATAAGATCAAATTTTCTAATGATCGTGCTATAAACTTGAAGCTCAAAGAAGAAGCGCGTGAAAATGTGTGCTCTTGTGTTTGACTTGATTTGTGTTCCTTTTTTATAAGTATTAATGGGAAAATGTCATTTATAAAATCTGCTGACTTTTCAAATGTGCCAAAAGGTTTTCACCGCTGAGCCGTAACTTAAGACTGTTCACAGTAGCTTTGGTATTTCTTACCGTTTGAGAAATAACTGAAAACGAGTTTCATAAACTGACAAGTGATGTAGAACTACCTCACCTGTCAAAGTGATGTAGAACTACCTCACCTGTCAAAGTGATGCCATGTGTTTGATTGGCGAGTTAATACGGAAGTGTGCAGTGGCGGATCTAGAGAAGGGATTGGGGTGATCCCTCCCCCACCCCCTTTACATCTAAAATAATTATGGCCCTCGGCCCACCGTATGACCTAGACTCCTCACTAGGACAGTATACGGCCCTCAGCCCACCAAATGACCTAGACTCCTCACTAGGACAATATACGGCCCTCAGCCCACCAAATGACCTAGACACCTCACTAGGAAAATATACGGCCCTCAGCCCACCAAATGACCTAGACTCCTCACTAGGACAATATACGGTCCTCAGCCCACCAAACAACCTGGACACCTCACTAGGACAATATACGGCCCTTGGTACACCATTTGCAGCCCCTAACATGCAACTAAAGAACAGAGGTCAGAAAGGGGAGGACTGCATCTTGTTAAATGACCTTTGTTAAAAGCCCCCTCCCCTAACTCTAAATGCACCCTGGACCACGTGGGCGAGACCCCGAGGATCAATACTGACACCCCCGCACTAAGGGGGGTATTGGGGGGGGAGGTGCTACCGTCCGTCGCACTCGCATCCACAAGGACATTCAGTTTCCGTGGCTTAGTGGTTAGAGAGGATAGCCACAAGTCTAGAGGATCATGGGTTCCATCCTGGTGGAGGATAGCCACAAGTCTAGAGGACCATGGGTTCCATCCCGGTGGAGGATAGCCACAAGTCTAAAGGACCATGGGTTCCATCCCGGTGGAGGATAGCCACAAGTCTAGAGGACCATGGGTTCCATCCCGGTGGAGGATAGCCACAAGTCTAAGAAGGCATCCGTGGATGGTTCCATCCTCCTGGTGGAGGATAGCCACAAGTCTAGAGGACCATGGGTTCCATCCTGGTGGAGGATAGCCACAAGTCTAAAGGACCATGGGTTCCATCCTGGTGGAGGATAGCCACAAGTCTAGAGGACCATGGGTTCCATCCCGGTGGAGGATAGCCACAAGTCTAGAGGATCATGGGTTCCATCCCGGTGGAGGATAGCCACAAGTCTAGAGGATCATGGGTTCCATCCTGGTGTAGGATAGCCACAAGTCTAGAGGACCATGGGTTCCATCCTGGTGGAGGATAGCTACAAGTCTAAAGGACCATGGGTTCCATCCTGGTGGAGGATAGCTACAAGTCTAAAGGACCATGGGTTCCATCCTGGTGGAGGATAGCCACAAGTCTAGAGGATCATGGGTTCCATCCCGGTGGAGGATAGCCACAAGTCTAGAGGACCATGGGTTCCATCCTGGTGGAGGTTAGCACAAGTCTAAGGACATGGGTTCCATCCTGGTGGAGGATAGCTACACAGTCTAAGGACATGGGTTCCATTCCTGGTGGAGGATTGTCCACAAGTATGAGGATCATGGGTTCCATCCCGGTGGATAGATTGCCACAAGTCTAGAGGACACATGGGTTCCATTCCGGTGGAGTACCACAAGTCTAGAGGATCATGGGTTCCATCCTGGTGGAGGTTGACAAATGTTGCGCCACGTCTTACCACCCGCCTGGGCTATACTTACACTTACAGGGTGTACAGGGGGCAAGTATTTTAGAGTTAGTGTGCCCGCATTTTCTTGGAAGGAGATTGTAAAACTATTTGGAATAACATATTAATACACACAGAGCCTGGATTTAAACCCCTTGCCTTCATGTCATCAGAAAACTACACTAGACGAGATTGACGCTTTTTCCGCGTGACCACCGGTGCGAGTGATACTTATTTGACCTCACTTTCCTTTATTAGATTGCTAACTAACAGTCGAGATCTAAAACAGGTCAGCACTGAGAGAATTTAGAACAACACATGATTTACTAAGTAATAAACACATCATAATAGCGTACAATAGAATACAACGAGACAAAGTTAGTGACTAAATAATAATTTAGAGGGAAAAACAAGAAGAGAAATGATGAAATAGTAAAATAAATAGTACAGTGCGCCGCACAGACTTTCTATCTCTTTTATCTTAAAGTAGAGATATTTACTAGAACTCGTAATATTTGTGAAACGAATTAATATAAATTGTTGCAGAAACACCCCATCAAAGAGTAAAGATGAAATAATATAAAATGTTACAGAAACATTGAGAAAAGATAGGAATATCTCTGTCCACCAAAGAGCTTAGCGATCATTTCTGTTTTCAAAAGAAACTCCATAAAAGTCTACCTATTTTATTATAGCTCGAAACAATTGGTTTTATAAAAAATATGTTTTAAATATAAGATTTATATTAGTAATTACACTACAACTTTACAATGGTCAGTTATTTTGTATATCAAATAGTTGTGAACATATTATCAAAATTGGAAATGCCTGCCAATGTAACCTCAAAGTGATTTCCACGAAAAAAAACGAGAGTTGTCATTTTGTTTGTAATGATAAACAGTGCCAAACTACAACATTTAATCAAAGTCTTTAGAGAGGATTCGGAGAAAATTATTTGTTCTCCCTCCCCCCTTCAGTATTACCCTTAATTTTAGGGTTGCTATTGATTATTCCCAAAATTCCTTGACGGGATCTTATGAAAACCTTTAGACTAGCCCGATAGCTGAAATGGGTTCGACTCCAGCCCAAGGTATAGACGTGGACTGCATCGCGAAAAACACTTTTTCGGTTTCTGGGCGTCATGAAACGTCGATTTTAATTTTTTTTACTAAAAGCTCAGGTTTAATTTTTCCGACTATCACAATAGTTCTCTCCCCGAGGGGTTGTGAGGATGTAAAGGCGAGATTTAATTAGTGAAAAAGGTGTTTTTGAAATTAAATCTCTTAGCTTGGTTTTTTATTTTTGAAAAAGTAATAATCTTTAAATCTAGAGTTAGAGCAGCCAAGAGGGCTGAGTCTGTAAGAGCTACTGATAGACAATATATTAGGATTTCTAGAGTAAAGAGTTTAACCCGCCTCGGTGGCGTAGTTGGCTAACGCGCCCGTCCCAGGACGGGGAGATCGAGGTTCGAATCTCGGTCGGGTGAACTGGGGGGGTGTTTTCCTAAATGGTTTTCCACTCTCCCTCCACGCAATTGTGGGTTCACTTCCTCTAAATTCAACCTTCCCAATTCCTAATCCATTAGTGTAAGTTAGTACTTAAGCGTATAACCCGAACGGGTTAGTAAGACGCGGTGCTAAATAATAAGTCAGAGAGGCACAAGAATGTCCATATGGTCAATAATAATGGTGATAATAATAATAATAATAATAATAATAATAATAATAATAAAATGTATAACTAGCTAACTCCACGGCGTCAGCCCGCAATCGATCCATATCATTACAACGGCTGCCGTCTGTTGGTGAAGATAGTGCCAATTTTTGTGGAAAGACGGTGTCGTATGGTCATCCCAACAAATCCTCTGTCAATTACACTCAGTTTTCTATACCGGAGCGGCTACTTCTTCATTCAAGAATATCTCCTCATTTGTCCTCACGAGGCTGAGTTGACCTCGTTACAGTACAACTGCTCCACAGATAAATTCTGTAAGTGCCAGGGATCGAACCTGGTACCTCTTGATCTGAAGTCAGGAGCTCTGACCACCAGACCACAGAGGCGGTCAGCAATATATAGTTACTATTTTTTTTAAAATAAGGGTCTCCTTATCAGGCTTGAGAAAGATAAACTGGAAGTCCCAGGCGCTCATAGCCCATGCGTCTTTTGCGATTTGGTGGGGGGGGGGGAGGGGAACCCAACATATTTATCTTAAAATAAATGCTCGAAGGTTAACAAAAACCCAAACAAGGGCTTTAAATGCGTATTTTTATTTCTAGTCGATAAATTTATCGTATAATTTTTAAATGCAGGTTTATAAATATCTACACGTGACTTATACATCACTTTAACCCGCATCGGTGGTAACATGGTTTAACGCTTCACTCTCGTATTGGACTGGACTGATGATGACGGGGATATTGGGGTTAGAATCCCGCTAGGGTTAATTAGGGTGATTTTCCCACTCTACCTACAAGCAAATACGAGTACATTTCCTATTAATTTTAACTTTCCTTATCTTTAACAAATTATCCGACACCTTATCTCAGTCGGGAGTGTGTCTGTCTACTGAGCTAAGGGTCCCAGGTTCGATTCCTGGCATGGCCGAAAACTTTCTCATTAGTGGTGAAGTGTGGATTTACCCTTTCACAGTGATAAACTAACGGCTGGGAAACTGGAAGTTGTGCCTGTATTAATCTTAAGTTAGATTATAGGACATATGAAGCTACGACAGACTTAGCAAGCTGGTAGTGGAAAATATATGGCCTTAGTAAAAAAAACTGACCAATGGCTGGAAACAGTAATGGAGGTAAAAAATCTTTTAACATATTAGAGTGATTAGTACACGTGAGTATAGCTCGAACGGGTAGTAAGACGCGGTGTTAAAATAAACCCTCTCCAAATATTGCAGGTAGTCCCCTAGTGCGGTCGGGTATCCTTACCATTGAGCCATAAAACCATTCACGGTATATTTCCTCGCCATGGAATCCGGTGTTGCGTCACTCCTCACCCAGTCCCGCGCATGCGCGAGTAAGAACACCGCGCGTCGAACATTACTTAACACCTGGGCGTCGAATCAGTGGGCGATTGTTCGCAGGTCGGTCGTAAACAAGCGACAATCAACCTCGCTACATATATCGCAGTTAGTTAGCGACCAATTATACAGTTGCCGCTGTCTGTTGGTCGAATTTTCCATCAGCGGTTGATAGCAGCCCAGACACATCTGGCATGGGAGGTTACGTCTTCACAGGAAGTATCACGACCCTCAGTCAGCTGGTATTCCAACAGTAATCCCCTATAGACCCTAATTCAGTCGGTATTCCAACAGTAATCCCCTGGAGACCCTCAGTCAGCCAGTATTCCAACAGTAATCACCTGGAGACCCTCAGTCAGTCGGTATTCAAACAGTAATCCCCTGGAAACCCTCAGTCAGTAGGTATTCCAACAGTAATCCCCTGGAGACCCTCAGTAAGTAGGTATTCCAATAGTAATCCCCTAGAGACCCTCAGTCAGTCGGTATTAAGACAGTAATCCCCTGGAGACCCTCAGTCAGCCAGTATTCCAACAGTAATCCCCTGGAGACCCTCAGCCAGCTGGTATTCAAACAGTAATCCCCTGGAGACCCTCATTCAGCAAGTATTCAAACAATAATCCTCAGGAGACGCTCTATGGTGCTAAAGAAAGAACATCATGTCAAGCAAATTCTGAGCTGAATATGTCAAATATTTAAACAAAATAAATAAATGTTATTACTGAAGAACTTGTTCAGTCATCAATATCTGAAATCAATAATAATAAAAATATGAATTATCATCATCATCAAAAGTAGCCATTGATTGCCTCAGACTTCCGTGTCACCTCAACTGGTGGTGACGTCACAGCTACTCTTTGACACGCCGCTAAAATAAAATGATACAAATGTCAATAAACACATAACTCTGAGAACTGTCCACCCCTGGGAGCGAAAGAACAAACGAACTGATCTCTTTGATTGATATTAATAATGTCAACTGACGCGCGAGGCAGCCATCTTGTCCACGTGTTTGACGTTTGGGCTAAATTCCCTCTTTGCTTGCTGTATGGTCATAGGCAGAGCTCTACTCCCTTTTTTTTATCACCACGTCTTACTACCCGTTCGGGTTGTACTCTATTGTGATAATTACGCGAATGGTTTTAGGCATTAGAAAGGTTATATTTATAGGAAGTGTACTAGCATTTGTGTTGAAGGAAAGTGGAAAACTGTTTTAGAAAAACCTCACTACACCCGACCGAGATTCGAACCTCAATCTCCCCATCATCGGAAGTATAGTCTACTGTGAGAGTAACGCCTTAGACGATTCTGCCACCGAAACGGTTTACTAAATATTGATCACTTCAAGATGTATTCAGGTTTTAGCACAAAGCCCAAGGTCAGTCCTAGTACGCACGTAACGGTCAAAACTAAAACCCTCTCCTCAGTATTCGCACAATTGCATGGTTAAATACATCATTACTGCCCTAGCCGGGATCGAGCCGACGTACTCTCAGACATGCTCAACACTAGAATTCCGTCCAAATTGGAGTAAAAACCTCAGATCACGTCGTAACCCCACGCATCCCAAAAGAGTCTCCCGAACAAAGTTTCCAGAACAAATCTCGCCGATGTAAAGTCACTCATAAGCGATATCTGTGACGTCTAAGCTCGGAGATTGTGTCACACGCGGGGGATCTCGGCTCAGCATCGCGACCACCAGGTTGGAAACCACTGCGGCTGACGTGTTAGAGATTATTAAGGTTGGATTTAGAACAAGTATACCCGCATTTATGGAGAGGGAGGGTGTAAAATCATTTAGAAAAATCCACCCTCAGTTCACCCGATAATCGGTAGTCCAGTCTATTGCGAGAGACCCGCCTCGGTGGCGTAGTTGGCTAACGCGCTAGTCGTGTTGAGCCCGACTGCCGAGGATGGGGAGATCGAGGTTCGAATCTCGGTCGGGTGAACTGGGGGGGGTTTTTCCTAAATGGTTTTCCACTCTCCCTCAACGCAAATGCGGGTTCACTTCCTCTATTCAACCTTCCCAATTCCTAATCCATTAGCGTAATTAGTACTTAAGCGTATAACCCGAACGGGTAGTAAGACGTGGTGCTAAATAATAATAATAATAATATTGCGAGAGTGACGCGTTCGAGCGCCGATGTGGGTTGGGCGAGGAACAGCCTCTGTAGCTGTTTACAGGCCGTTCATTGGGTTCGTTAAGAGGGTCGGGACATCACTGATAAACAAGGACATTAATATTCATCACCAACATCCAAGACATCGATCTTCATTCGGGAGCATTCGGCGATGTTCGGGTCATCCGCGACCGATTGGTCCCACTTTGACAACAGTCACGTGACGCCGCGTTGGAGAGAGGGCCAAGGCTTTGATTTCCTCTTAAGGCCGGTTCACACTCATGGCTAAGCTAAGTTAATCTATGGTTTCTCTTTTCCCTCCTGAATTCACTGTGTGTTTCTTTCTGGTCTGCCCAGTGAAGTTAAGTTATGAAATCCTCCAAAATGTCTTGTTTGAGCTCAGATGATAGTACTGAGGAAGAGGAAATGCTGTTATTAGCAGTTGTTCTGGAAGAGGAACAAAACTTAGGAGGTGGAGGTTTGACTTGACAATTAACGGTTCCATTTTAATATAAACACATTTATTAAATAGAATATTACTTAAGGTGGGACGGAAGGGGTTGCGAGAAAAATCCAGTGTTTTTGCAGTTTTTATGGCAAAACTTTTTTTTTTGGATAAGATAAATAAAATATTGTTCCAGTACAAACATATAATTTAATTTTCTTCCCATGGTGACCCCAACAGTTCTTGAATATCTGTCGAGGGTGTGCCTGGAATTTAATGAAAACTTTTTCTATTCATTCAAAACGTTTCTCATCTTAATGCTGATATGCGAATGACAGATATTCAACAACTGTTGATATCACCATGTGAAGAAAATTAAACTCTGTGTTTCTACTGGAGCCATATTTTATTTATTTTGGCCAAATAAATTTGTTGCCATAAAAACCGCTGGCCTTTTCTCGCGTCCCCTACAATTCACCTTAATTCACGAGAAACAAACTGAAAACAAAACTTCAATACTTATTTGGTTATTTTCAAAAATTCAGCACTGCGTATGTTCAACACGGAGCCTAAACTGTGTTGAAGGTGTCTTACACTGAGGCAACAAGTGGCAACATAGTTGCCTGCAGCAAGGAAACGTTGATTGCCGCCCTGGTTCGCAAGCAGCATGCTGCCGGCAGTAATCATTGCAGCATGATTCAGACCCATTTACACCTGGTGCGACATGTTGCTTCAATTTTTTAATCATTCTGTGTAGATTATTATTATTATTACTATTAGCACCGCGTCTTACTACCCGTTCGGGTTATACACACTTACACAAATGTGTAATGGTAGGGTGATTGCGAGATTAAATGGAGGACCTACAGTTTAACGTGGGATCCGAACCACGGTGGAGGCCTGGCATGCCACACATTCACAAGTTGTGATTAATACACGTCTTGTCAGAGGTGAAGGAAGGGTTTGGCAGTCAGATAAATCTGTGCCGGGATCGAGGATTGAGCCTCGGACTCCCAGCACAGAAGTCTGACACCTTATCCCTAGACCGCCAGGTCACCCGTTCTGTGTAGATATGACGGTCCAGAAGAAAGCACAGGGGTATGTAGTGCATCCACTCATCCTCATAGCTGATTCGGAATTATTTTTTCTGTATATGTGGAAGATTGTTCTCAAAACTTTCACTTTGTATTTGACTACCTTTGCCGATCAATCAAATTTAAAAGCCAGTTCTTTCCATAGTTTAACAAAAATTTTTTTCTATTGGCTTTGTAGTTCGGGTCCCGCAAATCCCACAAAATACGTTTTTCGCGGTATTTTTCTACGAATAGTTTTGATTTCCCTTTGTCCCAACTCATCGTGCCGCGTGCGACCACACGACTGAACCCATCTGTGACGGCCTGGAACAACCGCCAGATTGGCGTCGCAAGCCGCATGCGGCAGTGCTGCGACCTTCAGAGCAACCTGCAGCATGCGATCACACCGCCTGTGGTTGCCTCAGTGTAAAACCACCTTTATGCGCATGAGCAAAGTAAGATGACTCAAGTTGGAAGATAGAAAAGTTGTCCGGCCAGCAATCGTAAAAAAAGCGCAGTGCGGTGTAGCAAATTATAGCTTAGCTTAGCTCTCAGTGTGAACTGGCCCTTAGAGTCACCAACACAATACAACTAGTTTAGATCCGCTTCAGTTGCAGAATGTTCTAGAGCTTCACTCTACCAATAGACTGGATTGCCAATGATTGGGAGATCAGGGTGTTCTGAGAGGGTTTTTCCTTAGCTGTTTTTACTATCTCCCTCCACTCAAATACAGATACACTTTCTCTAATTTTGACTCTACTCATTCATAACACACCGTAATTACAGATGATTGTAGTACATATTCGTATAGCTTGAACGGGTGGTAAGACGCGGCGACAGAAAGAACAAACTAGGCTTGAATGGCTCCCTAGAACTCACTTGTGTTGAATGGTTCCCTAGAACCCACTAGTGTTGAGTGGTTCCCTAGAACCCACTAGTGTTGAGTGGTTCCCTAGAACCCACTAGTGTTGAATAGTTCCCTAGAACCCACCAGTGCTGAATAGTTCCCTAGAACCCACTAGTGTTGAATAGTTCCCTAGAACCCACTCGTGTTGAATAGTTCCCTAGAAAACACCAGTGTTGTATAGTTCCCTAGAACCCACTAGTGTTGAGTGGTTCCCTAGAACCCACTAGTGTTGAATAGTTCCCTAGAACCCACAGTGCTGATAGTTTTCCCTAGAACCCACTAGTGTGGAGTGGTTCCTTAGAAACCACCAGTGTTGGATGGTTCCCTAGAACCCACTAGTGTTGAGTGGTTCCTTAGAAACCACCAGTGTTGAGTGGTTCACTAGAACCCACTAGTGTTGAGTGGTTCTCTAGAACCCACTAGTGTTGAGTGGTTCCCTAGAACCCACTAGTGTTAAATTGTTCCCTAGAACCCACTAGTGTTGAGTGGTTCCTTAGAAACCACCAGTGTTGAATAGTTCCCTAGAAAACACCAGTGTTGAATGGTTCCCTAGAACCCACTGATGAATCGTGTTGTCTATGGTGTCAAGCTCACGACATATTGTATTTACGGAGACATCAAGGTTCGAATCTCGGTCAGGTGCCCTGGAGGGGTAGCTTCACATGTGACTATGTATTTTCTCGTCCTCTCCCCATGGTAATGCTAGTGCACTTCCTTCTAAAACGACCTTCTCCCACCCTCGAACCTCGAAATAATATGTGTACTTGCACCGGCGGTCGTATAGTTTGAGGCTTCAGTCTTGCAATAGACAGGATTGTCCCCGACAAGGAGGACGAGGTTTGAATCCCGGCTGGAGGTCACTGAGCGTGGTTATCTCCATGTAATGTATCCCGTGGTTCACCAATCCACCCTTCACTCTAATTTGGGTGCACTTCCTAATACCATGCTCGTAATTAGTCCTTATGTATAATATTATTTCAATTGAAAAATAACACCAGGAGACGGGAATCGAACCCGTGACCTTTGCTTAGTACTCCAATGCTCTAACCAGTGAGCTATGCAGGAGTCATCCCGTGCCCAGGATTATTCTTCACTCTTATCTTAAGACAGAGTCTGTGATGGACGTGTGGAAATCGTCAACTACATATGAGTGATCAATTAGTATCACGAGCTGTCAAATAACTTAACCACCTTCGACTCTGGAGGTCTTTACGTTGCCAAATGTACAATTACAACTGCACGGGTGACATATCATGATGGACTAAATATCCACTCCTGGATAACTCAGTGGTAAGAACATTGGAGTACTAAGTCAAAGGCCCTGGGCTCGATTCCCGTGTCCATGTGTTATTTTATCAATTTAAAGAACAAGATCTTTATATTCGGTTAGCTACAATAGTTGTCTATTTAACCCACCCTGTATATGAATTAAAGAGTTAGATGATGAAACGTATACGAGGATAGCAATTGAGCTGTTGTGTGTGTCCCCCCCCCACCCCTGGAATTGGCCTCCTGCCCACTCGACCACTCGGTGTGTCGAAGTGACACGTGCTCGGGCCGCTAATGAAGCTCTGTCATCAGACGTGTTCTAATTAGTAACAGCGTGTGAACCAGGTTAGATGACATTGAGAGACAGGCCTTGATCTACTAGACCCGGGCATACCTGGGGACTCTGGGGGTCTGGGGATCTTCCTGTCCTCTTTACAGACACAGGACTCTAGTCTGGGGACTGAGGATCTTCCTGTCCTCTTTACAGACACAGGACTCTAGTCTAGGGGACTGGGAATCTTCCTGTCCTCTTTACAGACACAGGACTCTAGTCTAGGGGTCTGGGGATCTTCCTGTCTTCTTTACAGACACAGGACTCTAGTCTAGGGGACTGGGGATCTTCCTGTCCTCTTTACAGACACAGGACTCTAGTCTAGGGACTGGGAATCTTCCTGTCCTCTTTACAGACACAGGACTCTAGTCTAGGGGACTGGGAATCTTCCTGTCCTCTTTACAGACACAGGACTCTAGTCTAGGGACTGGGAATCTTCCTGTCCTCTTTACAGACACAGGACTCTAGTCTAGGGGACTGGGAATCTTCCTGTCCTCTTTACAGACACATTCAAACGTTGGGCCGAAACCAATGTGAGAGTGTGGTACCTCAACCAGAGTTAAAATACCGGAACTGGTTCAGGATGTTGATAGAGGGGTTGGACAACTGATTGATATTCAGGTAAATGGACGCATGAAAAAGAAGGGAATAAGAATATGAGTAGTAAGAAGAGATAATAGTACTATTGCGCGTCTGTATTACAATAATCTTAGCCAAGTAGTAGCAAGATTAGCCAGTACTAATGTACCGTTGCCAATACTAGCCAGTACTGATGTACCGTTGCCAATACTAGCCAGTACTAATGTACCGTTGCCAATACTAGCCAGTACTGATGTACCGTTGCCAATACTAGCCAGTACTGATGTACCGTTGCCAATACTAGCCAGTACTGATGTACCGTTGCCAATACTAACCAGTACTGATGTACCGTTGCCAATACTAGCCAGTACTAATGTACCGTTGCCAATACTAGCCAGTACTGATGTACCGTTGCCAATACTAGCCAGTACTAATGTACCGTTGCCAATACTAGCCAGTACTGATGTACCGTTGCCAATACTAGCCAGTACTGATGTACCGTTGCCAATACTAGCCAGTACTAATGTACCGTTGCCAATACTAGCCAGTACTGATGTACCGTTGCCAATACTAGCCAGTACTGATGTACCGTTGCCAATACTAGCCAGTACTGATGTACCGTTGCCAATACTAGCCAGTACTGATGTACCGTTACCAATACTAGCCAGTACTGATGTACCGTTGCCAATACTAGCCAGTACTGATGTACCGTTACCAATACTAGCCAGTACTGATGTACCGTTGCCAATACTAGCCAGTACTGATGTACCGTTGCCAATACTAGCCAGTACTGATGTACCGTTGCCAATACTAGCCAGTACTGATGTACCGTTGCCAATACTAGCCAGTACTGATGTACCGTTGCCAATACTAGCCAGTACTGATGTACCGTTACCAATACTAGCCAGTACTGATATACTGTTGTCCAGGGGACGCCTGAATGAATTAATTGTACATCCTTTCCATGGAGCATCTTCCATGTCCCGATGATACAAGATGATGATGATGAGTATGAGGGTGATAGTGAGTATGAGGGTGATAGTGAGTATGAGGGTGATAGTATGAGGGTGAGAGTGAGTAAGAGTGTGGAACCAGTGGAAACTCTTAACCTAACCAACCAAAACCTGGTGTCCGTTGGGGTAGTTTCGATTTCAGGAAAAGTACTCAAATTACAAGCTGGGAATCGAACCCGGGACCCCTAGACTCGTAGTCAGGTACACTGTCCACTAGACCACGTGCCGGTTAGTCTGAAGAGACCGCCTGCGTGCATCAAACACGCGGTAAGCGTGGGAAGATCCTCAATCTTCTCGAAACTTCCTTCGGATTGATGAAGACATGTTTGTTGAACTGTTAAACCAGGTAATGAATGATCAATTACATTTTAGACTAGGCCGTGCGACACAACAGGTGCTTGACAGTGAGTAACAGTTCCTGTTTATATGCTGTCAGTTGCTGTCATAACAGTCTGACAGTGACAGTAGCTATATGTTCACATAGTGACCGTATTACAACAGTTGCTGTCATGACAGTCTGACAGTGACAGTAACTATATGTCCACATGATGATCGTATTACAACAGTTGCTGTCATGACAGTCTGGCAGTGACAGCAACTATATGTCCACATGATGATCGTATTACAACAGTTGCTGTCATGACAGTCTGGCAGTGACAGTAACTATATGTCCACATGATGATCGTATTACAGCAGTTGCTGTCATGACAGTTTGACAGTGACAGTAGCTAATTGTCCACATGGTGACCGTATTACAACAGTTGCTGTCATGACAGTCTGGCAGTGACAGTAACTATATGTCCACATGATGATCGTATTACAACAGTTGCTGTCATGACAGTCTGACAGTGATAGTAGCTATATGTTCACATGTTGACCGTATTACAACATATGCTGTCATGACAGTCTGGCAGTGACAGTAACTATATGTCCACATGATGATCGTATTACAACAGTTGCTGTCATGACAGTCTGACAGTGATAGTAGCTATATGCTCACATGTTGACCGTATTACAACAGTTGCTGTCATGATAGTCTGACAGTGACAGTAACTATATGTTCACATGGTGATCGTATTACAACAATAGCTGTCATGACAGTCGGACAGTGACAGTAACTATATGTTCACATGGTGACAGTATTGCGACCGTTGCTAACATGACTGCAACGCCCCCTTCACCTTGTATTCAAGCACGCTTGCCTGAAGACGCCACTCGACGCCCAAGAGATGCGTGATGCCCAGCCGTCTCGACGCTTTCTCTTCCATTCATCCGTGACTCGCCTTAACCAACTCATATTACACAAATCATGGATATGTTTCGGAGAGAGAGAAGGGCTTATCTCGCGTTGTAGCTCCTGATAGCCCTCGGGGAGAGAGAGGGGCTTATCTCGCGTTGTAGCTCCTGATATGCCTCAGGGAGAGAGAAGGGCTTATCTCGCGTTGTAGCTCCTGATATGCCTCGGGGAAAGAGAAGGGCTTATCTCGCGTTGTAGCTCCTGATAGCCCTCGGGGAGAGAGAGGGGCTTATCTCGCGTTGTAGCTCCTGATATGCCTCAGGGAGAGAGAAGGGCTTATCTCGCGTTGTAGCTCCTGATATGCCTCGGGGAAAGAGAAGGGCTTATCTCGCGTTGTAGCTCCTGATAGCCCTCGCAGAGAGAGAAGGGCTTATCTCGCGTTGTGGTGTCTCACGACGTCCGGATGAACAAAACAACGCACTCAGACAAAGGCGCCAATCTAATCTTGTCTGGTTTTCCGAGGTGACGGGAATGCCAGGCTCAGAATCCCGATCGAGTGTATTCAGGTGTTCTTCCCCCCCTTAAATGTTTACCCCGCTCTTATGTCATGCCGAATGCGAGTACACTTTTTTATAAACTCTACCTTCCTCATCCCTACGCCTGTTAGTGTAAATATGTTGATATCACTGGAGGGGTGGTAAGACGCGGTGACCCATACGGTCTCGAGTTGGACTGGACTGCCCGTGACGGGAATATCGGGGTTCGAATCACGGTTGGATGTAATGAGGGTGATTTTTTTTACTTTGATGACAAAACTCAAATAACAAATGTAGAGATATGCAGCTGAGGTCACTGAAATAAGAGAAAAGGCCTCAAACATTCTTCATTTGCTGTTGGCGTAAAAAGAAATATAACTGAACTCTCAAGATAATGTCAGGGATAAGAAGAGAAAAGGGGGTGGAGGAATATTCATAAGTTCATGGGCTTTTCTTTGAAATGTCACCTCCAATGAACCGCGCCCTCTTGAACAGAGCTTCCCAAACTTTAGAACGACAAACTTTCGCCACCTACCCTATCTTTAATCGTAATGAAGAAGGGGATAAGGGGAGATATATTAAAAAAAAGGTTATTGTATTTACTACCATTGTTTCACTTTCTCATGAGTTTCAATTAGTTGCAAAAATTTTCAAGATTCCAAAACGTTCCGCGGCTCACCAACAATCAGCTCGCGACCCACATCTTTTGAACCACTGCTTTAGACAATAGACCTACTGTTTAAAACGTCTAACCATGTGACCTTCCTCCCAGGCATTCTTACAGATAGGGGGGTCGTCACCATACAACTGAACGGGGCACAGATACACTATTATTATTAGGTGTTCTGTCTTTCGACAGGTCCGTTGCCTTGTCCAGAGCGAGTCCGTCAGCGTGTCCTATTAGCAGCTTTATTTCTTACATCCTGAGTACTCATCTTGTTTCCTTGTTTGAGGTCATTCATCATTTGTCTTCCTGCTCCCCTTCTCCCATACACCTTGTCTTCTATGACTTCTCTCTCTTTCCTCGTAGCATCACGCCCGTAAGACGGTTCTCTTTTCATCGACTCTTCTTAGAACTTCTTCATTAGTTAACGAGGAATGCCAGGCCTCCACCGTGGTTCGGATTCCACGTTAAACTGTAGGTCCTCCATTTCATCTCACAATCACCCTACCATTGCACATTAGCGTAAGTGCGTATAACCCGAACGGGTAGTAAGACGCGGTGCTAGTAATAATAATAATTCATTAGTTAACCGATCTGTCCACTTTATACTCTAGTTTCTCCTCCAGCACAACATCTCAAATCTTTCTTCACATACCACTAAAATACAAAGATGTATATGTCCTTTTAGCAATTAGGAACATTGTTTCTCAAAGTATGGCCCGCGGTGACCTATCAAGGGGTCCGCAGGGTCCAGGAAGTTTTGTAATAATAATAATAATGAACTAAATAATGTTGATCAAATATATTACAAAAATTTGAAATGCAAGATATTGAATATTTATGCTACGCTGTATTTCTTTCCTCGGTAGACTAAAGTCATACAGAAAAGGAAGTGTGTACCAACTTTAAGTCAATAAATACGAACCATTATTTATATTTAGAATGAATGAGGTTTAGAATGTTAAAAATAATCAAAACATTATTACTTATTAATTCAATGTAATTATATATTTTTCTCAACATTTAATTTAGTACATTAATTTTTGTCTTGTATTTATAGTCCTAAAATGAAATTGCCTAAAACTAACGTTTTCCCCGCATAATTCACCTCCCTTACCCTTCTCCCTACTCCTAGGACCCTGTTGGTCCCACCCCCTCTACCCCACTTCCATTTAGCGGTCCCCGAAGTGAGCAAAACTTTCATTTGGTGGTCCCGGAATGAGCATGACTTCTACTTGATGGTCCTTGAAGTGAGCATAACTTCTATTTGGTGATACCTGCAGTGTCCATAGCTTCCATTTGGTGGTTCCCGAAGTGAGCATAACTTCCAGTTGGTAGTTCCCGAAGCGAGCATGTCTTCTATTTGTTGGTCCATGAAGTGAGCATGTCTTCTGTTTGTTGGTCCCTGAAGTGAGTATGTATTCTATTTGGTGGTCTCCGCAGTGAGCATATCTTCAATTTTGTAGTCCTCACATTTAGTGGTCCCAGCAGTGTGCATAGCTTCCATTTGGTGGTCCCCGCAATGTGCATAACTTACATTTGGTGGTCCCCGCAATGTGCATAACTTACATTTGGTGGTCCCCGTAGCATGCATAACTTCCATCTGGTGGTCCCCGCAGTGTGCATAACTTCCATCTGGTGATCCTCCACCAACAAAACTTTAAGAAACAATGGTCTAGAACGTGTTTGTTCCGAGTGTATTGTTTATACAAGAGAATGTTCTCGAGGGTAGAATAGATGGTGAAACAAAAAAAGAGAGGAGCTAACAATAAAAAAAAAAGAGAGAGGGAAAGAGACACGACATCTATTAAACTCCCTCTATCACGTCAGTTGATGTCCCTCGGGTGCTTCTGGCACCAACACCCGCCTGGCTGGCAGCGCATCTTGCGGTATGCCCCGACGGTGAAGGTGTTATATCGGGGCAGTAGGTCGTTACAAGCGGGAGGACGAGGACTCTATAGACCCGTGGTCAAGATTCACGAACGTGGCAAGTACAAAGTGGTGACAGCGTCAACTCGACACCCAGCCCGACCTCCCCGCTGACACCCCTAGATGCTGACATGTACCTTCACCACGACAACTACTCCTCTTTCCGTCTAGTGAAGCCACTGCCGGGTCCGACGGAAGGAATGCGAGGGTAGCCCAAATCGACGACTTCCTGTTCCGTTAAAAATAAGTAGGAAACGATCCACTGTTTTAGGGGAACTGTTGGTCTTGTTCTGATTGCTTATCGAGAATCAAAGTAAAATCTACTTTGACGCTGAGAAGAAAAAGCTTGTCCTGCCTGATTTGTAACATAATAATTTAAAAAGTCCCGCCGTCCCTTCGTCTGTCTTTAATCGACTGCGATAGACTTGACGCCACTCTCAGTGGCAGGACAGCCTCAAATCCTTTGATTGAAATGTATTTGTCCTCCACCAGGGGCGTGGCACAAGCTTCCACGGAAAACTGATTTCATAACAGTTTTAAACGCAGAGGGTTCCTGACGGTTGACAAACCAAAGGTAACCAAACTTAACCTAATCGTTGGGCTGTGAACCGTTCTAAGGACCTTCTCGGACGAGGGGAAAGTTCTCCCCTAACGCCACCGTCTTTTGGTTTCCGGTTCCGGCGTAGGCCATATAGGTCCATACGAGTGTTTGTCTTATATCTCGAGTAGTCGGTCGTGTTAAACCGCAAGAAGCCGCGTGTGAAGGAAGGACAGGGACCGACTATTTCTGTCCCCCCTCTCCCCTCATCACGCCGGGAGGGGCGTGTGGGCTGGTCCACTGGTCGGTCAGTACAAGAAGAGTAGCCGTAGTCGGCGGACGATGAGAGGGAAGATTTGGACGCTCTTCTGTTCCTCCTCGCACTCTGCTCACAGTAAAGGTAACCACACCGGGGGGGGGGGGGGGGTAGTAAGTAGGGGGTTAACCCCCCTCCCAAGACCTCACATTTTTTAAATAAAATCCTAGGGAGTATAGTAGTAGAATTATAACACGGACCACTGAAAATGTGTCGAACTTATGGGCAACATATTTATGGCCAGGATTTTTAGACTTGAAATTCAAAATATATACAGTTACATATATTAAAAGTGGCCCCACTTCCCAATTTATTTTTTAAGAGTTTTTATTCATTGAATGCAAGGTCACTTCTATAATTTAAATTTATGCAGCTGATCTAATATAAAAAAAACTCTAAATAGCTTCTAGAGCTGGGGTCTTCAACCCACGGGCCACTTGCGGACCGCAGTAAAATTTTTGTCTGGCCCACCTGCTCATGAAAAATATAAAAATAATTTCAAGAGAAAAAATTACAAATACAAATTTATACTTTACATGATTAAATAATAAAATAAATACCTACGTATTTTAAGTTGTTTTATAAACTATTTTTGTTTTTCATGTGTATAAAAATAAAACTTTTTTTTACAAATTTACGTTGAACTGGTAAATGACTACTCTAGTGGACAAGGAAGATACTACTATTTCGGGTTTGTTCGGACATAGTCGGGACTGTTCGTGCTTCCTCATTACCGCTGAGATAATTCGGATGCCAAAAGATGATTAATATATTAAGGCGGGACAGAAGGGGACGCGAGAAAAGGCCTGTGTTTATTCAGTTTTTATGACAAAACTTTTTTTGACCAAAGTAAACAAAATATTGCTCCAGTACAAACATAAAGTTTAATTTTCTTCGCGTGGTGATATTAACAGTTCCTGAATATCCATTAAGAGCACAACGGTATTAGATGACAAACTTTTTAAATGAAGAGAAAAAGTTTTCATTAAATTCTAGAACACCCTTGAGAGATATTCAATAAATTTTGAGGTCACCATGTGAAAAAATTAAATTCTATGTTTGTAATGAAGCAATATTTTATGTATTTTGGTCAAATTGTTTTGCCATAAAAATTGCAAATACATTGACTTTTCCTCGCATCACCTTCCGCCACCCAAGTGTAAGTCCTAATATTGTTGTAGCCCGCGGCGACAAAGGACAGAAACTTTGGTGACCCCTGGACATAAAAAAGGTTGATGATCTTTGTTCTAGAGGCATTTAATACTCATTTAATATATTTACTTAAACCCTTGGTCTGTCCCCCGCCTTACAACAGAAATTTTATCCTACTAACATGTAAAAATGAGTTGTTGACAGTATGTTAATCTTTCAGGCGAAAACTACGCGCCATTTTGCGGTAAAACTTCGCATGATCATAACACGGACGTCTGGTTAACATATATATGATAATTAAAACTTATATCCTCCATTTTGCTTT